>CM059187.1:113054191-113654191 GCA_030323885.1 Branchipolynoe longqiensis | reverse complement strand
CTTTGCTATACAGTATTTTCAAGGCTCTGTTTTGTTGTGTCTGTACCTTTTTTATGGTTGATAACTTGGCTCTCCCATACACCTCTATACCATACTGAATTTTGGAGTAAACGTATGCATAGGATAGTAATTTTTTATCTTCCTCATGTACCCGTCGTCTGATTATTTTAAATGAGTTAGCTGGTTTAATGATTGAATTATTTAAGTTATCAATATGTTCATCCCAGTTGAGGTTTTCATCTAGAATTATACCTAGGTATTTCACAGAAGGGACTCTCTTTATTGTGTTATTATTTATCTTTATGTTGTTTAGGTAATCAGGAATGGTTGTACTTCTGCTTTTAAATATTGTGTAGCATGTTTTGTTCAGGTTTACTGTTAATTTGTTATCATTGCACCATGTAAATATATCTGAAAGGAATGTTTTAATTGAATGTGTTAGTTGTTTGGGTGAATTTGAGGTTATGAAGCCATTAGTATCATCTGCAAATAACCTTGTTTTGTACAGTTGACTATATCATTTGTGTAGATCAAAAATAGGAGAGGTCCCAAGACAGAACCTTGGGGAACACCATGGCTGATTGAGTTTAGCTTGGATCGTTTACCGTTTATGTATGTAAATTGCTTTCTATTGCTTAGGTAAATGTCAAACCATTTAAGTCCCTGGCCTCGAATTCCGTTGTGCCTAAGTTTTGAGAGTAAGATGTCAAGGTCTACGGTATCAAATGCTTTGCTCAGGTCTAAGTAGACTCCTGCAACATGTTTCCCATTTTCAAGGTCTTGTAGTATATTGTCTACGATTTCAGTCAGAGCCATTATTGCTGAGTGATTCTCTCTAAATCAAAATTGGTATTTGTATAATATTTTGTATTTGTTAAGAAATTGGTCAACTCTTTTGTATATTAGTTTTTCCATTAATTTGTTTAGGGTACTGAGTAGGCTGATTGGCCTGTAGTTATCAACTAGGTATTTCTCATTTTTCTTATGGATGGGTATTACTTTTGCAATTTTGAGATTCTCAGGAACAGTAGCATCTTCAAATGATAGGTTTATTATGTGGGAGATAGATGGTGCGAGTAGAGTGTCACACTCTTTGATTATTTTTGGTGAAATATTGTCATGCCCGCTTGACTTATTAGGATTTAGTTTCTTTATTTCTTCTAGAGTTTCTTGTTCATTGGTGGGACTGAGAAAAAAACTGTGTGAGTTTGGGTGTTTAAGATATTGCTTGTGTGCTATGCTATTACTGGTGTGTTTTGCTGCAAGTTTTTCACCAATTGAACTGAAGTGTTCATTTAATGTGCTGGTGATATCTTCATTGTTTGTCATTGTTTTATTGTTATAGATTAGTTTGTCAATTTGATTTTTCATTTTTGCTTTATGTGGGTTGATGATGTCTCCAATGATTTTCCAGGGGGTATAAAGATTTTGCTTCTCGTTACTGACTAGTTCGGACTGACTTGTGATTGTGTCATCTTTTTTTTTAACGTGTTACACATAGCGGTTGTTGGACAATCAGGGTGCTGCTAGTTGTGATAATACCTCAGACCAGAAAGACTGTCTAAGATGTAAATGAATAAAAAATGCCTACTTAGTCGCAGAATATCACAGGCGGGGTTGCATACTTGTCGGGTAGCCAGTTGTCTGAGGCCTCGCATCGGTCATATAATACTATAGCCCCGCGCCAGCTCGCTCACCCCTCACCCCCCCCCCCCCCTCCCTCACCCCGGGAAATGGGCTGAATACCCAACATCGGTAGTCTAGATACACCATCCTCTTTGCAGCCTTATAGTTTATGTAGGGAAGGGAAGGTGAATGGCAGCAGAGGGAGAGGGAGACCAAGAACATCATGGTTTACAAATATTTCACAGTGGACAGGCTTGAATTATTCACAGTCTATCAGAACAGCACAACATCGGGACAAGTGGAGAACCATTGCATCCAACCCTCGACTAGAGGATGGAACTATTGATTGATTGAGTTTATGTCCAGTGGTCTCTCCAGTATTCAGGAATGGGATGGCGGGAATCGGTAGAGCTGGTGGAATCTTCTACTAGGCAGTATATGTAAGTTTACTGAATAAGTCAACTTTACGCTGCCAACAGATGTTAGGCCCGCCATCCCTTATGTTATGTAGTGAGACTTCCTGATATCCTATTTGTGTCTGGAATATAGCAAAATCACACTTCTGAAAAAGTGAATATAAAACGGCATTCATATCACTATGTGTTGTTTTCTGTCCTAGCAACATCTAAGGTCATATCAGGACGTGTACCGACTTGTGACAGTGTGCAATCATAGCGACTTTATGGTGCTGCCCCACTGGGACACCAGGCCCCCAGCACCATGACCTGGTATCCCACTCAGTCACATTATCCTGACACTGAGCCAACCAGTCCTTGCCCTATCCTAATATTGCCGAGTGCCAGGCTAGGAAGCGACAAGTATCAATTTTTAAGTCATTGGTTTGACTCGACCAGGATTCGAACCTGCTACCCACATTAGTTCATGCCGCCGCCATCAGAGGGCAGGTTTGGTGGTGGAAGTCCTCTCTATCTATAACATATCATACCTTTTTTACAGCATGCTGCATAGTGAGTCTTTCTGAATGGTAGGCGGGATGGCTTAGCAGTAGTACATAGCCTGCTTCCCGCGTAGGTCATTGGTTAAAGCTGCATAGTCCGATGAAATATCAAATTTTCAAAGCCAAACCAATTATCTAGATTTGATTTTACATATATCTAACTTATATACTGATGCACTTATTAAGCATTTGTTTCTGCGTAAAAGGCAATACTGAGTCAATTTATCAGAACCTGTTACTGCAGAAGTCTATGGTGAGTTTTGCCAAGCTTGCCAAAACTAATTTTCCATGTTTGCTCTCAAAATATCTAAAAAGTTTACCATTTAAAATAAAAGTAACTTCGAACTAATGTAAAGTAGATACTAGTGATCGATCTAATATATTTATCTCAGAAAAAATACAGAAATTCAAAATCATCAGACTATGCAACTTTAAAGTCGGCCGGTATACCTTGCCGGGAAAACAAACAAACTCGGAATAGTTTTAATTTGTGCCTCATGGTGGTGCATGCTTAGTACTGAACTTTTCCACTTGGTGGTATAGAGTGACCTAGAATGGTCATGTGACAGCTGTTGTTGTGAAAATTGCTGGCTGAATGGAGAGAAGGGAGACTAAAACTCATGTATTTTCAATTTTCTTGAAAGAGCATCGGCTAGTGGGTTCATGGCCAGGATATTGTAACTGAGTGGTATGTCGTATCATACTGTTGGTGCCATAGTATCTTAGGGGTAGCACTATAAATCTATCAGGAGGGTATGCTGTCAGCAGTCTGTATGTGTCCTAATTATAATCATGCATCTTGCAAGGACGTAAAACCCCAATCGCTCACTCACTCTATCTGTGATGCTGGTATTACCTTGCATGGTTGAAAGATAGTGATAAGAAGACCAATTTAAAATCTCGATTCAAATACAATGCTGAGATTTGTAATTGATTCTGGGGCATATACTTTTCTGTGAGAAAGCAAGTTGGGTTTGAAATTATGGATGCCGCAATTTTTTTTAACCTGACTTGCTATGTTAGGTTTGCTCTTATATTAAAGCTGCATAGCTGGATGAAAGCATGAAATTGTCTAAACCAACTACACTGCATAGTGAGCTGCTACCCACAATGTTAGTTCTTCCACTGCCGTCAGAGGGCAGCTAGTCTATTTAGTTAGGATAGTATAGCTAGATATATTCGAACTGTCATCTCTGGTGATGTGTAGTGAGTGCATGTATGTCGCTGCCATACTGAATGTCAGCCAGTGTGGAACTCTCCAGAAATAAATAGGTTGCGCTAACTCCAGAAATAACTAGTCTGCACACTAACTTCAGAAATAACTAGGTTGCATATCCAGTTTAGATACCGGCACACTTACTAAATATTTGTTTCTGCATAGTCAATTTAATAGGACCTGTTGCTGCTGAAGCCTGTGGTGCCTAGCGATTTGATGTGCGGATCCAAGTTATTTGTGTATGATTACATTTCAAATAGCTCCAAAGTTAGCCATTCATGAAAAAGTTACTTCAAACTTAAGGCCCAGTCAGACCTCACCGGACTGAGGAACTGGATAATAAATGGACACTGTCAGGTGAAATGCGGCAATGTACGGTTGATATACGGTTGGCATCCGGCCTGTCCGTTAACTGTCCGGAGGTGTCCGGTACAAGTTTTGAACATGCACAAAACTTGTACCGGACTGAAGTGTACGGTACGGTACGGAAGTGTCTGTTTCATGTCCGTTACTCATCCGTTAGGTGTCCGGTTTGTATCCTGAAGAAGTTTGTATCGTTGACGGTGCTGCAGGAATTTGGTCCATCGGTTTTTTATCTGTTTTTGGTGCGTCCGTGATCAGTCCGGTTAGTTTTACATTTGGCTTTCGCCCGTCGGTTGACAGTTGCTTGTCCATTGTTATCTGGTCTCGTCCGGTGTCTATTCGGCATTTTGACACTGGACACCAACGGACTAGACAATTCTTTGTCCGGTGGTGTCCGGTAAGGTCTGACTGGGCCTTAAGGCAGAGACTAAAATAGATTATTATTATAAATGACCAGACGGGATGGCCGAATGAGTTGAGTATCCGCCTCCCATTTTGGTAGGTCATGGGATTCAAACTCGTGGGTTCAAACCCTGGTCGACTCAAACCAATGACTTAAGAATTTACACTTGTCACTACCTAGTCAGGTGCTCGGCATTACAAGGATAGGGAAAGGAGCAGTGGAATGCGGAAGACCAATTGTTTGTGATTGAAATTTCCCCTACTTAATCAACTAATGTACAAAAACAACCAAAAAACTAATAATATTTGGCAGACTCTCAAAACCACCAGACTGTGCAACTTAATTCATTAAATGGGCAATTTCCCTCGGTGGTGCTAGTAAGTCTGTATGTGTATATTAATATTATATTATATATATATATTATTTTTAATAAATGTTAACTGTTGCTCTGGATAGCGCTGTAGTTGGAAGCTTTGTGAAGCCCAGGGAGCTATACTCTGTGGAATAGTATTTCACTGTGATGGCCTGAACCCGTCGTGGTAGCGCTAGAAAAGAAGGATTGTAGCTACAGACTGACGGAATGGCAGTAGTTTTTTCATTGTCTGCGCCACCTATGGTAAAACCCCAACTAGAATCCACCCCCATTTGAACTTGGCAAATAAATCCGCATTTGTTAAACTTAATCAGAAATATAATAGAAAAACACACTTGTACATACACTTATACATATGTAATAGTCCGAATGGGTAGATGGAGTAACTTCAAATTGGTCAAATCAGCCCACCCAACAGGCCTATTAAGTATTATAATGTCTACAAATATGTACAACTGGGCCTTGCTTCTTTTGTATTGCGTATTTACATAACTATTTTGCTATCTATTGTGGGACTGTATTCTTGTGACTTCATATGGCACATTCGGCCGAGCAGAAAGTATCCCTGTGTGAAAGTAGTGCATGTGCAATGGAAACCCTGATAGAAAGAAGTCAGCTCTGATTTTTATTTTTGGTGAAGGACGGCCAGAGTTCTGCTACTAGTGCTAGGGTTTATTACTTTTAATATTTCTGCCAGTCCTGATTGAGTGTATGACCATATATGTCGCTCGGACATAAAACAAACAAATGTGTGTTTAAGGAATTGTGTACCCTTCTGATATCTGTGGTGTACCAAACAGGAAGTGTGAATAAATAATATATGGCGTGCCCCGAAATGTACAGATCAGCCTGCAAGAAGTACTTAGAGTTGCATAGTCCGATGGTTTTGAGTTTCTGTCATTTTCTGAGATAACTATATTAGGTTGATCATTATAATCAAACTTACTTTAATTTGAAGTAACTTATTGTAAATGGATCACTTTTTGGGCTATTCGAAAGTGCAACCATGCAAAATTAATTTTTTGCAAGCACACCAAAACACTGACACCATAGACTTCTGCTGGAATGAGTTCTATTAAATTGCATCAGTATTCCCGTCTATGTGGTGGCAAATGTTTATTAAGTGCACCAGTACCTAAGTTAGATATCTAGAATCAAGTCTAGATAATTGTTTTGGTTTTGAAAATTTGATGTTTTCATCGGACTGTGCAGCTTTAACCGTAAAACTTCTGGATTAATGCCAGCCGGGATTGTCGAATGAGCTGAGCATTGCTTCCCGTGTGATTTTACAAATTTGGGATTTGTCGCTACTAGTCCTGCACTAAGCATTACTAGGTCAGGACAAAGCAATTGTCCGGACCGGGCGTGCTGACTGAACCGGGAGAGCGCGGGCCTCTGTTCCCCGTTCAGTGAAACCAATGACTTATAAAATTGATACTTGTCGCTTCCTAGCCTGGCACTCTGCATTAATAGGATATGACAAGGACAAGTTACCTCAGTGTCAGGATAATATGACTGAGTGGGATATCGGATCCTGGTGCCAGCGGCCTGATTTCACAGTGGGGCAACACTATAAAGTCACCATGAGCGCACACTGTCACGATTGGTGCCCGTCCTGTTATGACTTTAGACGTGAAACTCCAACAACTAATCAATCAATTGTCCGTGATTGATATTTTCCCTGCTTAATCAACGAACATAACCAAAAGGACCCGCAGCTCGGTGTATTCAGTCAATGCTCCTTTTAGAAAAGGAAAAAGCAAAAGAAATACTACCACATTCGACCAGACGGGATGGCGGAATGAGTTAGAACGTCCGTCTCCCGTGCTGGTAGATCGTGGGTTCGAACCCTGGTCAAGTCAAACCAATGATGTAAAAATTGATACTTGTCGCTTCCTAGCCAGGCGCTTGGCATTATTAGGACAGGACAAGGACTTGTGTGCTCAGTGTCAGGATAATGTGACTGAGTTGGATACCAGGTCATGGTGCCGGTGGCCTGGTTTCCCAGTGGGACAGCACTATAAAGTCGCCATGAGTGCGCACTGTCACAAGTCGGTACCCGTCCTATTACCTTAGATGTTGTTAGGACGTAAAACAACAACAAATAAACTACCACATCCTTTCCAGGCCTGCAACCATTCCGATTTCCCTGGAATCATTTTGATTTTTAGTTTCTGATTCCGCCATCCCACGTGTAATCCTGGTCATTATGCGAAAATACATATTCGTCAACAAAATTGTTAATGTTTAGTTTGTATTGTTGATCTAGTCATAGAAACTCATGCATATTAGAATTTATTCAGTGGATTCGATATAGCGATATATCGAATGGTAGACATGAAGTGTGAACACTTATTTGTCTCTCATTTTTGCTTGGGTGCAAGTAAATAAGCAACATCAGGAATAATTAGTAGCATATGGTGAATAAGGGGTCAAATTTCCCTGGATCATCTTGGTCATTCATCAAATTGGTTATGTAAATTTCCCTCTGTAAAGATTGTTAAATTTATAATAATGATAGTGGTGTTTTTTTCTTGGAGCGGGTGGGGTTCTACGTGTGCATGTGTCACTGGTGTGCATCGCGGAATTTAAAATTAAACAAATTCTGGTAAGGGTACGGGGTGTGGATTTATGATTTCCACACATTTTGGCTGTGTGTGTGGGGGGGGGGGAATGTTGGCAGGTCTGCCTTTCTGGGTATTACAGCAGTGCTATTTTGAGTTGAACACCGGAAGTAATGTGTGCATATTATGACTTGGCCTCACCGCCATCCTCTCGACTTGTCTGATGCCGGTGAGTGACTCATCATCACCTATCATCTATAGACTTGCAAGGTCCCTCAACAAAGTGTTTTTTCAACACCGAAGGGACAGACAGCGTCCATGTGGGGCCTGAAAAGTCTGGAACTTCATTTACCCCATTTCAAGGCCTATTTGGGGTAATTGGTCTTGGAATGTCTTGAATTGTATTACACTATCCCCATTGATCTAAATTATTCTGAAATTGTCACTAGGAATGGCGATTTCAGACTAAATCCAAATGAAAATAGTCTTGAATTCCTATCAAAAACAGCCTTGAAATAGCCTTGAATTCCATATCTTCATATGTATCCAGACCCTGTTGTGGGCTCTGTCCTGGTTATGGTTGCCTCGGCGTTTTTCTTGGGTGTCCATTCTGTTTTATTACTCGTTCATTTGGCCATGAGGTATATAAGAGGGGTTTTGTATTAATTGACGTTGGCATGACGAGCGTAAGGCAGTGGCAGGTACATTTGTTTAAAAGTACCGGGCACGGTCGCCGAATCGGTAGAGTGTGGGCATTTATGGGCCCTCTTGGCATTGTATTTTTGTTCTATTCTTACTACTATGTTAGTTGTTTTCTTAAGGTTCTATGTTAGTGTTTTGGGTTTTTTGTGGGAAGAGTTTTCCGCTTTTTTCTACTTAATTCTATACTAGCCTATTTTATTTACATGTCCATAGGCCTGTACGTAATAGGTGGTTGAGTTATGTTTGTTTGAATTTGATTTGATTTATATTGTTGTTGGATATGTTATCTGGCTTTTATATTTCCGGTTATCCCACCCTGGGCTGTCCAGTTGGTGGGCCATGACATATCACCTGCCCCCTTGTGGTGCAGTTCAGTTGGGGTTTCCAGTTTTTATTTTGCACAGATATTTTTTGTACGTTTTTAGGTCAGGGATTTGTCTTTCTTTCACCGTTTGCGCATTCCATGCCTTGGCGGCCATTTCCAGTGTGCTCCTTTCATGGGCTTTGATCTGGCTTCTGGTCTGCCTTAGTAGTGGTGCCTTGCTTGCTCTGGTGTCCCTTAGTGGTTGGGTTAGATGCTTAATGTCTTGGCTATATCCATATGCTAATGTTTTTAGGTGGATTATCCTTCTGTTTTCTAGTAGCTTTACTTTAGTTCTTTTGTGTAGGTCATAAGTGGGGTGTAGTTTGTCTACTTTCAGGCAGATTTTCAGTGCCCTATTTTGTAGTATCTGCAATTTTTTAAGTAGCTCTTTTTTAGCACCCATGTAAATTACATCCCCATAGTCAAAGTAGGGGAGTACCATGCCTTTGAAGATTTTTATTGACATATCTTGTGTCATATAGTTTCTTAGTTTAGCAAATAGCCATAGTTTGTGATTTACTTTTTGTATGATTTTTGTTACACACAGATTGTAGTTTAGCTGGCTATCTAGTTCTAGGCCTAGGTATTTGTAGTGATTTACACTTTCCAGTGTTTGGTTTCCTAGTGCACATTGTAGGTTCCTTCCTGTGATTGCTGTATGTGAGAAGAGTACAGTTTTAGATTTATTTGCATTGATGGTTATTTTATTGGATTCACACCAGCTGTCCAGCTTTAGCAGGAGGTTGTTCAGTTTGGTTGCTACCTCCTCTACTGTGCGTCTTTCTGCATATACGACAGTGTCATCCGCATATAGCTGGAGACATTCTGTTGTCCAGCCATTTTTCTAGGTCATTTATGTATAGTATAAATAGTAGTGGTCCCAGGACTGACCCTTGGGGTACACCACAGGTGACAGTTTGTTGGTCTGAGAGTGTACCATTTACTTTAGTTTTTTGCTGCCTGTTGTTTAGGCATCGTGTGTGGGAGATCAAGGGTTAGGTTCCCGGTCGAGTCAAACCTAATGACTTATAAAAAATGGTATACTTGTTGCTTCCTAGCCAGACACTCTGCATTAATACCATAGGGCAAGGATCGATTAGGTCAGTGTCAGGATTTAAACCCAAAATAATGTTACGGATGGTTTATTTATCCTGTCCATAACGAGTAAGTCATATCGCGGCCTGTTTTCATAGCTTAACCGGATGTAAAGTCGACGGTTGGCAGCTGTAGTTGTGTAGGTAGGCTAAATATGAAATCACTACAGGCAAGAGAAAGTTAGAGTAGAAAGTGCACAGAAAGACAGACCTTTCACCCTCAGGTTTATTATTATATAGGTTCATGAATCCAAGATGGCTGTCACACCTGATCAGCTCCTCCAATCAGCAGTAGGCATTCTCCAATCAACCAATGAACATTCAAAATGTTTGTATCCAAGCCTTGGTTGTTTATAGCTACAGTGCCCTGTTGTGCCTGGGTGTGCAGTGATCCATAAATAACAGTTGGGGGGGGGGGGGGTATGTGAGCAGAGCTGCTAAGGCTCTGTCACACTAAAAGTAGTGCCCCTCTCACACCATCTATAACTACATAATGTCTATATCAAACTCAGCAAAGGATCACCAGCCCCACATAATACCTTAATGCCTCTAGCCCTATATATATCATTTACCTTTTTATATAACAATTGTAATTACTACAGACTAGTTCACACATCCACCAATGTCTAATTATCGGGAAATTTTACAAGGATAATGTGACTGAGTGGGATATCGGGTCATGGTGGCAGTGGCCTGATTTCCCAGTGGGGCAACACTATAAAGTCGCCATGAATGCACACTGTCACAAGTTAGTACCTGTCCTGATATGACCTTAGATGTTGCTAGAACGTAAAACTCCAACAACCAACCAACTTGTTTAAAATAAAAGGGAGGCATATAGGTGATGACACGGCAAAGCATATGCACCACTTCCCTCGCTGTCAAGTCGGTTTTTGTTTTTTTGTTTTAATGGTTGCACTATATTTATCGTACATCCCTTGTGTGGAATTAAAGTCACTATCATCCAACAATTGTGTGTAGATGAAAACATTACAAGTTATTTCATTACCTAAAAGGTTATTGCCCATCTATGCAGTCTAAAGTAATTATGTTATTTAATGATCTTCTGATTTTATATATATATATATATATCATATTTATTGTATTTTTGTTTAATTACAAATCATTTCATGATCTAACAAGTTATGTCTGGTTATGCAATATACAGGATTTTTTGTTCATGTTCTCATATAAAAAGAGACCTGCTTAATTACCTCAGATGTGTATGTACTAATCTCGCTAATCATATATATATAGTAAGCTTTCATTAATCCTGTGTATGTGTGTACATACACATACACACACCCACACACACAGAATAACTTGAGTAGGTTCTACAGCACAACGAGAAGCAGAACCATGGGCGCACAGCTTGTTTGTAGATGGGTTTGTCTACACGCGACCACATTGTTTGCCAGTACCAGGGACCGTTTTACTAAACTACCACCGATGCCCCCCCACCCCCCAATCCTGCAGTCGGCAGTTGAATATAGACATCTTTAATTTTGTGTGTTATAGTATATGTGCCACTTGAGTATGTGCTGTATATATTATACCGAGCAGCATATATTGTGTGTGATGTCAATGAGGCAGAACATTTAATAATCGATACAATAAATATCACAAATAATTCCCTTCCGCGCGTTTTTACTAGCATAATACGCCATGCCCCTTATGCTATGTAAGGGGAGGGGGGGGGGGTGGCACTCGAATACATCCAACCCCACCAGAGGGGAGGGGGGGGGGCACTCGTAAAGCTCATAAGGAGGAATAATAACACATTGTTCCCCTACAATGTATACCCATATAATCCGTTATACATCATGAGAGAGAGCGAGACAGACAGACATAAAATAGCCAGGTTTTGGACACCATTGCATACCAGTCAAGAGCTCACAGACAGACAGACAGACAGACAGAGATATTCTGGACTGACTTCCATTAACTTCTTTGTTGGAGGGTGAGGGACGAGTACCTACCATATTCGAATCAACTTTGGAAAGCTACATCTTTTCAAACGCATGTTTGAAATTGTATTAGAAGTTGGGAAGAAGGGGGGGGGGGGGGTTACCACGGAGGCCACCATTCCCATTAACTGTTGGTAACACAGTAATAACGGAGTCCAGTCACCGGTAACTAGAGCAATTACTGAAGCGGGTGCTTCAGTTTAGGTTTTTTTTACACTTAAAAAAAAAATTACCTACTTTGCGTGGTGTAAGTAGGTATCCAAGAGCAAATCGGTTGTCTTGTTTACAGTGCAAAGGGATGTTAATATATCTATTTTTTATAGCTTGTAATACACATAATGACTTCGTTGGGAGGTCTCCAGACGTTTTAATGATCCATAACGACCTAAATTAATTGTAATCGGTAAGTCTTAAGCTAAACTCAACTGTTCCACGCGTGATGTCTTCAGATGTGCTTATTTTGACGAATTGTCGGCCCAGATTTAATTAGGCTCACACGACCAGACGGGGTGGCCGAATGAGTTGAGGGTCCGTCTCCCGTTTTGGTATATCGTGGGATTCAAACCCACGGGTTCCAACCCTGGTCGAGTCAAACCAATGACTTAAAAATGCACACCGGTTGCTTCCCAGCCAGGTGTTAGGCATTATGAGGATATGGCAAGGACTTGTTGGCTTAGTGTCAGGATAATATGACTGAGTTGGATATCAGGTCATGGTGCTGATGGCCTGGTCTCCCAGTGGGGCAGCACTATAAAGTTGCCGCGAGTGCACACTGTCACAAGTCGGTACCCGTCCTGATATGACCTTAGATGTTGCCAGGACGTACAACTCAAAAACAACCAACAACTAGGCTCACGTGACCACAGTGACGTGAAGATGTGGCGGTTTGCCGCCCGGTGCCCAAGTCCTATGTTAAGGGCCTGTCACACTACGACCTATGGCGTTAGCGTATGCCGGCATATGCAGTTTTCGACCATACGCAGTCATAGGTTGGGCGTAGGTCGTAGACGCTCCTCATAGTTCGCCGTAGGTCGAGCCACTGAAAATTTGTGTGCATGTTCAAAATGTTCAACATATGTCGGCGTATGGCTCATAGGTTGCTCATATGCTAGACGTAGGTTGGCATAGGTTAGCCGTTCGTTGAGCCGGCGCCCTCCGCGTATCTCTGGCGTATGTAGCGTTCGCCTAGCGTACGGGTAAAGGAGCTGTCACACTACGACGTATAGCGTTAGCATATGCTGACGTATGCGCTTTTCGACCAACACGTCGGCATAGGTTGGACATAGGTCGTATACGCTTTTCATAGGTCGGCATAGGTCCAGCCGCCAAAAATAATTATAATTTTGTGCGTGTTCAAAATGTTAAACCTATGCCGGCGTGTGGCTCATATGGTTCTCATACACTGGGCGTACGCCGGCATAGGTTACGCATACTGTGGCCATACGTCGGCGTAGGTTGCTCATACGCTAGACCTGTAACTGTCAACAAATGTCCCAGTACGCCGCGTATAGGTCGTCATACGCTTTGCATACGCCGTCATAGGTTAGGCACAGGCTACGCGTATGCTTCATACATCTCAGGGACCTCCCACAGTGCAAAAAGGACCTATAACGATTTTCAAATTATTGCACCATACGTCGTAATGTGACAGGGCCTTTAGGCACATCGGTCAAACTGATAACTGTTTAAGACAATAGTGGTGTGCACGGTGTTTTTTATTTCACGAGGTTGGGAGTGCAGTCACACTTGATGCTGACCTCGAGTCACGCCACTGTTGAACTCTCGCTGTTGGAGATAACACGTGTATGACATAGATCGTAATTTCACTAAATATATAGCCCATCGCAGGGAAGGCCATGGGGGGGGGGGGGGGAAGTTGGTTGATTGGTTGTTGGAGTTTTACTTTCTGGCAACATCTAAGGTGATGTCGGGATGGATGCCGACTTTTGATGGTGCGCACTCATACTCATAGCAACTTTATAGTGCTACCCCACTTGGAGACCAGACCGCCAGCACCATGACCTGATACATTATCTCTGACATCGAGCCAACCAGGTCACATTATCCTGACACCGAGCCAACCAGTCCTTGCCCTATCCTAATAATGCTGAGTGCCTGGCTAGAAAGTGACATGTATGGGGCTATTATGGGTTACAACAGATAATATACCCCCACAGGTGGCGCCGGTGTGGCCAATACTGTAACTAGACAGAGCCAGTAGATAGGATAGGATAGGATAGGATAGTATAATAATTTAATATAGAGAACTGAAGATTCGTATAATAGATTATAGAGAACATATATGGCACGGCTACTTATTGAGGCCTCACGGTACTATTCATGAATCGATTGTTCTGCACTCCACTGGTGATGATATGCATTAAGCTATGTTTATATTTTTTAACTGATTTAGAGTTTTGGATAATAGCTAATATCTATATTTTATCTTGGCCCTTGTTTGTGGAGCCCTTATTTCTTTAGTGCAGTTAATCTGCTGCCCTGTATATGTGGGTACCCACCATGACGCGGTCATTTCGACAACTGGAGGTATTGGGATGCCCACAGCCTTACACCACGCCAGTTCTTTTTCACATTCTCCACAACTAGCAACCACTGACGGCCTGTGATTACAGCTCCAGCCTTGGTTTCTGCATGTAAGTGAAAAGAAGGGAGTGGATTGGCTTTTGTCAAAAGTCGCTAACGCTGAGCTTTTCCTTCCTCCAGAACGGAGAGTCTGGCCGCAAACTGCAGTCATGGTGGCCTTCATCACAGATGCAGCCGCCTTCATTGACGAGCTGATAGAAAATAAAAGAGGTGAGTGCAGTAGTTTTTAATATATTTATTTATGAGCTATTTTGTATTTTGTCTGTTGTTGGTGTTGTGTACAGTCTACACAATACTGAGTCAATTTAATAGAACCTGTTACTGTATGATCCTATGGTGTGATACTTTTGACGTGCTTGCCAAAATTAATTTGGCATGTTTGTACTTCAAATATCTCCTAAGTTAGCCATTTAAATCCACAAACTAAAATATGGTAGATAATAACAATCAATTTAATATATTTATCTCAGAAAGATAGCATAAACTTAAAACCATCAGACTGCAACTTGAATAAACATAAACAATTGTTGTGGTTTACCAATTTTTTTTCATATCTTATTGTATGCAAATGTGCTATGTGCGTAATATGTTGTGCTATGTGCGCAATGTGTTGCAATTTGCATGAGAAACCTTTCCCATTTTCAAATGTTGGCAGCAGTACTGCATGTTTTGTGTGTGAATTTGCCACCTGTCTCCTGGCGCTCTCTTTGCTGATGGATCGTTCTCAGAAACTGTGTACCGCTTGAGGTAGTCTAGTTGAAATGCATATTTCAAAGAAACTCATTATTGGAGTGTCAATATTTAGATTTCATCATTTAGCCCAATAATGTGGGAGATATTTTAGATCAAATGTCATTGCTAATATTGTGTATTATGTATCTTATTGGGATGGATGTAGCTAAATAAATAGAAAATTACATCACTAATCTGTGACATTGTCAACAGCATTGAAAATAAAGTGTCACAAACTTCATGAAAACCTCTGAACAACAGCACATTTCACTTCAAATGGTCATATACAATGGCTTCATTAAGTTGAAGACATTTATTTCTAATACAAATTATGAAATAGTTAACTTTTTCTGGAGTCATTAACATCATAACATTTCTTTTCCACTTGCAAGTACTATGACACTCTGTATCAAACACTGAGTACAGATACAGTACAGGAACTATTTTCACCATTTGACACTATGCATGGACCCAGTTATGGTACAGTAAAAGATCAATCCTGAAATTGCCCCTAAGCATTGAAATTTGAGCCGAACATTTGTGTAAAATTGTTGATTCCACTTGGACATTGTTAATATTTTTCTGCTTTTCTCTTTAATCATCACAAATAACACAACACCATAGCAATGACGTTTCAAATTAGAATTACTACCGTTTTTAAAGCAAGTGGCATATGAAATGTCCTAAAAATGTCAAGCTTTGTGTGGAAGATATTTGATTTTAGAGTCAGATTAGTTTCCATGTTATACTGCTATTTATTGGGTGTGAGCATCATTTGACCTACTTAAAAACGTCAGAATATGTTTATTTTCAATTAATCCGATGCAAAAGGACATACACATTGAGGAAGCTTGTGTCTAGGACTTTGACAGCATTTTGATTGTGTGGTACTGATGTCACAGTCTTGGTACACAACTTCTGAGAACGACCCTGATCTGTGAGTGCTTCCTCCTCATTGTGTGTGACTGGTGGTGGTGGTGGTGGTGGTGGTGGTGGTGGTGGTGGTGGTGGTGGCCTTGTCTCCCAGGTGGGGGGCGGCACTATAAAATCGGCATGAATGTGCACTGTCACTAGTCGGGACCCGTCCTGATGTGACCTTAGATGTTGCCGTGACATAAAACTCCAACAAACTGTGTGGCTGTTGATGTTGCAGACCCGCGAGTAGATGGCTGGTTCATGATGGGGTCGCCCATCCCCAGCCTCCTCATCTGTGTCAGCTATGTGTATGCCGTCGTCGTGGTTGGGCCCAAGTTCATGGAGAAGCGCCAACCATACAACATCAAAACTGTGATGCTGGTCTACAACTTTGCCATGGTGGTGCTGTCTGGATACTGCTTTATAGAGGTAAGATAGCTCCTGAGTTTGTGCAATTTCAGTGTCCGTGGAATGTTTTATTTAAGCTGTGGTTTATCATTTAAACAAATTTAAGTTTATAAATCAGAATAGAAACAATACAAGAATGTAAGAGCGTTTGTGGTGCTAGGATATCTGCATCGAGTTGCTGCTAAGCCGGTTCCGGTATGACCATAGCTGTTTGCTAGGAGGCAAAGCCCCAACAAACAAGGAATGCTGCTAAGCTCTTCTGATTCTCTATTATTAATTTGTTTAAAGTTGCCTAGTCTGATGGTTTTGAGTTTCTGTCATATTTTTGGATAAAGATATTCGGTTGATCAGTATAATCTACTTTACTTTAGTTTGAAATAACTTTTATTTTAAATGGCTAATGTTGGAGATTTTTGAAGTTCAAATATGCCAAATTAATTTTGGCATGCACATCAAGACTCTGATCCCATGTGCTTCAGCAATGTCAGGTTCTGTTAAACAGGTTTAATATGCCTTTCTATGTAGCAACAATTGCTTAATAAATGCACTAGTATAAATAAGTGTTCACACTTCCTGTCTACCATTCGCTATTTCGCTAAGTTGGGTATGGTAGATTAAATCTAAGTAAGTATTTTGGTTTCGAAAAGTTTATGCTTTTATCGGACTTATGAAGCTTTAATAATTAGTTACGCTGACAAATTAAAGACTCATATTGGCTGATGTGTATTGAAATTCATTGTTTAGAATTTAAACTAATTTTGACAATGCTATGTTCCTAATGAATGGAGTTTTATGGGATTGTTGTTGGTGGGGGGGAGGGGGGGGGGGCTAATGCTAGTGTGAAGCTATATTTATTCTAAATTGGTTGGTTAGTTAGCTAGTTAGTTAGTTAGTCAGTTAGTTAGTTAAGTAGTTAGTTAGTTAGTCAAACCGGTTAAACATGAACTGCCTGATGAAGTGACTACTCCCTGACCTCAGGAGACGTAATCATATTCCCTTCAAACAAATAGTTCAGTGTGGCGGAGGTGGGGTGGGGGTACTTAGTCTTTGGCATTGGAGCATGTGGGGCATACTCAGTGGTTGGGTAAGACTGTATTTTCGAAACCAAAACATTTATCTAGATTGTATTGTACATATCCAACTTAGATACTGGTGCATTTATCAAGCATGGTTTGCTGCATTGTAAGTCAATTTAATAGAACCTGTAATTGCTGAAGTTTATTATTGCTTCAGAATTCTGACTTATAATAAAGATTACTTCAAACTAATGTAAAGTAAAAATGAAAATTACTAAAGTAAAATAGACTATAATGATCAACCTAATATCTTGCATGTTTTCACTTCAACTATCTCCAAAATTAGTCATTTAAAATAAACATTTCTTCAAAGTATACTATATGAACAACCTAATATATTTATAATTTTTGTTTAAACCGTCAGCCTGCAACTTTAATATTGTGGTATGTGTTGTGGTTCGTGAAGCAACGAATATTTATTTTGTATTTATTTTATTAATGAATTTTATTCATATATCATTTCTCAGTGCCGTAGCACTCATCTTTTTGTTCATGTGTTAGTTAAGATTCTTGAAAGATTGATATAGATGGTTTAAAAAAAGTGTATTCATCTTTGTGTTAAAAGAAAACAACAAAAAAGCGTCTATAGCTTGTGGTGAATTGACCCGATGCCATGGTGTTGACATTGATTCTGATTGGAGGAGCCGCTCACTGCTTCCCACTCGGTCCCTTACTTTCAGAGGTGACCGCTCGAACATCCTCGGTGAGCCAATCACATCTCACCCTCTGCCATTAAATCTTCCCCATCGTTCAAATTACCACCACCCTCCAATGTGTGTGGTGCTTTTGTTTGGGTTTGATTCCTCCTCCCTCATCCCCGATTGGTTTATTAAGTTTTTTACCGAGGACAAATTATGACATGTGACAGTGCGCACAAATGAAGATTTTATAGTGATGCATCATTGCGATACCATTACACCGACACTGTGGTTCTATGTCCCACTCAATCACATTTTGAGCTAACCAGTCCTTGCCCTATCCTAATAATTCCGCGTGCCAGATAGGCTAGCAACAAGTATAAATTTGGGAAGTCTTTGGTCATGGATGGTGTTCACTCACTGTGGATGCCACGTGGTCATGGAGAGCGTTCCACATATGCTGGATGCCTCATGGTCATCCAGGGCATTCCACCCATGGCGGATGCCACATGGTCATCGAGGGCCTTCCGTCCATGGCGGACGCCACGTGGTCATGGAGAGCGTTCCACATACGTTGGATACCTATGAAAAATCAGTACACACAAATGGCTATGTGCTTGCCGAATGACTATAAATCATGGTTCTACACAATTTCAATTGAATAGCGAAAACTGTTAAAACTAGTGATTGACAGGTCAGTAACCATGGCAACTGTATTCTCAATGTTTATAAACCACCGTCACGTGATCAGAAACACACGCTGTCACTCAGTAAGTGTGCTGATTGGTGGGCACGGGAGAGGGCCATAAATATAAAAACGGGGGACTGGACCATGACCTCCTGAAACACGACACCTATCCCAAATAAGGGTCGGGAGGTTTGTCTTGTCGCCGAGAGCTAGAACCAGTTATTGCGCGATGAAGGTCATATGCCTGAGGGCTTCCAAGACACCTCTTTCGTGAGTAGAGTGCAGTAATTGTGTGATGTGTCTCTGGGACGAATATAGCCATGGGTACTAATAGTAATACATCACTTCCGAGTTACCAGCCACTATCCACACTAGGGTGGGGGTAAATCGCACTGCACACTGGCATGTATGCATACAGAAAATGGTACTTTGTTGACTAGAATATTTTGCTGACTATGCAGTATCTGCTAACACAATTTCGGCGCAGTCCATACAAATGTGGGGCGACAATCTTACTGAATTTGGTCATCAGAAACTATACATGGGTTCAAAGCGAGTTATATAAAGTTCTGCAGAATCCTGTGAAAAGAATTTTCTAAACCAAAACAATTATCAAGTTTTGTCCGAAATATCCAACTTAGATACAGATGCACTACAATAAGTGACTAAATGTCCAACATGTTGATGTCCATACCAAATTAATTTAGCATGTTTTCCATTTCAAATATCTCGAAAGTTAGCCATTCATTATAAAAATTGATTTCAAACTACTTAATTACATAGATCAACCTGATATATTTATCTTTTTTTCTCTCTTTAAAACAAACCACACCTAAATAAAGACCATCAGATTATTCACATTTTTAGCTTCAGTTGTTCTGCAAACACAAATAGGCAGTAATTTAGTAGAGACGTATTGTCCGATATAGGATTGTTTGCTCGAGGGTGTTTGTGATGAATATTGCCTGTCGTAAAGTAAAGAACAATGCGAGAATGTGGGTCTGAGTGTAACAAGCATTGCCTGGGGCATGGGCATGGTCGGTTCTAGATACAAGATTCACCCCGTACTGCTGCAGTAGGGGTGCAAACCAACCCTATGTAAAAGCTGTCGAAAAAACGGGTCAATGAAATGAGAGCCTAATTTCACAATGTAAGAAGCAACAATTATTCTTTACATCTGTCTTATTATTAGCCCGCTACCTTTGAGTTGAAAAATATAATATAATATCTAGTTTAATAAGATTTAAAAGTGAAATCTACGGCCGCCATCTTGTCTTTTTGCATTCTCTCCCATTTCACCAACTCTGTGCCTATATAAATATCCATTTGATACTGGAGGCAGACATTCTACTCCCTGGTCCATATTAAACTTATTTTCGCCCGTATTTAGACTACGTTGTCGTTCACCCGTGTACTACAAGTACCGGGTGAATCTTTTATCTAGGTCGGTTCCAATTACAGAGGAATGCGTAGGGAAAATATTATGCCTTGATTTAATCCTACTAAGTGCCTTCTTTGGGTTTTTAATCACTTGTACCCTCTTTTTTTCAGCCATCGAGGCACTATTCTTTTACAACTACCACTTCACACAAAGTTTTGGGGTTTTCTTTTTTAATAAGAGGCATTTTAACATTCCAATTATAACAATGACCATTTAACATAACTGGCCATGGGAAACCATACACAAAAAGTGACCGGACTGGCGCCACCAGTGTGATATCACTGTTGGTCACTTATCCACTTCTGCCTGTTTGGCGTGATTACAAAGCCACCAGTATGTTGCCGAGAGCCAGGCTAGGTAGCGGCAAGTATAAATTTTGATGAGTTATTTCTTTTTTACTCAGCTGAGATTCAACCTTCCACACCGGAAGCCTACGCTCTACTAATTCGGCCACGACATCCGGTAATTTTGAACAGTGATTATTCATGAATATCCTAGCTTGCAACAAGTACCCTGGGTAGTGTATTATACGGTGGTGTACATTGCGCCTCAGCTTCCCCCTGGCACAGATACCCTAACGGTGTGACCAGAGGCTGCCATTGCAGCTACAAAGTTTAATAAGCATCTCCCAGGGCATTGAGCGTCAGAGTCTGGGTGACAAGATAGAGCAGTGACGTGTTACCTACCACTGAACTAACCGCGGATGACACAACTAGTGTAAGACCCAACTTAGTCGATTAATGGATGGACCGGAAACCCCCTTTTTTTCCCGCTTTTGTTGTTGTTATTGTTTGTTTTCTCCCATTATCTCTCCTATTATCTTGTGTTATCTTCTCTGAAACCTGTCAGAAACCCTCTTATACTTACAGCAACAATAACATCAACCCTCATTGTTGACCTAACCTATTTTTAATCCATACAAGAAACCTTCTTTTAACAACAAAAAGAACAACCCTTATTGCACTACTACAATAACAACAACAACCGTCAGTATTCACCTGATGCGCGAAAAGGAAGAAAACAAAGCGGGGGTGGAAGAAAAGGCGTTTATTTTACGCCTCAACATAGTATACAGAGGAAAGCTCATGGGGAGCAATAATACAATAGGAGATAAAGGCTCATGAGGAGCAAGCAAAGAGAAGCAATAAAAGGGGGCTCATAAGGAGCAAAGGTAATAATGGCTCATGAGGAGCAGGGGAAATGTACAAGGTAATGAGAGTTCAGCAGAGTCAGTGTCTGAGGGAGGTCAGTGAGGGGGTGCCGAGGAGCCCTCCACCAAAAAAGGCGGAGAGGGCTCGCGGCGCGCCCGAGGGGGTTCGACAGGGAGCGGGCGGCCAAAAAAAAAGAGGAGGCCCGCTCCTTGGCGAGATCCGGTGAGGAGGTGATGGCAGGCAGGCAGGCAGGCAGGCAGACCTAGGTGATGGCAGGCAGGCAGGCAGACCTAGGTGATGGCAGGCAGGCAGGCAGGCAGACCTAGGTGATGGCTGGCAGGCAGGCAGGCAGACCTAGGTGATGGCAGGCAGGCAGGCAGACCTAGGTGATGGCAGGCAGGCAGGCAGACCTAGGTGATGGCAGGCAGACCAGGTGAGGCAGGCAGACCTAGGTGATGGCAGGCAGGCAGGCAGACCTAGGTGATGGCAGGCAGGCAGACCTAGGTGATGGCAGGCAGGCAGGCAGGCAGGCAGACCTAGGTGATGGCAGGCAGGCAGACCTAGGTGATGGCAGGCAGGCACAGCACCTAGGTGAAGGCAGGCAGGCAGGCAGACCTAGGTGATGGCAGGCAGGCAGGCAGACCTAGGTGATGGCAGGCAGGCAGGCAGACCTAGGTGATGGCAGGCAGGCAGGCAGGCAGGCAGGCCTAGGTGATGGCAGGCAGGCAGGCAGACCGCCGAGGCGGCCGGGGTCTGGCGTCTCCCGCTGTGCTGCACCTCGGCCGACGCCAGGATCTCGGGGCGGGCCGTGATCTGTTGAAGCGCCTGGAGGGTGGCGGCCTCGGGTCGTTTCCCCGACCCCCCCCCCCCCCGACGAGGTGCGCCCGAGGTGCCGGGATGGGCAGGGTCGCTTGAGGTGGTGGTGGGGGGCGGGCCGCGCCCGAGGTGCTGGAGCGGGCGCCGTGGTGTCGCCGGCTTGGCGCTTCGGCGCAGGTGAGGCGCCTCCTGGCGAGCCCGAGGAGGGTCCCGGCGTGGCCAGGGCGGTCGCCCCCCCGCGGAGGTGCGCCCGAGGTGCAGGGTCGCTTGAGGCGGCGGCGGGGGGCGGGCCCCGCCCGCGGCGCGCGCCCGAGGTGCTGGGGCGGGCGCCGTGGTGTAGGCGGCTTGGCGCCTCGGCGCAGGTGAGGGGGTCTCCGGTGGGCCTCGGGGTCCCCCCGAGGGGATGCAGCGGTCCGAGGTGAAGACAGCCCAACAGGAAACGGGCGTGCTGGAGCGGTCCGAGGGGAGGCAGCGGTCCGAGGTGAAGGCAGCCAAACAGGAAAAAGGCGGCGGCGGAGGGCAGGCGCCGCCTGGGGCGCGCGCCCGAGGTGCTGGGGCGGTCGGCGTGGTGCAGGCGGCTTGTCGCCTCGGCGCAGGCGAGGGGCTCCCCGGCGGTCCTCGGGCGTCCAGGCGGGCGAGGCGATAGGAGGCCTCAAGGTGGAGGAGAGCCGCGAGAATCGCCGTTGTCCCGGTGCCCGAGGCGGGGTCCGAGGGTGCCGAGGGAGACGCCGGGGCCGAGGAGGGCGAGGCGCCTCCCGGCGCGCCCGAGGAGGGTCCCGGCCTGGCCAACGCGGTCGCCCGGGAGCTCTGGCGGCCCGTGCCCGTGCCCTTTCCGTGTGTGGGCATCCTGGAGCGGTCCGAGGGGATGCAGCAGTCCGAGGTGAAGAAATCCCAAAGAAAAAGCAGTAGAGCTGGAAGGCGGCAGAAGGGCGAGTGCCTGAGGGAGGCCGGCGGGCGGCCTTATAAGGGATGGGGGACGGGCGACAGCAGGTGAGGTGTGAATGCTGCCGGCCCGGGGGAGGGCGTGAGGCGGTGAGCAGCGGGCGTCGGGTGAGGCGCGAATGCTGCGCGACAGGGGCCGGGGGGAGGTGGCGGCGCCGGCGGCGAGGTGAGGTGTGAGCGCAGCGCGACAGCGCGGGGCGGGGGAGGGTCTCTCCCTTTCCTCGCATCAAATGTAATGCTTCGCATTACAACCAATCTACCTCCCCCCCCCCCCCCCCCCCCCCCCAAAAAAAAACATCTCTGTTAAAGTGGCCCGGTATACCTCGTGGCGACGGGAACCGTACTCCGACAAATGCTCTCCAAGAACAACTCTGCTTAGTTTTTATGTTTATAAAACCAGATATGTGGGGGGGAGAGTTGTTGACTCACTGCACCTGAACTGGGCCAGGGAGAGTGCTGAGGTCAGTGGTTGGGGGGGGGGGGGCTGTGCTGAGGCTGGGTGAGAAGTGGGTCAGTGCTGAGGTCAGGGGGAGGGTGGGTTCTGAGGCTGGGCCTGTAGCTGGCAGCTGTTGTTTTGAAAATGGATGGGTGAGGTGAGAGAAGGGAGAGTAAAACTGATGTATTTTCAATTTTATTTGGAGTAGTTCAAACAGGAAATATATTTGCTTTAATGTGAAATATATGTTAGTACAATTACATTGCATAATTCAATCAGAAACACATAGAAGGAAAATATGGTTTTTTGTTGTTGAATGTAAAAAGCAGTGAAACACATGCTGTTTGAACCCACACCACCAAACAACTTCAGATTACAAGTTCAACACCTTAACCACTAGACCACAGAGAGTACACATAGTTTACTTGTCTCAGTTCAGGCTATTTCTATATATACAACATCATATATACAAGGTGTGTGATTGTGTACATATGTGTATGTTGGTCGTTCTCAGAAGTTGTGTACCAATACTTTGACATCAGCATCACAAAATCAAAATACTGTCAAAGTCCTATATACAAGCTTCTCAATGTGTATGTCCTTTTGCATCTGAATAATTGAAAATAAACATATTCTGACATTTTTAAGTAGGTCAAATGATGCTCACACGCAATAAATAGCAGTATAGCATGGAAACCAATCTGACTCCAAAATCAAAAAGTTGTAATGTGTTCGATTTATTAGGTTGACCATTATAAGCTACTCTGTTCCACCTTGGATTAACTCTTATGACAAATGGCTAAGTATTGAGATTTTTTTAATGTTTTATATGAAAGCATGCTTATTAATTTCAGTGTGCTCATGGACGCTTCTGTAGTTGAAGCTGTCATCCCGCCAGTTAGGCTAGTGAAATCTATCGGCAGAATCTAAAACACTCTATTCAGGTAATTTCCCCTTAACTGGCGGGGGTGTGGGGAAGGGAGAGGGGCATAGAGTCCTGTGTCCCAAATCCTACATGGTGGCGTTACGGTTAATGCCGTACGCTGAGAGTGCTTCGCGGTGACTGACCTCGCGTGACAAGTGACTACCACGCCACCTGCGGTGAACCTATGTGTCACAGCCTGCCTGCCTGCCTCTTTTTGCCAGAAGCCTGCTGACTGCATGATGGTTATATACCCCTTTCAATGTTTATAAACATTGTGTATGCGCACGCACCTTGGCTGCAGACCGAATGCATACTGCCATTGAGTTTGCAGGTTCGTGCAGTGCAAAACGTCTGTTTTATTCAAAATGAATAGAAATTCAGAACCCTAACCTTATCAATTTAATATAATCTGTTCGTTGAATATGTTTTTATATGTGTTCCAAGCGTTTTGTTTCTAGGTGGTGTGGTTTTAGAGATATTTCACTTTTTCTGTGTGAAGATTGCTCACAACCATTGACAATGCATTGAGTTTGCCGATACGTGCAGTTCAAAATGTCAATTTTATTCAAAATTAATAGAAATGCAGGACCCTAACCATATAAATTTAATATAATCTATTCGTTGAATAGATTTTCTATATGTGTTCCAAGCGGTTTGTTTCTAGGTGGTGTGGTTTTAGAGATATTTAACTTTTTCTGTATGAAGATTGCTCATAGCCATTGAGTTTGCAGTGTGACAGTGTGTCATCCTGCACCCAAGCAGCGCGCGCACTGACCTAAATCTTATGAAATAGGTCTATAGCCACGCCTTGTCCCAGTAACCCAGCTCTGACCCGGTCCGCGCCGCCAGCATACGCCCACCGCCGCCACCCACCCCCACAAATAGCACTACAACTGAGTCATTAAACCAGATGGGATATCCGAATGAATTGCGCGTCCGTCTCCCGTTTGGTAAATCGTGGCGTTCGAACCCTGGTTGAGCCAAACCAATGATGTAAGAAGTTATACTTGTTGCTTCCTAGCCAGGCGCTTGGCATTGTTAGGATATGGCATGGACTGGTTGGCTGTGTTAGGATAATGTGACTGAGTGGGATATCATGTCATGGTGCTGGTGGCCTGGTCCCCCAGTGGGGTAGCACTAAAGAGTTCACCATGAGTGGGTACAGTCAGAAGTTGGTACCCTTTTGATATAACAATTGATTTTGCTAGGACATAAAACCCAAGCAAAACATAAACAAATATTCTCAATCGTTATTTTTTGGGTTCGGCGTCAAGTACTGAATCTGTGAAAACACAACTCCATATCTGTTAGAATCACCTTTAGACCATGTGTATTGCTATATTTCGGAGTGTTTAGGTGTTTTCTACCAGTTCAGTCCTGGCACGCTAGCATTAGTAATGCAGGTCAACTTTCTCGGCAAGTAATTAGGTCAATTAGTCCCGATCATAAGTGATTTGATTTTTTAGTAGTATTATTATAATTATTTGTGCTAGCTTAGTTTAGTCTCAAGTCGTAGTCAGTTCTTTTGGTACAGTATGTTCTGTTAACGGGTCACCTACTGAGTACAGTAAAACCTCTCTAAATCGACCGAACATGGGACAGACTTTAAGTGGTCCATTTAGGGAGGTGGTCGGTTTAGAGAGTTAGAATATCCTTACAATGGTATTGTTGGAACCCAAATAAAACGATCGATATAGGGGAGTGGTCGATCTGTGTAGGTGGTCGGTTGGAGAGGTTTTACTGTATATGCCAGGGATGAAAGATCTCCGCCATTTCGCGGATTTCCGGGTTTTTTCCTGTAGTTATAACGAAGTGCATACTAATGCGTTGTTCAAACGCCGCATCACTATAACTTAGTATGAATGTATGCTAATACGTTGTTTTTTGCTGCAGCACCATCAGCTTTTTTATTAATATGTGGTGCAGATGCTGCAGCACTATCAGCGTATACCAATATCTATGAAACCAGACTTCAGGGAATTTTCCGCGATTCCCTGACAATGCTAAACCTATGGGAGAATATCTGCATTTCCGCTTTTCTTCCCGGAGACCACTTTCATCACTGATATGCATTGACTGTGTAGCAACTGACTACCATGTATCTCAAAGACCTTATTCATGTGCTATCTAGTTTGATCACTGTTGTGAATATGGCCTTCGCTACCGACACGGCGTAAAACCATCACCAATCAATCAATCAATCCGGTTGAAAACGAGGCTTAGGTAGCCTTTGAACACTTATTTAAATAAATTGATAAATACTTGAGAGTGGTCAGGAGAGATAAGGAAAGCACACGTCACTGAATTATTACCTATTTTGCATTGGTTATCTTAAAGTTGCATAGTCCGATGGTTTTGAGTTTCTGACATTTTTCTGAAATAAATATATTAAATTGATCATTATAATCTACCTTACTTTAGTTTGATGTAACTTTTATTTGAAATGGCTACCTTTTGAGATATTTGAAATTCAAACATGTGAAAATAATTTTGGCAAGCTTGCCAAAACTCTGACACCATAGGCTTCTGCAGTAACAGGTTCTATTAAATCGACTCAGTGTTCCCTTCTATGTGGCAATAAATACAGAATAAGTGCATCCGTATCTAAGTTAGATATGTAGACTCAAATCTAGATAATTGTTTGGATTTTGAAAATTTGATGCTTCATCGGACTATGCAACTTTAAATAACGCCGATAGTTTTGGTAACTTCATCACGCATCCACCGGACGCAGTAGCGCAATCGGTACAGCGCAGAATTCTCGTATGGACGGTCGGGAGTTAGAACCTATCCTGGTGCTCCGCATTACTGGGATATGGCAAGGACTGGTTGGCTCAGTATCGGGATAATGTGCTTGAGTGGGATATCCTGTCATGGTGGCAGTAGCCTGACCTCCCAGTGGGGCAGCACTATAAAGTCGCGATGAGTGCACTGTCACAAATCAGTATCTCTCCTGATATGACCATATATGTTGCTAGGACATAAAACCCCAACAAACAATCCATCATCACGCATCCAGCACAACTCGGTGACTCCTTAAAACCCGAACACAGATGGTTTAAAGAGCCATGGTAGTGGTCAGGAACTCCTCCTGGGCCTGCTGGTGTGTGCCCCAGTTCCCAATATAAATTAATCATCGATCAAATTAACTGCCTACTCACATTTATAATAACTAATAGTCTCATTAAAGCTGCATAGTCCAGTGAAAGCATCACATTTTCAAAAACCTGAATACTTAAACTTAATAGTTTCGTTTGCAATATTTTCTTATTATTGAAGGTAAACTACCATCGAATAGTGATTTATAAATTATTTTTGGTTGTGTGTTTATACTTTCTGTTTCAACAACAACAATAAACAACAGCAACAAAAAAACTGGACTCCTGGTAATGTCCGAGTATCACTGGTTTTGCCATCAGTCTTATTATCATGCGTCTGAAATGTGACGAAACAAACCATTTTGCATTTTCAGTGAACTATGCCACTAGCTCAGTTACCACATTTACACGGATGATATTTTTCTGTTTTTAAGCGGATTTCCAACGGGGGGGGTGTTTTTTCACAGCCTAGGGGCATTTCTGATATATGATGAGGGTACGGTAGCTAGCTTCTAGCACGGAAATTTGCCGTCGGGATAATAATCTCGGCTTGATTTTCATGGGGGGTTTTTATGCCTGAAACCACTATCATCCCTATTTTAACAACAAATTGAATATATGTGTGTATCTTTTGCAGTGTAATGATAATACATGTAAAAGAAAGAGAAACTGATATTTGTACTTCTTCTTTCAGTTTGGCCTGTCTGGCTGGTTCACCGGATACAGCCTTAGATGTCAGCCTGTCGACTTCTCCAACTCTCCCAAGGCACTGCGTGTAAGTTTTGACTTTATATTTTAATTGGTTCAAATTCTCATGAATTTTAAACAGCTTGCTACGATTAACACAATTTGTAAATTTCATGAAAATAACCTCTCTACCGCCCTAATATCACCTCCGATCAGGAATGAAAGATCTCTGCGATTTTCAAATTTCTGCAATTTTTTTATATTCACCGATTAACGTTCATACACAAAATGCCAATACTTACTTATAATACAGTAAGACCTCTCTAAACCGACCGACCTTGGGACCGACTTTAAGTGGTCCATTAAGGGAGGTGGTCGGTATAGGCAGTTAGGATATGGTTACAATGGTATTGTTGGGACCCAAATAAAGCAATCGATATATGGGAGAGGTCGATCTGAGGAGGTCATCGATTAGAGAGGTTTTATTGTATGTATATATATTACATTAATTGTGGTTGTATATATATATATTACATTCATTTGTTAGTCCGAATCTTGTTATTATATTACCTTAGATGTTGCTAGAACATCAAAGACAAAAGAAATACATTGGCATTGGCAGTAATAGTCACCATAAAGACAGTTGAAACCTGACTTCCGGTGTCGCAGTTTGAGCGCCCTGCCAGTTTGAGCGCCTTTCTGTTGCTTTTGCACATGCGCAGAATTTAACAGCATCGTCTGCGAATGCGTCAAATTCTACCCAGTTTCAAACTACGGCGATAGAGACAACATTAAAACCACCCTATCACAGTAATTTGTGATTGTTGGTGCTTTGAAAGCAAATTTCTCTTGTTTCTATTAAATAGTTCAGATCTTTCTCTACAATTTCACATTCAGCTTTTTTTTTATCAGCCAATTGGAAATTCTTGAATTTATTTTGCGAAAATAGTTTTTGAGGCCATGATTTGGTAAGGCTAACACTGGCACTGACACTCAGAATATCTCAACTTTCACTATTATCTCTATTTTTAATACTTTCAGAGTAAATTGCTCTTAGGTTACATTAAATACTTCAGATCTTCCTCTTCAATTGCGCATTAAGATATATTTAATCAAAGCTTTTAGATCTATTTTACAAAAAAAGTCTACAACCACTGGCAGGGTGCTCAAACTGGCAGGGCGCTCAAACTGCGACATGCTGCAGTTTGAAGGCATCAGAAAATCCGTGCATGCGCAGAAGCAACAGAAGGGTGCTCAAACTGGCAGGGCGCTCAAACTGCGACACCGGCATTTTCCCACGATTCGCTGACAATGCTAATCCTTTGAGGGGAAATATCCACATTTCCGCAGAAAGTCGCTGTTGATTGCCAGAACCCGCTAGGTGGCGCCAATATCTCGGTCTAATTTCCGCAGTTTTTGCCGGAGACCACTTTTATCCCTGTTCGATGTTACTAGAATGTAAAACGTCATTAGGCTCCCCTCCCCCACCCCCTTTAATTGTGAGCAATGGCTATGTATTAGAACAGGATAGGTAGCCTGGTTTAGCTTCTTAAGCTTGCCACCTAAAGGGAATCGTTAAGAGACGGGTGGTGAAGGGGTATTTTCTCCCTGGAGCAGGAAACTTATGAACAGGGCTTGATGAACCATGGGTGTGGGGAAGTGGAATTTAGTGTGTGTGTTTGTGTTTCACTGGTTATTTGTTAATTCTAGTTCATTGTGTTTATTATTTTCCAGATGGCCAATGTTTGCTGGTGGTTTTTCTTCTCAAAGTTCATCGAGCTTCTAGACACCGTAAGAAGGACCTGCGCACTAGGACGTCTTTAGTAACATCCCCCTGCGCAATATCAGTTATATTGGATTCAAATTTCTCAGTATAACCCTGGTTAATTGCTGGATAGGTTGAGTATGTCTATTTAAAAAAAAACCTGATGTCGTATATAAATCGCCACATATTCCCAACGATTCGGTAAAATGAGATATCATTGTAATACCCAGCAGTGTTCATTTTAAAGAAAATTTAAAAAGACACATATTTAAGAGAAATGTTTTTTTTAGGGGAAATAGTTCAAATATTGCTTTCTTTAACATTGCATTCATAGGGCATCACTTGAGTTTAAACCATGGTCTTTTATTGGAGTTTTTATCCTTAAAACCAAATAAGACTCAATTACAGGGTCGGTATGGGGCCTGGAAAGTTTTGAAAAGTGTTGAACTTCATTTTCCCCATTTCAAGGCCTTGAATAGCCTTGAATTTAACCTATTTTTGGTAATTTGTCTTGAAAATCCTTGAATTCCATTAAACTGTCCCCACTGATCTAAATCAGTCTGAAATCGGCATTCGAAATTGGGATTTCAGATTAATCCAAATGAAAATAGTCTTGAAGTGCTATCAAAAACAGCCTTGAAAAGCCTTGAAAAGGGCTCGAATTCCATTCTTTACATGTGTACGGACCCTGGAAGTATTGTGCACCATGAGTAAAAGAACTACAAAGTGTGTAATTTGGACCTGGTGTTGAGGTGTAACTTGTTGATTCCTTCCGCTGCTCTTCACTGGACCTCGTGTGTAACTCGACCGGAACTTCGCTGGTGTCGCAGGTGTTCTTTGTGATGCGCAAGAAGTACAACCAGGTGTCGTTCCTGCACGTCTTCCATCACGGCATCATGCCTTTCTCGTGGTGGTTTGGCGTTCGTTTTGTGCCAGGTAAGAACTTCTTAGCTGGTCTTGTTAAAATAACTATTTTTCTTGAAGTTCCTTCCTTCCTTCTTCCTCCTCCTGCCCCTCCTTCTCCTCACCCTCGTTAGTTTCTAGATAGCTTTTGCTAAAATTACAGATCATTTGTAAAGGTACTTCTTTTTTATTACTTTCCGCATGTTTTTTTTCCTTAAAGTTGCAGTCCGATGGTTTTGAGTTTCTGTCATTTTCTGAGATAAAGTGATTATGTTGATCGTTATAATCTACCTTACTTTAGTTTGAAGTAACTTTTATTTTAAATGGCTAACTTTTGAGATATTTAAAGTGCAAACATGCAACATTAATTAGGGCAAGCATGTCACAACTCTGACACCATAGGCTTCTGCAGTAACAGGTTCTATTAAATTACCTCAGATATTCCCTTCTATATAGTGACAAGTGATCAATAAATACATCCGTATCCAAGGTAGATATGTAGAATTAAATCTAGATAATTGTTTTGGTTTAGAAATTTGGATGTTTTCATCGGACTGTGCAGCTTCTTTTTTTCTAAACATCATTCTTATAGCTTTTTCTTCTTTTTAATTCGTTCTAATTATTTTCAATCTTTTTGGCATTGTGGTTTTTCCTGAGATCCAAATGAAAATAGTCTTGAATTCCTATCAAAAGCAGCCATGAAAAACCTTGAATTCCACATCTTCGCATGTGTACGGACCCTGTCAAAAGATACATGTTGATGGCGTTGCCGCCTTTGACGACTACCCGTTGTTACCCTGGTAGGCGGGTTCGGCACTTTCCACGCGATGCTGAACTCGTGGATCCACTTCGCCATGTACATCTACTACGGCGTGTCTGCACTCGGCCCCCAGTATCAGAAGTACCTCTGGTGGAAGAAGTACATGACCAAGATGCAGATCGTGAGTGCAATCAAGGACGGCCTTTCTAACCATGCCTGCGGTGTTGGAGTTTCACTTGGGATAACTATTCAATTAGGTGTGGGGGGGGGGGGGAGGTGTCTGTTTCACTTGGGTTGGGATGAGATAGAGAATGCAAAAAGACAAGATGGCGGCTCCAGAATGCTTTCGATTTCACTTTTAATATCGATTAAACTACATATTTTATTATATCTTTCAACTCAAAAATAGTGAGTAAATGTGAAGATGTATATGAAGAATATATTTTGCTTCTTAAATTAATAATTTAGCTGCTCATTTCATTCAACCTAGTCTTTCGCCACTTCTTCTAATGGGTTGTTCTTCACCCCTACTGTACAGAACTGTACGGGGTGAATCTTTTATCTACTGGTCACTATCCGCAGCCAGAATGTTTTTCACCTCTATTGCAAGTACGGAGGTGAATCTTTTATGGACGAGGCTATTCGCAGAGCTGCTTTGCTCTTCGAGTTAGCAGAAGAAGAATTATTATTGATAGAACTACTGTCACCATCCCTAGCTAATAATATAATACATAAATGAATACTTGTTTCAGTAAATAGCATAAAAGCACAACAAAATTCAACTTTTGCAATACATACAGTATTTTCTAAAATTGTGACCAAACCAAAATGCAAAATAATTATGCATGTGCGCATGCACATTAAAATGATACGTGCTGATTGGTTGGTTTCAGCTCTGCGAATTACAGTATCTGTGGCAATAATTTGCAGAGCAGCTCTGCGAATAGCCAGTGCGATCTTTTATCTAGGTAGGGGTGACTATTTGATCTCAGTGACGAGTGACTGACGACCCATGTCGGTGCCCTTACACTTACAGACGCAGTTCATCCTGGTGTGTATCCACACCATCCAGCTGCTCTTCATGAAGGACTGCAACTACCCCAAATTGTTTGTCGTCTGGATCGGGCTCTACGCTGTCATCTTTCTCATCATGTTCGCCAAGTTCTACATGCAGTCCTACAAGAAGCTCAAGACGGACCGCACCCAGCCCCAGCTCCGGCCCACCATCGCTGGTTTCGGCGACACCCTACAGCAAACCAACGGCATCAAGGCGGACTAACCCGGCCGGCCGGCCCAGCACCACTCGGGACGCATGTAACTTGTAAGAGACTAACCCGGTGACGTCTCCCAGTATGTGCTTAGGAAAATCACCTCATCAATTTGTTATCGTTGCTTCATCACATTGTTAGGATTTTGCTCTTGAAAACGTGGAGTAAGTTCTGTTCAAGAACAAAGTCCTGTCCTAAATACATTTTTTCCCCTTCAATCCACGCCCCCACCCACGCCCGTCCCCCCATGCAGCCGCACCCACCCACCCACGCCTTCCCCCCCCCCTCCCTCCCTCCCTTCCGGATGTTAATCTAAACACATACATACCTGCCAGGACCCACCGACTGTCAAACTGATAAGATGTCCATTGATCAGTATGCATCGTTATTTATCATCATTATTTTATATTATCAGTACTTAATACTTGACACCGCATGATATCCGATTCTCTACGAAGGACACTAGATGCGGAATATATATATATATACATAGATGTATATATCTATTATGTATAGTAAATGTATTTATCTATTCTATATAAATATGTATCTATCTGTTATATATAATTATATATAAATATCTATAATTATATATATATATATTTATTATTTATAAATAGATATATATTTTTATCTATGATAAATATATTGCATGTATACAGGAAAACCTCCCTAACCGACTACCTCCACAGATCAACCACTCCCCTATATCGATATCTTTATTTGGGTCCCAACAATACCATTGTAATCATATTCTAACTCCCTAAACCGATCACCTCCCTTAATGGACCACTTAATGTCGGCCCCAAGGTCGCTCAATTTAGAGAGGTTTTACTGTATTTGTATATTTATTGATGTGTTGCACTTTAACCTGGGGAAACACAAAAGGAGTTAACTGCTAAGTTTCATAGTTCTGTGTGATTTGCTTGAAGAAAAGAAATGAAATATGAATTTTACTGAGCTTTGTATCAAACCTAAGTTGTGTTTTTCCGATGCTCGGCGTCGACTAAACTTCTTTGGGGCGGCTCTGGCTTGATCCCGGTAAATGGAATGTGATCTGGAAGGTATTGTCTTCTGCTGTACATGTATGCATCCTTCAATATCATGAAACCTACGTGCTAATCTTTACATAGCACGCAGTGCAATCAACTACCAAAATGAAACAATGGTTTGCGGGGCCTTTGCATATCATGGCTTACATGCATAATGACTTCTTTTTCATGCATCATAATTCCACTTGAAATGCATTAGTTATCAAGAACTCTATTGTAGACATGTTATCGGATTATATATTACGAGTGTGTTTCTCGTGGATGGTGCCCTGGAAGATAGATTGTTTAGGGAGGCGTAAGTGAGTATATATTTTTTAACGAAGTTATGTGCCTACATTGCCAGTGTGATAAATTGTAACACATGGATCATATTCAATCTGACAAGGCTTAATATAAGCGATACCAAATGGGTGTATTATATATTTGCTATTATTATAGAACAATATATAGCTGAGCATATAAGACGTGTTAGTTCACCCATAATGCCTTGTTCTCGCGTAACTAAGGAAGTGTGTTATACTTATAGAGCCCTGACATTGTGCTGTTAAATTGTCGCTGTTGACTTGTGTAGCATGTACTTGATACACGGATAATTGTTTACACATGTGTTTTGCATATTATATATGTAGCATGTATTTGTTACATGAAAAATTGTTAACACGTGTGGGAGATGGGGATGGGCAGGCGGCGTATTCAAAGCGTATCCCGACCTATGCGCGGCGTACTGTGATGAGGTTTGACAGTTGTGATTAACAAGTTCAGCGTACGCCCAACCTATGCGTAACCTATGTCGGCGTATGCATAGCGTACGTCGAGCATATGAGCAGCGTATGAGCCATACGCTGCCATACGCCGAAAATCTTTGAGCGTGCTAAAAAAAAAGTTGGACGTATGACGGTGTATGCGAAGCGTATGACGGTGTATGGGTTGAAAATCCATACGCTAACGCCATAGTGTGACACCACTTTTACAGAACGTTGGGGGTACGCAAGAGACACCCAGCGGGTGTCAATCCAGCGTACGCCCAACCTATGCCGACGTACCCCATACCTATGCGTAACCTATGCTGGTGTATGCATAGCATACGCCTAGCGTATGAGCAGCGTATGATCCATACGCTGCCATACGCTGAAAATTTTGAGCAAGGAAACAGGCTTGTTGGAGGGTCGGCATATGTGTAGCGTATGGCGGCGTATACCGACGTATATGACATAACGCACTTACGCCGCCGTACGCTCCCGCAAAAAACCCTAATGTGACAGCTCCTTTACGCTCCTCTCTCTGCAGATGTAATAGACCCGACTAGCTCCTCCCCCCCCCCCCTCTCTCTGTCACAAGATTTTTTGGCTTTTGCACACTCTCATCAGTATTGTGAATGTCTTCAGGCTTGAACTGGTATTTGTCCATTACTTTACCAACATTGTCATAAAACCAGCCAGCAGTGTGCTGATTGAAGGCAGTAGCACGCCCGAGCCAAGTAGCCTCAGGAGATCGAACTGGAAGATTTTGATGTGCCACCACCTTTTGCCCGCTTTAAAAAAAATTGAATTCCGAGTTCTTTGGCATTTTTACATTCTTCACAACAAATAAAACTGTAGGCTAACTCGCCTCATTTTTGGATCGAAAGGCCATGGAGACATGTCAGCTAAAAGTGTCACATGATCAGTGAGGTCTTTCTCCATTTCTTGAGTGAACACATGTGCACATGTAATTGCCGCATATCCTGTAACAGAATGACGTAAAAGTTTATTCTTGTCGCTTCCTAGCCAGGCGCTCGGCATTATTAGGATAGTGGCGTTCTCTGTGGCTGAGTGGTTAGAGTGTCTGACTTTTTTCTAGGTCAGACTCCTAATCTGAGGTTCGGCGGTTCGATTCCCCATGCCCCCAGTTCTGCCAATTTGGATTTCCACCGCTGTGTATAACTTACTGCGTCATCAAAGGCCGGTTGCTCTCATACCATGACTATTTGGTGTGGGAGGTTAAAAATCCCTTGGGTTGGTAAAAGTGTAGGCTCGGGCTTTCTATTGACCAGCAGTGGAGTGGGGAAGACCAGTCGTCTGTGACTGGGATTTCCCCTGCTTGGTACAACTAATGTACCAAAAATAAAAGAGAGACAAATAAGTGTTCACACTTCCTGTCTACCATATCGCTATATCGCTAGGCCATGGACTGGTTGGCTCAGTGTCAGGATAATGTAACTGAGTCATACAAGGTCATACAAATATTCTCCACAAAAGGGGAACAATGAACTGTAGTTAACCGTTATTTGTTTGCTTGAAATCTATATTGCGTTGTCACAATAAATGCACAAGACCCTTTTTCAATTGTTTTACTTGTTGAGAGAAAAACGGTGTTTTTATACCAACCATGTGCTTCCTCTGCTTTCAAATTCCTGAACTTTCTAGAGGAAGTGCATAATGTATTTGTTCAACACTAGGTGGCATCAGTTTCCATGTTGCATATGTAGTAACAAAATTATTTGGTGTGTATCAACTAACCTTGCATATCAACTAACACATGTGGGAGTACACATTAACTATGTAACATGTATTTGGTACATGACAATTGTTACCATGTGTGAAAGTGCACCTTAGTTATGTAGCATCTACTTGGTACATGACAAATTGTTAACATGTGGGAGTGCACATTATCTATGTAGCATCTACTTGGTACATGACAAATTGTTAACACGTGGGAGTACACATTAACTATGTAACATGTATTTGGTACATGATAATTGTTACCATGTGTGAAAGTGCACCTTAGTTATGTAGCATCTACTTGGTACATGACAAATTGTTAACGTGTGGGAGTGCACATTATCTATGTAGCATCTACTTGGTACATGACAAATTGTTAACATGTGGGAGTACACATTAGCTATGTAACATGTATTTGGTACATGATAATTGTTACCATGTGTGAAAGTGCACCTTAGTTATGTTGCATCTACTTGGTACATGACAAATTGTTAATGTGTGGGAGTGCACATTATCTATGTAGCATCTACTTGGTACATGGTAAATTGTTAACATGTGGGAGTACACATTAATTATGTAGTGTGTGCATGAGACATGACAGATTGTTATCTCTTGCATATACACATTGCCTATGTAGTATATGTTTATTAAAATGGCAGTTCAATGACACCACAACCAGACGGGATGGCCGAATGAGTTAGAGCGTCCGCCTCCCATGCTGGTAGATCGTGGGGTCGTGGGTCGAACCCTGGTCGAGTCAAACCAATAACTTTAAAATTGATACTTGTTGCATCCTAGCCAGGCGCTCGGCATTATTAGGACCGGGCAAGGACTGGTGTGCTCAGTGTCAGGATAATGTGACTGAGTGGGATATCAGTTCATGGTGCCAGTGGCCTGGTTTCCCAGTGGGACAGCACTATAAAGTCGTCATGAGTGCACACTGTCACAAGTTGGTACCCTTCCTGATATGATCTTAGATGTTGCTAGGACGTAAAACAACAAACAAATCAATGACACCACGGTGTCCACACCACACTTAGTTATAGGCCTACCCCTGTATGTTGTGGATGTGTCAGAGTTGAAAAAAATGAATTTCACCTTTTGAATTAGATCTTATACAAATTGAGCAATACATTAATATCACTCATGTAACATGAAAATCAAAGACACATCCAGAACCTCATCTTAACATATACAACAGTCAAACAAAATTTGATTGATTATTGTTAAGCAGACAAGGTTATGGCTTACAAGAAAAAAGGTGCCAAATAAGTTGAAAAAAAGTTTGGCTACATGTATGAGGTCAATGTGTAAATTTTCACATTTTCACTCTAGCACAAAATCATACAATTATAATTTTGATATCTTATGTGACGTAAATTCAATACATATAGAACTTCTAACATACCTAATAGACAAAGGCTACAATAATTATTTGACTTGCTATCGACAAAACAAAGACATAATTATCAGCATCGTAACGTGGAGACCAAATATGTGGTGCCCAGTTTTGGAGAATAACCCAAGTACAATCACTCTCCTTGTACGTATATCACAACCGTGTGGTGATAACTTTTCCCTCTGATATAGGTGAGCAGAACCCTAACCAGTGATACGCTTAGGGATCTGCGGTAAAGTAGAATCAGTGGTGATTACTTGAATAGATGACCTTTTTGCCCGGGTGCTGAATTATTTAGCCGTGTTTCCCCATATTCTCCACAGAGGGCGCCAAAGGTATTGTTATTAGGCCAACGCCAATGATTGTCCTCCTTTTTCATGAACAACTGTTAAGTATTTAACAGAAATCTGCAAATAGTCATTCCTGATTGATTTAACATTTGACAGCAAAATCGGACATGTACTGACGTGCGGTTATGTGTCTTTGGCAGCTTTATAATGCTGCTCAACTGGGATACCACCCCAAGGGAACAATGACCCGATATCCCACCCAGTCACATTGTCCTAACCGAGCCAACAAGTCCTTGCCATATCTTAGTACCCAAGTGTTACTAGACGTGGTGGCCGAATCGGTAGAGCGCAGGTTTCCTGTGCAGAAGGTTAGCTGGTTAGCTCAGTATCAGGATAATGTGACTGAGTGGGATATTGGGTCATGGTGCTGGTAGCCTGATTTCCCAGTGGAGCAGCACTGTAAAGTTGCCACGAGTACATACTGTCACAAGTCAGTACCCGTCCTGGTATCGCCTTAGATGTTGCCAGGACGTAAAAACTCCCAACAACCAACCAATCAGGACGGTCAAATGAGAGTAAAACAGGTACTGCTGTATGTGTGCTATTATTTACATATCGGGACAAAGGAGACCAGTGGATTCGTACCTCCCTGAATTTTGATGGTTTTACGGCCTATTGCTCCTTTATACACATCGCGAACCCCAGGCACTCTACAGCAGACTGAGCATCTTTTAGTTTGCCCTGCTTCAGCTGTTTTGTTAAGTGTGTAGCAAAGCCTTAAAGTCACTATGTTCTATCTAATTGCCATGAAAACATAGTTTTATATTCATGCTAAATGTGACACCACACACTGGTTGGTACAGATGTTTGTTTTTGTTTAAATTTACTAATTGGTTGTTTAGTATGAAATGCATACAAGACGGCTTGCGAAAAGGAATATACTTGTGTTTCTGTCTTTTGAGGGGGAGAAACACCTGATTTCGTTTTTAATTAGGAATGAAATAATGGAAATGTACACAATGTAATGTCACCTTTAGATTTGCTGTGTATAGATTCACCAGCTCTGGGATACATCCACTGTAACTTGTGTAGGGGTACTTATATGTAGTTTAATGCAATGAAATGGTTCAAGTATGTAAGTGAGAAAATAATTTGTTAAAGTAATGTACTTCAAAATAGCTCAATTATGTTCGTGTTACACAATAACGGTTTATAAATAAAGTTATAGTCAGTAGTACTGAATTGTAACATTAGGTTCCGCCTATATCGATCATTGTGTCAATTTATGTATCATACAAAGCATATCCCATATGTCTCAAGATGTTACCAACCCCATCACAAATCAGGAGAGGCAATATCAGTGTTGAATTAAATATTCACACTAAATGTCCGGTCGCCTTGAATCATTCAGGTTTCCAGCAGTGATTTCCATATCCAACCTTTAAGGTTGCATAATCCGATGGTTTTGAGTTCCTAAATAAATATATTATTAGGCTGATCATTATAATCTACTTTCCTTTAATTTGAATTAACTGATTTTAAATTGATTAGCTTCTGTTTTTCTAAGTGAAAACATACTAATGTAATTTTGGTGTGCACACCTACATTTTGGAAATATACTTTCTTTACCCATTTTTTAGAATAGCACAGGAACACCAAGGTACAATAATTATTTAATGAGTACACTGGGATCTTGTACTTCGTTATGTACGATCAAATCTAGTTGTGTGTTCTGGTTCCCAAAATGTGCTTTCATGGGATTATGCAGCTTTAATGGTGGCTAAGAAAGACTGTAAACACTCCAAAAACTTGGTCATTTCCGGTGAGCGTTTGGCCATTGACCTACCCACCAGATGCATACAACATAAACCAAAGGCTCTTAAATTACAGGTGTCTAACAGTGACGATCAATTAACAACTATAATTGAATTTATAATTGGATGTAACTCAATAACTTGAACAAAGTTTTTAGTATTCTCAAACCCTCAAGTTCGGTCACAACTGTAACTGATGTTGCCCTGTAATGAATACCATGCGGTTCAGCTTTATATTATTTTATATAGGGGACGTTTCTATTTTTATGCACGCCCCATTACACGGTATAGCCCACACATCATCCCTCAATATAACTTTCCCTAAAGGTTCACTATCTCATCATTTCATGACAACAATCGTTGTATCCACATGCGTTTGCTTGATCGAAATAAACTTCCATTTCGTAATACAGCTAATTAGCGCGACTGTTTTGTGTATTTTTGTGTTGGTTCTTATCCAGATAATGTAGTGCCTGATCGTATTTTTGGTTAATGCAATTCATTTATTGGGCAGGATGAATTTCAGATCTTGCTGACATGAACAAACCAAATACCATGGGCAATAAAAAAAAAAAGAGCACAGGAATGTTTGGATTAAAATGTATATTACTGAGTCATGTAAGATCAAATTGCAAAACTTGTCTGGTGCTTAAAGTTGCATAGTCCGATGGATTTGGGGTTCTAACATTTTTCTGAGATAAATATATTAAATTGATTGCTATAATCTACCTTTAGTTTGAAGTGACTTATTGTAAGTGGCTAAGTTTTGAGATATTTGAAGTGCAAACATGTCAAATTAGTTTTGGCAAGCACACCAAAAGTCTGACATAATATGCTTCTGCAGTAACAGGTTCTATTAAATTGACTCAATATGCCTTTATATGTAGCACCAAATACTTAATAAGTGCATCAGTATCAAAGTTAGATAATCGTTTTGGTTTTGAAAATTTGATGCTTCATCAGACTGCAGCTTTAAGATGGCAGATTCTAAATCAAATAAGTTTGTGGTTTTGTTGGTTTCAGTACAGAAAATTGTTTTAGTATTCTGTAGTATTACATCTTAGTGCTATTGGGCGTAATCGATTAATCAACTCGGGTCACCCGAGCCACTTTTTGGCGCATGCGCACATCCTACAGAGTCGGGTCGAATATGCTTCTCCGCGCTCGGGTGGAAAACATGATTTTTTTTTGTTAATAACCAATAAAACGACAGCAAAATAGGATTTAAAGTATTTTATGATGGCCTAGTTTAGCTAGATGTCCATTTTATTAATCTAAGTTATTCTTTTTTTTAAACATGTATGATTGGTAGATATTATCCTGCAGGATGGTACCAGCGCAAATGTGACGTCATCGCTCGTAGCCAGCCCCAGCTACGAGGTGGGTTACTTGGGTCGGATCGTTTTGCACACGGCACGTGTATTTGTCTCACGACTCGGGTGACCTGAGTCGCCCGGTGTCGTATTGTCAGCGGCCTGTCATCGTCAGCGGCCTGTCGTCGCTTCTGCGCATGCGCGGATTTTCGGAAGTTGCCGCGAGCACTGCTATTTGTTTTGTTTACACTCGGCGATTCGACTACGTTAATATCGCTTGGAATTTAAGGTTAATTTAATTAAATTTCATTATTTGAGTATGTAATTCTGTTAAATATGATCGCATTCAATAGATTTCGACGTAATCGGTCCCTAACACTGCCGGTGTGGCGGTCTCCGATGCCACAAGGCTGATATGCCAATCACCCGAGCCACTTTTTGGCGCATGCGCACATCCTGCAGACTCGGGTCGAATAATCGAATACGGTTCTCCGCGTAATTATTTATTTTAATAACAAATATACGTACAGCAAAATAGGATTTGAGTTTTATGTCCTGGCACCATCTAAGGTCATATTAGGACGGGTACCGATTTGTAACTGCGCGCACTCATGACGACTCCACTCGCGGTGTTCGATTTGAAATTCTGACGACTCGGATGACCCGAGTCGCCCGGGTCGTGTTAATCGATTACGGCCTTTGAGACTGGCTCAGTTTTGACGCATGCGCAGACGACGCTGTTGGATTCTGACGCATGCGCAGAAGCGACATTTGGCATATCAGCCTTGTGGCATCGGAGACCGCCACACCGGGCACCAGCTGAGCTTGTAGCCGGCGATGCCACAGGTCTTTTGACCACGACGGGCCGCTGAGAATGACGGGCCGCTGAAAATACGACACCGGGTTGTGTTAATCGATTATGCCCATTGTGTTGTAAACAAATGAGCGAACGCTGTATAAGCCTCGTTTTCAATATTATATAAATAGGAGCTATTTCGATTGTTGGTCTTTTCCAGTCGGGAATCCTTTGTCCACCTCCCATTTTGGTAGATCGTGTGCTTCGAACCCATTTCAAGTTAAAGGAATGACTTCAAAATGTATATTTGTCGCTACCTGGTGTGGCGTTCAGCATTACCAGGATAGGGCAAGGAGCAGTGGAAAAGGGAAGAGAATTGTTTGCGGTTGAAATTTCCCTGCTTAATCAACTAATTACATAACAAAAATGGTCCCAGCTGGTAACAGCCTTAAATCAGCACCGATCAATCCTCCTTCAGCTGTTCCGAGCATGGGTGTTCCGTTTCACACGTTGTATACATGGTAGATATCGAAAACTACACCACATGTTAGGCGATAATATCGTAATTACCTTACATACGGGAGATCCAATCGGTTCCCAAGATAAGGCTTATGCCTACATTGGACCGAACCATGGGCCTGTTGCAGTCTGATGGATAAATAATATATTAGGTTGATTATCAGTTTATTTTACTTTCGTCTGAAGCAACTTTTATTATAAATGACTTTTTATATCTCTGCTCAATCCCTTTGGTGTGCATACCTAAATGCTGGACGCGATATGTTTCAGCAATAAGTTTCTATTACTTAGAATTCCTATAGTAGCCGAGCTTGCTGAATATGGGACGGGTCTCCTCTTGTTTCCATGTCTACATAGGTGCTAGCTGAGCAAAAGTATAAAAAAATTCCGGAACATCAGCATTTCTACGCATCTATATCTAAGCTGGTATGTAGGATCAAATCTAGTTACGTGTTGGACTATGTAGCTTTAACCTTCGTTCTGCTTACTGTTCTTGAAATGGTTTATTTTTCGTAAGGGGGGGGGGGGGCGGCAGTTATACATGACCGGTCTGCATGGTAATAGTACTAATACCTAAAGTCACACTACAGCTTGCGACCACTTTGGCCAATGAACCCACCTCCTTGTCACAAAAGCAATGGTCACCAACCTGTGGGCAAACATTTTGATTGCAAGGTTTTAAGCGCAGTAACGGCAACCTCCCTGTGACCAAAATGGTTGCAAAGTCGATGACCACTTTGTGACCATTTTATTACCTCTTTGTGACCTTTTGTGGTCGCCAGCAGTAGTGTGTCTGGGTTATTAAGAGCCCTCCACCAAAACAGAGGAGAGGGCTTGAGGGGCGCCCGAGGCGGGGGACATAGGCATGTACCGCGTCCGAGGTCCAGGTGCCCTGTTCCATTATGTCCCCGAGGGGGACGCCGGCACGTTGGCATGCCTGGGCCGCCCCCCCGGCGGAGGATGTGGAGGGTGTAGCCGTCGGGGGCGGGCACCTGAGGGCCCTCAGGGCGCCTCGTAGGATGGCAGTCAGAGTCCAAGGGTCCAGAGGGCGGTTCGAGGGTAGTATGAAGGCGAGTCGGCGGCAGAGGGCGACGGCGCAGGCTGCCACGGGGCAGAGGGGTCAGCCGGGGGAAGCAGGGATGAAGAGGGCCACTGCTCCCGAGGGCAGCGCGATGGTCTTTGAGCTCCGAAGGGTGACTCCGAGCCCCCCAGGGGCGGGGGCGACGTCGGCACGAGTGATGGTGTGGGGGCTGCCCCACCCTCGGGCATACCAGTGGGAGGAGGAGTAGGCACCCCCGCCGGTGAGGCAGGAGTCACACTCTATGACGACCCTCCGGGTCCCCGGTGCACGGAGTAGGTGGAGGCCGTTGGAGGCGCATCAATAAGCCGCGAACCATCTGAGGTCCTGGAGGGCGTCGTCCCCGAGGGTGATGGTGGCGAACGCGTGGCAGCTGCGCAGGGCCACGAGGAGGCGGCCATAAACTTCCTCGTGGGAAGGACGCAGCTGCCAACGTGGTTGAGTTGGCCGAGGACGCTCTGCAGCTCCTGGCGCCCGAGGGTCGGCTGGGCGACTCGGGCCTCACAGTCGGTGACCAGCTCGTCGACCTTGTCGGGGGGCGATGTGGATCGTCATGGCCTCGCTATCGATAGCGAAGCCAAGCCACACCGCCGGAGGGTTACACTTTCCTGAGGTGACCTCCAGGCCGAGGGCACTGACGAGGACGATGAAACCGTCGAAGGCGTGGCGGGCCCTCAGGTAGGTGAGTTCACACCCGACAAAGTCATCTACGTACACCAAGGCATGGAAACCCTCGGAACGGAGTATCCAAGACACCGCAGCGGTGACCCTCACGCAGGCGGCGCCCGAGGATCGGCAGCCGAATGGGAGGGTGAGGTCGATGTAGGTGGCCCCCTCGAAGGCGATGCCATATAGGGGGCAGGAGAGGGGGGTCGGCGCGGAGTTGGCGGTAGGCCCTTGATATGTCCGCCGTCCATGTGTAGGCCCCCGTGCCCTCTCGGATGAGGCAGCGGCCCACATCGGCGACAGAGGGGAGCCTGTAGGCATGGGGCCTACCCAGGTACTCGCGGCGGGGTATCCCAGCGTTCACGCTGCCCCCAGGGGGGTAGGAGAGGTCGACGATGACCCGCCTCTTGCCGGATTTGGGGTGGGTCATCATCGGCGAGACCTGGGCCCAGGGGGTGAAGGGGGCGAGGAAGGGGCCTGTGAGAGTGCCATGGGCCAGCTCGGTCGCTATGAAGTCCCGGAGGTGGACCTGGTGCTCCGGGGCTTCACGGTGGTTGGTGTAGGTGGGTCGGGGAGGGGTGCTGGCTGAGTAATTTGTGGGGAAGCCGAACTCCAGGAGCTCGACGAGGTCTTTCTCGTGGTGCTCCCGGATGCAGCTTCACCAGGCGGGGATGTGGAGGCCTGAGGGGAGGGGGATGCGGCGGCCTGTGCTCTACCGATTCGGCCACAATGCCCGGTAACTGCCTTGTCATATGATGATTCTAACCCCACGAAATCATCCAAGTAACACAGGGCGAAGAAACCCTCTCTGCGCAGAAGCCAGACTTATGCTCTGGTCATGCGGGCACAGGCGAGGGCAGAAGTACGACAACCAAAAGGGGGGGCTGATATCTATGTAAGTTGAACCATTGAGGGAAATACTGAGGAGCGAGGCTGAGAGGGGAGAGACTCTCAGCTGCTGGTAGGCGTGTGCCAGATCAGTGCCCCAGAACCATGCTGAGGGACCGAGAAGTGACAATCTATCTGTCAGCGTGGAAACACTCGGGAGTGAGAAATTAAAAGCGAGGCCTTGGTAAAAACTTTTTATGATACCGCCATTAACACTACGTCCCGCAGGAAAGCTAAGATAAATTATTACTCTTTTTGACTGGGGTTTTTTCTTCGGCCTGGTCATCATTGGGCTCAGTTGGTACCATGGATGAAAGGGCGGGCTAGTGAAAGGGCCTACTAAGGCGCCTAACTCAACTTCTTTATTAATGAATGAAAGAATATGAATGTATGTATCTGCTGAGGGGGTGTGATTAACTAAGGTAGGGACTGGAGTTGCAGTTGAGGTATAGTCTAGAGGCCACTCAAAGTGGTTGACCAGGCGCGCGTCGGGGTAGTCTAACAAAAGTGCATGCCAAGTCGGAATGACCAGGCCGGACGGCACGGGGACTCTAGCTGAAAGATAGTTGGGAAGCGCCGTCGCCCTTACAGCATTATATATATCATGATATGAGATAAAATCATACCACAATGACTGAGGAGCGCGAGTCCAGAAACCATCAAGCGACTCCCTAAACAGCATAGGCGACGGGGGAGGAACAAACCTAGAAGTAGAAGCAATAGTTGAGACATCTGACTGAGGCAAGACATCAAACCAATCGAACACAATATCAGAGAGAGACAAGTCAGTAACTGAAGAAAGCAAGGAATATTCGGGTAAATGTAGGGAAGCATGTGTCGGGTGTTTCTGTGGGACCACGTGGCACTGAGTGCGCAGGCGCTAAACTTGTGAGCTGTGGAGTGGGCGCAGCTAGAGGTGGGGGGAGTGGGGCTGGGTGGGAGCGGATAGGCAGGGTCAGGCAAGAGGTCAGGAGCGGGCAGCGCCACGTGGTCTGGTGACACGGGGCAGGGTAGGGAAATGGGTGGGAATGAATTTGTATAGCTGATGGTGAAGCACTTACTGCTGCTGCTGTAGAAGTCGAATCCGACTGCTTTTTGTCAAGCCACTTTCGCATCTTCATACAGTCCTGCTCCCTATGGGGCAGGCTACGTTTGAAAAGGTAAGCGCACCAACCGCATACATGAACTTGTCTATCTGGATATCTGGAAGTATCCCATGTGGGCCCTGAAACCCAGCCCATGCCCCAATTCCATTGATAGCAGGCCTTCACGTCTGTTTCTTTATTATAGTCCTCCCTAGGATTCAGGGTAGCTGGGGCAGAAGCTGCTGGGGCTGGTGCTGGGGAGGTGGCAGGGCGGGAGTCACAATGTATATAGACAGGGCAAGAGTTTGCAGCTCTGGCAGCATCTGTGCAAATCTCTCGCTGTACATCCTTGAGAGCTGAAGGGTCCAGCCAGCCATTGGGAAGGCTACCATCTGCAACCATGATAAACAGCCGCTTGGACCACCGTCGACACGTGGGCCAGTCCCATGTGATGGCCATACGTGCCAACTCCTCGTCGTGTTGCAGCAATGGAGGCCACCAATCCTCTGGGAAGGACGGGTGAGCAACGAGACGCCTCAATGCCACAGAGTACTCTGCCCAGTTAGCTTCCCCCGTATTAATCTTTTTGCACCCATCTCCCCGTGTTATGAAGTTATGCGGAAAGAAAGTCATATCTTTTGGACGCTGGAAGACGGGTATGGCATCGACAAACATGGCTGGGTCTGCTGGATAGGCACGCACACGGAGGGGGGTGGGGGTGGGGGGGGGGGAGGAAGGCGAGCATGTGGGGAGGGGGGCAGGGGAGCGGGCCTCGGGGTGCGAGGAGCCTGCAGGGTGGGAGGGGGCATAGGGGAGAGAATAGGCTGGGGTGGGCTGAAGACGGGGAGCGGGGAGGGCGAGCTGGGGTAGGAGCAGGACTCAGGGGCCGGGGAGGGGGGGGGAGAGGGAGGCACAGGCCGGGGGAGTCGGCTGAAGGGGCCGGTTGCCCTCTTGAGAGCGTTCAGGCATGCTGTGAGTTCATCTAGCTTCTTATTCTCCTTCCTGAGTCGTCTTATGGTCTCCTGGTCAGTTTCTTCTTCTGACAAAGATGATGTAGACGGTGCTGGCTGTTCAGGCCTCATGGGTGAGGAGGCACTAAACTACGGTGAATCCGGGTGGAGGAATGGATCACAGGAAGAGCGTGCCACTCTGGGAGGCTGTTCCCGTGGTTGAGGTGGCAGGAGTGGCGGTCTACCCCTACACTTCTTGGCTGGCGGCATGTCAAGACATGGGCAGCGGTGAAGTAGGCATGTGTAGGCTACCACATGGTGAAGTAGGACAGGGCAGTCAGGTGCAGTAGTGGTGAGCGACGTGTGCAGTGCAGGGGCCCTCGGTGAAGTGACGGAGCATGGGTAGTGAGATTCAGCAGCTGGACTAAAATAGACATTGACTCGTGTGCAAATTAGTCATGTTAGCCTGCAGCCAACATGTACAACGTAATAAGCTCCTGTGGCGGTGCTTGTTTTCAACGCTGGACAGCTGTGGTGCTGTCTTGGTCTGGTCCCTCGCCCAGGAGTGTTTACCCGTTTCTGCTCAGGCCAGCCTTTTGCAATTTTGGGTGTTAAGGCCCTGTCACATTACGGCGTATGGCGGGAGCGTATTGAAAACCTACATATGAATATTTTAGGAGCGTATGAGGAGCGTATGAGGAGCGTACGCGAAACCTATGCGCGACCTATGGTATCTCTCCGCGGTCCGCCGCTTGGTGGCTCCTGGGTATATATAGCATGGAGCAACAGGCTCCCCTTACTCTGCCACCATGCCTGCTAAGAGGAACACCACTGCTGCTGCTTCTGCTTCTGCTACTACTACTACCAGTACTACTGCTACTACACCAGCCTCCAGAGCTGCTGTAACTACAGGAGGAGGACTAGGCCGTGGGAGAGGCAGAAAGAGGCAGACTTTGTTACAATGCTCTCCATCACCAGCCTCCTCACCTGCCTCGCCACCCTACTCTCCAGAACACCACTCTCCACAACACTATTCTCCAGAACACCACTCTCCACTGGAGGAGCTGGAGATGGAAGTGGAGAGGTCGATGACGCAACGCTGGCGTCCCCGCTCCAGCTTGCCATCTCCTGCCTCTGTGGGCGGCTCACGGGCGGCGTCCGCTGCCTCCGCCACCTCCACCAGCACCGCTGCCATCGGCACGTCAAAGAGACGGAGGGCCAAGAAGAGCGACTGTTCTCTGTCAGTCTTCAAGGAGGCTCAAATGTTGGACTTCCTCCAGGAGAACCCCATCATTTGGAACATGAAGCTCACGGATTACCGCCGCTCAGACAGAAAGGCCAAGATGTGGGAGGACCAGGCGACACTTCTGGGGACCACAACACTCCATCTCCAGAAGTGGTTCAAGTTGCTCAGGGACACGAACATGCGGCTCCACAAGAAAAAGAGCGGGGACGGAGCCGCTGACCTGACTGAGTGGGAGCAGTGGATCCTGCGCAAGTTCGGGTTCCTGCGGTCCGTCGTCCATCACCGACCGGAGCCCTGCAGGAGTGTAAGTACATAATCTTTTTTTCGTTCTGACAAGTGTGGCCATTAGTATCGTATTCTAAGTTTGTTATGTTATGCTTTTGTTGTATTTATGTTTGTTTGTTTGTTGTTGTTTTACGTCCTAGCAACATCTAATATTCTAGTAATTTGTTAATGTTATTTATTTCTTTAATGTTGAGTTGTTGTGTAGTTGTTCTTAAATCGAGATATTGACAATAGATGTATCGTGATATAGTCGTTATAAATCCATGTTTGCATTTAACGTTAATTATTTTTGCTTTATATATTTTTGATGTACTGTTGACTTGTCATGTCTTTTGTCGAAATATCGATTTGCATTCATGTTACTTATGTTATGTTATGATTTTGTCTTGCAGTTGGCCACTCCTGTCGTGGCTCCGCAGCTCGATCTGAGCATGGAGGAGAATGTCGGGACCGATGTGGAGGTGGCGATGGACGAGGATCTTCCACCCACTCCTCCCGCTACATCCCAAGAGCGGGGAAAGGGGAGAGGGAAGCGATCTGCCCCAGTCGACAACAACCTCCTCGCTGCCATCCACAAGAGGTTCGATGAGTCTGCCGACATCCTCAAGGTGATGCAGCCGCCTCCTCCACCTCCACCTCCACCGGCGGTGACGAAGCGAGTGGCATTCGCCAACTATATGCGGGACATGATCCTCACGATGCCAGAGGAGCGGTTTGTGTCCATTTGCAGTGCACTCAACCGCATGGTGTCGCACCATCTGGAGGAGGAGGAAGGAACATTCGCGGCACCGGTGGTTTGTGGGGCTGGTCCTGCTCCTGCTCCTGCACCTACAAGTCAGGCATACCAGCCTCAACCCCACCAGTGGCCTGCGCAGACACAGGAGTACGTGGACCGCTATATGGGCGTGCCACACAGTCTTCATCAGCCACTGCCACACCCGCCTCTGCCAAGTCTTCCGCCTCAGCCTCTGCCTCCAGCTCCGCCAGTGGTACGGCCGCCACCACCGCAAACCGCACAAGTACGGACTTTAGGAATGGTGCCGCACACGAGGGCCTCTCCTACAGTTGTGGTGCACGGGGTTGCTCCGCCCACTGTGGGTCCGCCATGGCCAGGGACTGGCGCTGCCACAGACATGGTGACTCCGACACGCGCCGACCCCGAAGTGAACTTGTCTGAGTCGGCCAGCCCGGAGGGACTCTTAGACTTATCGGGGTTATCCGGGATATCGGGCATGTTAGGGTCCAATTTGGACTTATTCGCCTCAGCCTCACAGTCGCCAGCTGATGCTAACGGCAAGGGAGAGAAGTGATTGTATGTGTATATATGTATATATGTAGCCGTATTTATCTTATTTATTTATTTGTATGTATATATGTATATATATTGTTTGTACATTTATATGTCAAGATGTTTCAAAAAATATCCTGTCACTTTTAATTTTTGTGTCCGTGTTCAGTAGGCATGCCATCATTTAATTGTTATATATTAAAGTACAATTAACATTAAAATTAAAACATAAATAAAAACTTTAAATTTAAAATATTTCTAATAATGTTTCTCCTTCCCCTTTCTCCCTTTCCTCCTTCTCTCTCTCTTTCTCCCTCTATCTCCCTCTCTTCCTCCCTCTATCTCCCTCTCTTCCTCCCTCTATCTCTCTTCCTCCCTCTCCCTCCCCCCATCTCTTCTCTCCCTCCCTCTATCTCTCCCTCCCTCTATCTCTTCTCTCCCTCCCTCCCTCTAACTCGTCTCCCCCTTTCTGTCTCTATGTCACTCTATTTTGCACTGTGTTCTTAGTATGTATGTAAAAGATTATTTCATGTAAAAAGAGAGGAGATTCATTACAATTACATTAACTAGATGACTTTAAATTAGGGAGCGAAAGAACATAACAGACATGTAAAATTGTGTTTTCATATCTATAAAATGATATCGTTTATTTTATACTAGACATATAAACATATTAGCATCTCATATAACAGGAGACATGTCACAACATCACAGACATGTTTGCAAAAACAGTAGAGAGACACAGCGCATACAGACTGATAAAATGTTCTGTCAGATCATGCTGTCTTGCCATGACAGTGCTCCGGCAGGTGAGACGACCCAGTCTTTAATTAGATTGCGCTGTTCCTTTCCTAGCTTGGACGCGGTGTTGGGGTTAACAGGTACAACGTTAATGTCAGGAAGGTTGTGGCCCTCTCGCCAACCTCCAGGCACAAAGTTGTTGTTGGCTGTCTCGGGACGATCCAGCTGCATGTTCTGTAGCGCTGGGTAGCGTGTCCTCATGAGGTTGTGCAGAACCATGCACGCCTTGACGATGAGCTTCACGTTGGAGGGGTGGTGCTGCATAGTCGTCAGGAGCACTTGGAAGCGGTTGGCTAGAATGCCAAAGGCATTCTCCACCACTCTCCTAGCTCGGGAAAGCCGGTAGTTGAAGAGTCGCTCGTCATTGGTCAAGCCCCTCTTGCCGTACGGCTTCATCATGGTCGGCCGCAGGGCAAAGGCGTCGTCACCGATCAGAAAATACGGCACATCCTTCTGGCCGTTGACGAGCGGTTCAGGGTTCGGAAAGCCAATGGTGCCACCTTCTGTGCACGCCTTCACCTTCAGCTCGGAGGCGTTGTAGATCTGGGCATCGGACGCGGAGCCCATACCGCCAATATCTGGCCAGATAAATTTGTAATCCGCATCTACAAGCGCCAACAGGACCACGGAGAAAAAGCCCTTGTAGTTGTAGTAGAGCGACCCACTCTTTGGAGGGCACCGGCAGGCGATGTGCTTCCCATCCAGAGCGCCACAGGTATGGGGGAAGTTCCACCTCTCTGCAAAGAGGTCCGCGACGGCACGCCACCCTTCTGGAGTCGTCGGACACGTCATGACCTCGGCCATGTACTCGTCGACGATGGCCTTGCAGACTTCACGCACTATCAGCGACTGTGTGTTGTGGGGCACCCTCCACCCAAACTTCATGGAGGAGTATTTTGTGCCAGATGCCAGGTGCCGCAGAGTAAGTGCTATTTTCAGTGCCGGCTCGAGCGGCACCCTGAATGTGGTCCGTTTTTTGCGATCCTCGGTGCCACTCGCGCCACAATCTCGTCAAACAACTGGGGAGGCAGCTGCATGAAGTTCACAAACGACGCGGTGTCCTCGCTGCGGAGCTCGACCATCAGCTTGTCGAACAAGCCAAACTGTGGCCGCCTCCCAATCCAGGGTCTGACCCACACTGATCGTCGCCGCCGCTCCCTCCTCCTTCGTCTCTCGATACGGGACGCCAGAAGAACCATGAGGAGTAGAGTAAACTCATGGTGATAAAGGGCAACTCTGTAGAAAAGCTGGAACTGTACTTGCAGTGCCTGGGCATCCATCCTGTATGAGCAGCAGAGCAGGAATGACCGAAGGAATGGCGTGGGTCGCCTTTATATACCGAGACCATAGGTTGGGCATACGCCGCCATACGCTTCGCATACGCCTCCCATACGCTTTTCATACGCTCTCATACGCAACGCGTAGGTTCTGCGTACGCTGCATACACCCGAGATACGCCCATGCCGCAAGTTGAGCGTACGAGTAGCGTATGCCGCCGTACCCCTAGCGTACACCGGCGTACCTCCAGCATACGAGGAGCGTATGCCGGCGTATGAGTAGCGTATGGCCCATACGCCCTCATAGGTCGAGAATTTTTTAGCATGCACAAAAAAATGGGGACGGACGGATTTATGAAAGCGTATGGCGGCGTATGCCTCATAAGCCGGCATCTGAGTAGCGTATGAGTAGCGTATACGGCGTATGCCGACGTATAAGACGTAAAGCGGCTACGCCGCCATACGCTCCCGCCATACGCTGTAATGTGACAGGGCCTTTAGTAGCCTATGTTATTTTTTGGGGTATTTTCCAGAGTTTTGTCTAGTCTGAGTATGACACCTTAGCCTAATATGTACATCTACTTGGGTGCCGTGCAGGCTTGCGTGAGAGGGTCCCGTCCCATTTTGATTTGTTACAGCATCCTTTCACCCAAGCCCTGTCCTTAGATAGTGCACCAGTGTGTACTACTGTATACACTACCTGAGTAGCCATTGCTGACAGGACAATTTTACCATCTCATACATATTAATAAGGAAAACAGAATTGTTTACACATAATTTATTTGGTTCTTTCACATTTTCTGTTATTACACTTTGCGATCTCGGTAATGATCTTCGATACTTGTATCTCATGTGTTCTTGGGCGAAATTGAAATTGATTCGGTGTTTCTAGTACGGATTCCGTACATAGGATATAAAAACCAACCCTGAAATCGCCATATATACAAAGATAGTCCCCACAAGCATTAGGTCCTTTAGTCACGAGTCTTACTGGCTCATTGCACCGGCTTTGTGAGCTTCCAACTGGCCCTTTCGCCTTGCACGCTCAAGTAGCCTTCGCTCCCTTTCATATTCCTTCATCCTACTGACGAAACTGGAAAAAAAAAAAAGAGTATATATTTTGTAAGACAAGTAGATCACAGGGAAGTGAACAGCAGGTCAAAATCTTGGCGATATTAATATACTAGAAGAATAAACCAACTGAGGGATGGTGTCATTTTTTCTGGTCTTAGGTAATACTCTGGATGTGCACAGTGGGACTAGACATTGATCTACTAGTCACAGAGGTGTTAGTTTTAGTTCTTAGTGTTAGTTAGCTGTTAGTACATACTCCTTAATACCTTCGATCACCCAGGTGACAGCACTTTATACCCCAGTCTCATACTATCCAAATTGACGTTCTAGAGCAATAGCAGGAAGAAAATATAACTCAGAGGCCGCACTGGCAGAATTGTATTCACCTATCAGGATTAAGATACCTAACACCGTAGTTTATGGCCATGTAATGGCTACCTACAAAATTGGCAGTCGCCCTAGTAACTGACCTGGTAATAATAGGACTAATGGTTTTTACAGCTTAGTGACAATGAAGATTTCAATTTGGAATCCTTAAATGCTAGTGCTTTGTGCTATGACATAAATAGCAACATAGGGTTGTATGTATCTAAGTGTGTGTAGTTGGTTTACGTCCTAGCAACATCTAAGGTCATATCAGGATGGGTATATATCTAAGTGCTTCATATTGTGAAGCTGCCATTGAACTCAATAGAATTCCCAGTTAACGAGACAAATTAATACCCCCTCCACCCCCACCGCCCATAACAAAAAGGAACCACACAAAAAAAACAATAACGACAAGTTAGCCTGTATAATGGATCCACTCTTAATAGGTTTTGTGAACCGGGGAAACTTGTGCTAAATAAATGGCTTCACTTACTCCTCGTATTGACAGGTGTCGTAACTGTGTTTGAGGTGCTTGCACGCACCTACGTATGGAAACTTCTGATGCCGGCATGTGAAGAATTCAATCAGTTTGTGTGCGCAGTAGTCCCGCTGTTCCATCGTCAGGCCAGCAAGCTCCATCTCCTGCTCCGTGGCCACCATTACTGGAAAGGCAATAACACCAAAACAGTGTAGTAATACTAATAGCCACAACATTTTTTTTTAATAAGTGCAGTATTTACATAAGCATACATGATTTTCTATGAAAATGGGTGTGAGGGTGAGCAGTGCAAAAAGCTAGGATTCCATATATATGCGGTATGTTGTGTGTGATTGCGACATAAACTGGAAAACATATAAATAGAATACAAATGATTCAATGTAGCAATTGATGTGAATTAATGTATACAAAATCTGATGGACTGACTGAAAACGCAAAAGTATTTGCATTTATGGGAGCACACAAGCTGCATACCTCATAATCATACGCATGTACATACATGGAATCCTAACTTTACTCGGTATGTTTTCACTCTCTTATAGATGAAAATATGCAATCATTAGCTATATGGCAAAAGGAAATCAAAGTGCCAAATGGCATTATCTCAAAACTTTGAGTTCATATTTAGTTTAGAATAAAACCTTCAAAAGTATTATAATGCAATTGTCAAAATAAAAACAGGGCTCATTTATATTACCTCAACTAGGCAATTATATTGAAAAATACATATGACTTAGTTGTGCTCGCTGTATCCAATTGTCAGTTACATTCTATTGTGTGTGTGCGCATGTTACTATGTATGTTTGTATGTATGTATACATTGTATACATTGTATGTATGTATGTATGTATGTATGTATGTATGTATGTATGTATGTATGTATGTACAAAATAAAAACATATAATTTCCATATTTTTTAATATAATATTGATATAAATGATATGTATTAGTCTTAGAGAATGGTTATTGTAATACTGTGCCAAATATGAGGAAGATTCAAAAGATTGTTTTGCTGCAATGAGCTTTCAAAGATTGAAATGTTGAAAAAATCCACTTACAGATGTTGTTTACATGCAAAAAATTACACTTTTGATATTTTAGGATGCAAATATCTTTTGAATCTCTGCAGATAGAGCTCTGAAAAGAATAGGGTGTTACACTGTTATGAATAGGTGAACTATTTAGCATTTATTCAGCCTTGTTGCAATTTTCCAAGAAAATACCATGCTTTGAAAATGGCTATTTGGCCAAATCAGAATGATTTTTAAAATTATGAATTGCCATTTTTGACATTGTCTTATTTCAAATCTGCTTGACTAATTGATTTAGCAATTGACAATATAAATTCCTTTACATATGTAGAATTGAAATTGGTTAGAAGAACTCCCCTCACATCCTTCCACTTTTTTATTATATTTGGTCAAAGTTCCACTTTTAATTCAAAATTAATACATTTTATACATTTAATCTTAAGAAATTATTATCTCAAGAACAATAATATATATAGCCTAACTGTTTTTGGATTTGGGCTTCTGATTTCAACGTCTACAGGAAGAATAAAAGTATTGAACCATATGCATATTTTAGAATTTTGCTGCCAGTACCTAATACGAAGAAGAACCTTGATGTCAAGTTTGATCAGGATCTGACCATTAATAACGAAACTACAATATACTGTCATATCATAGGTGGGTATGACTGTATTACGGTTGCCATGGGAACCCACATTTTTCTGTGATCTAATTTTTTAATATCAGTTTTGATAAGCTGAGATGATTTCCCATAGCAAGAAGAACCTTGGTATCAAGTTTGATCAGGATCAAACCATTAATAAAGAAACTGCAGTTGTCATATTGTAGGTGGGCATGATTGTATTACGGTTGCCATGGAAACCTACAATTTTCTGTGATCTAAGTTTGTTGGATCAGTTTTGATAAGCTAGGGTGATTTGCCATATGAAGAAGAACCTTGATGTGAAGTTTGATCAGGATCTGACCATTAATAAAGAAACTACATTTCCGAGTGACGTGGTGAAAACAAACCAGCTTTTTGTTTTATTTACATTCGCAATAACGCAAAATAAGTTAGGTCCTAAATGACATTATTTCAACAGAATTAGATCGTAGCAGTGAATAGATTTGTGCTTTTTGTTTTCTTTGCATTCACAACAACACCGCCGGCCTTAAACTCTTTCGGATTTGGGGTTTAATTTGACCAAATTTCACTTACTGAGTAAGTTAAACTCCTAAATAACATTATTAGATCGTAGCAGTGAATAGATTTGTGCTTTTGTTTTATTTACATTCGCTTCAATGCTGTGACTGCCATTGTTTGTATCGCCTCGAATAGTTGCTAGGGCGCTAAGTACCCGGATGTCCGCGCCCTCCTATACAAGGCAACAGCCTTCAAATGCACATATCTCAGACAATTTTTGGAATATCTTAAAAATTCAAAAAGCATATTGCTTTTGATTCATTGGAACTTCCACTGAAATTATAATTTGAATGTTTGGACCAATTTGACAATTTTAGGATGGTACCTAAACTTGGTGTTATTGTTCAATGCGAGAAATAGTTGAAGTCATTGTTGACGGTGTAATAATAAATGTGCTTCAATATAAGGCGTCATCGATTGATGCGCGAGAAGGAAGAACAGAGGCGGAGGTGGGAAAACTGAGGCGTTTATTGTGACGCCTCGGGCAACATACAGAGAAACAGTGAAATAACAATAAATGACAAAGTAAGGTACAAACAGTAACTGAGGAGGTAAACAGGCTGAGGAGGCAGAGCAATACAGGGGCTCATGAGGAGCAGGGGGCTCGACGAGGAGCAAAGAGTCAGGGGCTCATGAGGAGCAGAGGATAAATAGTGAGGGGCTCATAAGGAGCAGTGTCAGAGTTCTGGTAGAGGGGGGGCCGAGGAGCCCTCCGCCGCAGAGGGGGGAGGGTAGAGGAGGGAGAGTTGGGTGGGTGGGTGGAGAAGAAGAAGGGGCAGAGAGCTGGAAGGCGGCTGGAGGCTGAGTGCCTGAGGGAGGCCGGCGGGCGGCCTTATAAGGGGGGAAGTGAGCAGAGGCAGGAGGGGGGTGAGTCGCTCAGGGCCGGGGGGAGGTGAGCAGTGGCTGGGGGGTGAGTCGCTCAGGGGGCGGGGGGGGAGGTGAGCAGTGGCAGGAGGGGGGGGTGAGTCGCTCAGGGCCGGGTGAGTCGCTCTCCCTCCCCTCGCATCAAACGAAATGCTTCGCATTACGACCGATGCGCGAGAAGGAAGAACAGAGGCGGAGGTGGGAAAACTGAGGCGTTTATTGTGACGCCTCGGGCAACATACAGAGAAACAGTGAAATAACAATAAATGACAAAGTAAGGTACAAACAGGGTAACTGAGGAGGTAAACAGGCTGAGGAGGCAGAGCAATACAGGGGGCTCATGAGGAGCAGGGGGCTCGCGAGGAGCAAAGAGTCAGGGGCTCATGAGGAGCAGGGGATAAATAGTGAGGGGCTCATAAGGAGCAGTGTCAGAGTTCTGGTAGAGGGGGGGCCGAGGAGCCCTCCGCCAAAGAGTAAGGAGAGGGCTCGAGGCGCGCCCGAGGCGGGGGCCCGGATAGGCAGGCCTGGGTGAGAGGAGGGTCCGGGGCCTACGTGGAGGGGGAGCGGGCGGCCAAAAAAGGGGGGGCCCGCTCCTGAGATGTGATGTCGGCAGAGGGTTCCTGTGAGGCTGGGCTGGGCTGTGGTCTGAGGCTGGGCTGTGGTCTGAGGGTTCCTCGTGAGGCTGGGCTGGGCTGTGGTCCGTGATGGGCGACTGGCGCTGGGCGGCGATGGGCTGGAGTGCTGAGTGCCTGAGGGAGGCCGGCGGGCGGCCTTATAAGGGGGGGAAGTGAGCAGAGGCAGGAGGGGGGTGAGTCGCTCAGGGCCGGGGGGAGGTGAGCAGTGGTGGGGGTGAGTCGCTCAGGGGCGGGGGGAGGTGAGCAGTGGCAGGAGGGGGGGTGAGTCGCTCAGGGCCGGGTGAGTCGCTCTCCCTCCCCTCGCATCAAACGAAATGCTTCGCATTACGACCAACACGACCCAGTGTTGCGGTTTCCGAGGCACACCAGTTTGCCAGGGACACCTCCATTCAAATGCATTGTCAACGGCCGTGAGCAAATCTTCATACAGACAAAGTCAAATATCTCTCAAATTAGACCACCTAGAAACAAATTGTGTGGTACACATATAAAAAACATGTTTACCAAAAAGACTATATTAAATTGATAAAGTTGGGGTTCTGTATTTCTATTAGTTTTGAATAAAACTAACGTTTTGCACTGCACGTACCATCAAACTCAAGCCATTGTCAATGGTCGTGAGCAATGTTCATACAGAAAATACAGAAAAAGTGAAATATCTCTAAAACCATACCACCTAGAAACAAATCGTTTGGTACACATATAGAAAACATCTTTACCAAAAACATTATATTAAATTTATAAGGTTAGTGACGATGCTGTTCGATTTTGACGCATGCGCAGAAGCGATGTGTCCCTGGCAAACTGGTGTGCCTCGGAAACTGCAACACCGGGCAACTCGGGTCACCTGAGTTGCGAGAATTTCAAATCGAACACCGCAAGTGGAGTTGACAAAAACATGTTCTGTGTGCAAAACGACCCGACCCCAGTAACCCACCTCTTGGCTGGGGTTTGCTAGGAACGTTGACGTCACATTTGTGCTGGTACCGTCCTGCAGGATAATAGCTACCAGTACCAGCCTCCATGGTTTTTTTTGGTAATAACACAGATTAATGAAATGGAAATATAAATAAATTATGCAACCATATAATACTTTAGACTCCTATTTTGCTGTAGATATACCGTTTATTAAAAAAAAAAAAAAAGTTTTGAATTAAGCCACCATTTTTTCAACCCTGAGCGTGGAGAAGCGTATTTGGTTAGTCGACACGAGTCTGTAGGATGTGCGTATGCACCAAAAATAATCATTATAATGAGCGCCTGTCTCACTGCTCTGTGGCGGAGTGGTTAGAGTGTCTGACTTTTTTCTAGGTGAGATTCCTAATCTGAGGGTCGGCGGTTCGATTCCCCGCGCCCCCAGCTCTGCCAATTTGGATTTCCACCGCTGTGTATAACTTACAGCGTCATCAAAGGCCGGTTGCTCTCATACCATGTCTATATGGTGTGGGAGGTTCAAAATCCCTTGAGTCGGTAAAAGTGTAGGCTCGGGCTTTCTATCGACCAGCAGTGGAGAGGGGAAGACCAGTCGTCTGTGACTGGGATTTCCCTAGATAAAAGATTCACCCGGTACTTGTAGTACACAGGTGAATGACAACGTAGTCTAAATACGGGCGAAAATAGCATTAGTATGGAACATGACCTAGAAACTGTGGCTCCAGTATCAAATGGCTACCCATATTATGCATATAGACACAGAGTTGGTGAAATGGGAGAGAATGCAAAAAGACAAGATGGCGGCCGCAGAACGCCATCAATTTCACTTTTAAATTGCATTAAACTATATGTTTTATTATATTTTTCAACTCAAAGGTAGCGGGCTATCAATAAGACATATGTAAAGAATAAATGTTGCTTCTTAGATTGTGAAATTAGGCTCTCAATTCATTGACCCGTTTTTTCGACAGCTTTTACATAGGGTTGGTTTGCACCCCTACTGCAGCAGCATGGCCATGGGGTGAATCTTGTATCTAGGATTTCCCCTGTTTGGGACAACTAATGTACTAAAAAAAAAAGAGAGACAAATAAGTGCTCACACTTCATGTCTACCATTCGCTATATCGTAACTATCCTACCAGTACCACTGCCACTCCACTGGCAAGCCGCAATGAGACTGAGACTCAGTCTGAGTCGACTGACACTCACTGAGTGAAGTCTGAAGTGAATGACAGTCACACGGTTTAGTATTTGCACTGCCCTGTCTCGACAAAGTTCATTGAGGCGTGCATTGCAAGTTAAGTCACGGCACTTACCCCGCTCTTTTCTCCCACATTGAAATCCATAATTTGGATCAAATGTTGGGGGTTCAGTATACACTGGAGCCGTTTCGGGCGACCCTATGTAGGCAGAATAAACATGTCCCATCTTCGTCCTTCAGCAACACCGCTAGTTCCCGCACCGTCTCCCTCCTGGAAGTGCTTGAGCACGGGTATATGGTTGGTGAACTGATTAGATTTTACCACCGACGGAAGTTAGCTAGTCGGATTCCATTTAGACCCTGGACAGTAATGGCGCTTCGGTTTGCGCATCATTGTGGCGCCATCTTTGGAGAAGGGTCCACATCGAGGAAAAGAGGAAAAACTGGTGACCACTGTCCCATATATTGAGCATACCTGTTGTATATCCATTTCAGTTGCTACTACTAAGAAACTATTTTACATGTACCACAGTTCCTGAGATAAACAAGGGCTTTCTCCTCCATCTTGAAATCAGCCATGTCTCCACTTTTGATCACTCCAAAATATATGGCCATATCCCACAGTCCCCGACAAGGATAGGCAGCCATGACATCATTGACGACGAGGATCAAGAATAAAGACTAAAGACAGGCAAATTTGTTTTGGAACATATCTCAGGTTCTACAAGAGATATCAAGACATACTAAACATTGTTGGAACCGGAGTATCACTCACTACACGATGCGGCAAACCATGACAAATAGAAGGCGAGCTACAACTGTTTGAATGCTTCAGACTATCTGTCACTTAAACACTGATGACTTAGTTTGGACTGGTCAAAAGATATTACACAGTTGATAAATATGGAGCATGAGAACTTAACACCATTCCACATATTTGCCACCGTCGGGCTGACGGTGGTGGCCTGCCGCTGGTTTTCAATCGTTTTGCACATTTGGGCCACCATCGAGCCAACGTCGGGCCGACGGTGGTGTCCCGCTGCTGGGTTTCAATCTTTTGCACATTTGGGCCACCGTCGAGCCACCGTCGGGCCGACGGTGGTGGGCTGCCGCTGGTTTTCACTCATTTGGCACATTTGGGCCACCGGCAGGCTGGCGGTGGTGGTCCGCCACTGGTTTCCATTCATTTTCCACATTTGGGCTACCGGCGGGCCAACGGTGGTGGTCTGCGCATGCGCAGTTCTTTAAATTTGGTTTCCGGTTCGAGTCGCCATCGGAGGACATGCGATCGTTGAGCAGCGGTCTTTTTTTTTACAAATAACTCCAGAAATCTAAGGAATTTGATGGAATTATTTTACATGATTGTTTCTTAATATGTGTAGATTATTTTGTAAAATTTTTGTAATTTATTACGACGTATTAATGGAATTATTATGTTAATACGATTTAAATTATCCGGTACGGCATGTTGACGAAGGACCGCCATCTTCGTTTTTTCCGAGAAGACACTGTCATTATAGTGTCAATACATACAGGTTTGCTACAAATACACCATAATTCGCAGTAAATTTATGGAATTATTTTACCCAATTGTATTTAAACATGTTTTCTATATGTGTACCAAGCGATTTGTTTCTAGTTGGTGTCGTTTTGGAGATATTTCACTTATTCTGTATTTTCTGTATGAAGATTGCTCACGGCCATTGACAATGCTTTGAGTTTGACGGTACGTGCAGTGCAAAACATTAGTTTTATTCAAAATTAATAGAAATCAAGAACCTTAACCTTATAAATCTAATATAATCTTTTTGGTAAAGATGTTTTCTATATGTGTACCAAGCGATTTGTTAATAGGTGGTGTGGTTTTAGAGATATTTCACTTTTTCTGTATTTAATTGAGTTAAACCCTAACCCTAACCCTATAAATCTAATCCTAAAGCTAACCCTAACCCAAACTCATACAGAAAAAGTGAAATATCTCTAAAACCAAACCCCCTATTAACAAATCTCTTAGTACACATATAGAAAACATCTTTACCAAAAAGATTATATTAAATTTATAAGGTTAGGGTTCTTGATTTCTATTCATTTTGAATAAAACTAAGAATAAAACCGACGGCCCCCGCCGCCGTCGCCCCGACGGCAGCAGCCGCCATCGGCTCGACGGTGGGAGGTTGAACAAAACAACGTCGGCCCGACGGCAGTTTAAACCGTTGGGCCGACGGCACGGCCGCCATCGGGCCGCCATCGGGCCGACGGCTGTGTGCTATCTGGGTTGACAGTGCTGGGGCGAGATGGGAATGTTGATTGCGATGGTTTGACAATTTCATTGTGGCAAAAGACATTGACAATGATGCTAGATGTAAAGCTATGTTGCTACATTATGCTGGTGAACCTGTATTTGATCTGAGTGAAAGTATTGGGCTTGTAGGAGGTGACACGTTGCTGCAAACAAAGACCAAATTAACAGCTTATTTTGCACCCAGAAAAAATATTGAATTTGAGGTCTTCACATTCAGACAAGCAAAACAACAGGCATTGGAAACCTTGGATCAGTTCCATGCTAGATTGCAGGGATTAGCAAAGAACTGTGAGTTTCATGATAAGGATCGGGAGGTCAAGTCTCAGATCGTGCAAACATGTCAGCTCAAGAAAGTGAGAGAGAAAGGACTGTCCCAAATTGACATTACATTTGAGCAACTACTCATATTTGGAAGAACATTGAAAGCAACAACTCAGCAATCAAAAGTTATCAGTAACTCAGAGTCAGTTGTTGTTCATGTGTTTCAGCAGAATACCCATCCACGACTCTGGAGAGGGAGAGGGAGAGGTAGGCGTGGAGGTTTTCACCAATTAGTGACTACATCCCAGCACAGGGCAGCACAACATCACAACTCACAACCTCATCACAGTACATGTGTCGGGTGTGGTGGCAGTCCACACGAGAGGAAGAAGGAATGTCGAGCGTGGAGAAGAGAGTCATAAGAAAAATCACTTTTCTAAGGTTTGCATATTAGGACAGAACACAAACTTTTTGAAGGAATCATCAGAGGATAGCATGTCACAGACTGATCAGATATTACCGAAGGTACATATAACCTAAGTCTGTTCCACACGGCTAGTCAGGTACATCAGGTAAATCCATATATGTGCACAGTGGAAATGGAAGGAATTCCCATGTCCATGGAAATAAGCACAAGTGCATCCTCAACTATAGTTTCTGAAAAACAGAGGCAAAAACTTACAGCTTTGGCTCCACACTTAGTGTTGAATGACGATAACTTGCCAAGGCTACACACATATGCAGACAAGTTCATTAAACCATTGGGCAAGACTACTGCACAAGTCAGTCATGGAGGTCAACAGAAATGGTTGCCAATAATGGTAGTCCCAGGTACTAGACGGAATCTACTGGGTCGAGATTGGTCGCCAGTGCTCAAGCTCAACTGGGCTACAGTAACTCAAGTGAACGAGGATTACTTTCTTCGTCCATATCAGGCTGTTTTCGAAGAAGGTCTTGGAACATTGAAAGGTGTAACTGCAAAGTTTTACGTAGATGATACCGTAAAACCAGTGTATGTGAAAGCATGTACAGTACCACTAGCACCCCAAGCTAAAGTGGAAGAAGAATTGGATAGACTTAAACAAACTGGTATAATTCGTCCTGTGGAATTTGCAGAGTGGGCTGCACCTATAGTACCGGTACTTAAGCCCACGGGAGAAGTGAGAATCTGTGGGGACTACAAAGTGACAATCAACCGTGCTGTGAAAGTAGACAAATATCCTATACCAAATATCAACAATATTTATGCAAAACTTTCAGGAGGTCAGTTGTACTCAAAACTCGACCTCAGTCATGCATACCAACAAGTAGTACTGGATAAAGAATTGCAGAGGTTAACAACAATCAACACATCAAAAGGTATCTTTGTGTATGAACGCTTACCTTTTGGAGTTTCATCTAGTCCAGGCATTTTCCAGCGAATTATGGAACAGTTACTTCAAAATATACCGATGGCAGGAGTGTACTTGGATGCTGTGTTAGTAACAGGATGTACTGCAGAAGAGCATGATCGGAACCTAGAAATGGTGCTTACACGCTTGCAAGATGGTGAATTACGTCTAAAGGAAAGTAAGTGCATATTTCATCAAACATCTTGTACATACTTGGGGAACAAGATTGATGCTGAAGGCATCCATCCCACCAAAGATAAGGTGATGGCAATTATAAATGCTCCAGAACCAAAGAATGAAAAGGAACTTAGGAGTTAGCTTGGTTTGATTCACTATTACCATAACTTCTTGAAGAACTTGATTACCATACTTGCACCACTACGCGAGTAAAAAGCGAAATACATGGATATGGGGTCCACAGCAAAGCAAGGCATTTAAGGACTCAAAAGCATTACTTGGATCATCACAATTACTGGTGCACTATGGTCCTAAATTACCCATTGTGCTGAGTAACGATGCTTCACCGTATGGCCTAGGAAGTGTTCTATCCCACCGGTTGCCAGATGGTAGGGACTGACCAATTGCCTACGCATCACAAACACGTTCTCCTGCTGAGAAGAACTATGGACAAGTGGAAAAAGAAGCTTTAGCTATGGCATATGGAGTAACCAAATTTCACAAGTACTTGTATGGACAAGAATTTCTACTTCAAACAGATCACAAACCTCTCCTGGGTCTTCTGATAGAGGATACGCAAATTCCAGTGATGGCTAGTGCACGCATACGATGTTGGGCTTTAACGCTTAGTAATTACCAGTACATACTCGAACATACGCCAGGTACAAATATGGGTCATGCAGATGGAATTAATAGATTACCTTCAATGGGTGCACCACTGGAGCTGCCGGTTCCAAAAGAAGTCATCTTAGCATTGAATTTGCTGGATGAATCACCTGTTACAGCTAAAAAAGATTGCACAGGGACACTAAAAGATCCCATTTTAGTGCAGGCGCGACAGTCCATTGAACAGGGACGGCCATCCGAGATTGGTAGAGAATTTGCGCCGTACAGCAGTCGTAAAGAAGGGTTGAGTATACCACAAGGTGTACTCATGTGGGGAACACAAGTTGTTGTTCCACCACAAGCACAAGATACTATGTTGGATGAACTACATTTCACACATCCAGGCATAGTACGAATGAAAGCATTGGCATGCAGTTACCTGTGGTGGCCAGGATTAAATGAAGAAATTGAAAATAAAATCAGAGGTATGTCAACTACACAACAACACACCACCTAGCGCATCATTACATCCATGGGAGTGGCCAGGACAACCATGGCATCGGGTGCATGTGGACTATGCGGGACCATTTGAAGGACATATGATATTGGTGATCGTGGATGCACACAGTAAGTTCATTGACTCTCATGTCGTGTCCACTGCTACCACCAACATAACTCTTACAAAACTCAGACAGTTGCAACGTTGGGCCTTCCAACAACCATCGTGTCAGAATTGCCCATATTTCACTAGTGAATAGTTTCAGAAGTTTGTAACGCAAATGGTATTAACCATGTTACTGTTTCACCCTATCATCCAGCAAGCAATGGATTAGTTGAAAGGGCAGTACAGACAGTAAAGAGAGGTCTTAAGAAGAGCTCCTGGAAGTTGGAAGATCGATTATATCGCTTCTTATCAATGTATCGCATCACACCTCAGAGCACAACAGGTCAGGCACGGCAGATATAGTGATGAAGTATAAGTCAAGAACCAGAATGGACTTAATACAGCCATCACTGCATCAACGAGTTCTGACTAAACAAGGATATGATATGCAAAGGCACAACGTGCATGGCAAGGACCAAGTGTTCTATGCAGGAGATCCAGTGTGGGCGATGAACTTTCAAGGTAGTCCCAAATGGATGCAAGGAGTGCTGGAACAACAACTGGGTCCAGTGTCGTATTTGGTCAGACTACGAGATGGCAGACTCTGGAGGAGACATCAAGATCGCCTCAAGACCAGATCTCCAGAGGAGAATGACAACATAGAGAGAGAGCAAGCACCGGTTGTGACAAGTGATGAGTCAACACCGCCAACGTGTGTTGCTCCGATGCCAGCATTAGTAGAAATACATGTTGATGAAAAAGTGACAACTAGGAGACAGTGACTAAAGCTGCTACTCCTAATGATGCAAGTCCCTATGGAATTGTAACCAGTCCCCAAGTGATACGTCGTTTAGGTCGTGTGATTAAACCTCCCGAGAAGTTAAATCTATAAAGTACTTCGGAACAGTCAGTGACAGTGTTGCACTCATCACATAGGGCATAATAATCCCTGCAGCACATTGTGGTGGTAACCAAAGGTTGCCCTAGATAGTGTTTCAGCATAATAATTAAAATTATTATATTGGATTAAACATCTTGTTAAAGAGGTCTATATATAGGATATAGGATTACAAACTTATCATACTGACTATGGCAAACATTAATAAGACTTGTAGCAGTTAAGTAGCTATGTGTAGGGCCTACTTTCAAACTAAAGGGGAAGGAATGTCGTATATCCATTTCAGTTGCTACTACTAAGAAACTGTATTTTACATGAACCACAGTTCCTGAGATAAACAAGGTCTTTTCTCCACCATCTTGAAACCAGCCATGTCTCCACTTTGATCTCTCCAAAATATATGTCCATCCCACAGTCCCCGACAAGGATACATGACAATACCCTTGCAGGAATAGTTTCCCATTCTTTAAGTGTGATTTAAACAGAAGTCGATGTAGATAAATTAAAAATATACTTCAAGCAATTTAATCTGTGCAAAATATACATATATGTAGCAGAGAGGAGAGAGAGAGGTGTGGACGAAGTGTGGTCCGGATAGCAAGTGATGTATGTCTTCCAGCTAAGAACCCACATTACCCAGTCCACAGTCGGGTGTTGCCCCGACGTCGGGACACGTGTCGTCGGCCAGATGTTCCAAAACGACCGGAAACTGTATGTATAGGAAGTCAACCAAAAGTTTCAGAAAACTGTGAATTTGACATCAGAATTCTGAAATCAGCCTGTTTTTTTAGAGGAATTCAAAACTAGGCCTGATATAATATGCGAGTCAGCACCTTATTGTTTTTTAAAATAAATAAAGTGCACTATTCTAAGACTTTACTGACTCCTATTGCTTTTCGGTTTCAGGATCAATAATGGTTCGTAGCAGAAAGCGGAAAAAGAGACATATGGACAAACATCTGAAGATGTTATGAGAAGAGCTTTGCAGGCAGTTCAGGATGGCCAGTCAATCCAAGATACAGCAAAGACACTGAATATTTCAATGTCCACACTCCAACGCTATGTGACAAATGCAAAGACAAAACGCCTCGATTACATGGATTTTAAGCCAAATTACAAGAATAATCTAGTTTTTGATGAGATGGAAGAAGGGCAATTGCAGGACTATTTATTAACTGCTTCTAAGCACCATCACGGTCTAACTACAGTAGAGACCAGAAAGTTAGCATTCCTGTTTGCTAGAAAGAACAACAAAAAAACACCACCTGGATGGGAAGTAAACCAAATAACAGGAAGTGATTGGTTTTATGGTTTTATGCTATGGCAGCCACACCTTTCTGTTAAGAAACCAGAAGTAACAAGTCTCGGCAGAGCAACTAGCTTCAACAGGAAAAATGTTGGTGACTTCTTTGCCAATTTGGAAGATGTCATGATTCGTTATAAATTTGAAGCCAGGTCGATTTATAATGCAGATGAGACTGGGCTTACAACTGTTCATAGGCCTCCCAATGTTGTTGCCTAAACTGGAGTGAAGCAAGTGGGACAGGTTACATCTGCGGAACATGGAACACTTGTTACAGTGAACTGTGCAGTAAATGCATTGTGAAATGCTATTCCACCATTCCTCATCTTCCCGCGAGTGAATTTCAGAGATTTCATGATAAAGAATGCCCCGCCTGGCACAAATCGCTCTATATAACACTTTCTTTTTGATCTAGAATTAAGTCAATATTTCTAGGTGTCAAGCCATAAAATTAGTAAATTTTCCACTTATATCATCAATCAAACGAATCCTGTCAATCAAAGTGAGAGCCAAAAATTTGTTTGAAGGTCTATTTTGTTCAATACTGGACTCATTCAAGATATGTGTGGAACATTTGCTATTTGCTATTTGTGTATTCATTTCAGTTAGACATTTATTAGCATATGACCCATTGCACCCCAATGGGTGTCCTATGCAGTGCACCCTGTCATGGGGTGCATTGGGACACTTTTCAGAATGGAAGAAAACATGATTTAACTCAACTAATTATAATTATGATATTGTTTCAGAACTTGTTATTGATATATTAAATAAGTATTAGTAACTTTGATGTATTTTTACTAATAAGGGGTATATTCCTAAAAAGGTTAAAAAAATGTCCCAATGCACCCCAGTCTCCCCTACCCCAAATAAATTAGATTCAAGGCTCTTCAAGGCCTTGAAAGGGGGCAAATGAAGTTCAAGACTTCAATACTGTATAGGCCCTGTACGAACCCTGTTATGATATAGGCTACCAACGTATCACTTTGTCTGCAGGACAAAAAAGACAATAGTCAATAGAGAGGTTAAGATAAGACGCGAGCGTCCTACTAATAAATGTGCATAACAATTATAAGGGGTTTTCCAGCAAATTAACATTGGGTCCCGATCTCATTTTGGCATCGTATTTACATTGGAGCCTGGCATATCTCGAATCTTAGTATTGCCCCCACACCACCACCACCACCACCACCACCAATCCTTTTCGGATGGTCAAAATTGTGTCAGGATGATATCGGAATGTGTTGTTAGGCTGACGCAGACTGACGTCAGGACGATGTCACAACTCGCACTGTTCCAATGTAGTTGCTAATAAACCTTTTGAGGTTGGCTGTCTCAATCCTCAGATATGGGCATATGAATCTGTAGCGGGGAACGATTTGATTATCTAGTTGAATATTAGAGCATGGACATGCTAGAACTGGGGAGAGGTGTTAATCTGTCTATTGTAGTGTGTTGTACTAGCCTGCTGGAGGAGGATTGTTCATGATGTAGAGTGGTATTAATACATACTATTATATGGGGCCACCTCATCAAATGAATTGGTTTAGATTAAGTCTGTGTGTGAACAAAGCATTAATTGTGACTAAGTTAAAGGGATCTGGTATAACTTTTATAAGCCGCTGAGGCTAGAACTATACTCCGACAAATGGCCTCCAATCACACCTTTCCAACTAGTGTAACTGAATATGGCAAAGGTGTGTTGGAGAGCATTGTCGGAGTACAGCTCCAGTCCCAATGGCCTGTACCTAAAAAACTAAATCCCATAGCATCATAAACATGAACCAGCGAAAATCCATCTTAGATAAAACAGAGACCAAAATAATAAAGGAATGAAATATAAACAATGATAACAAAGCAAATTAATCGTATATGCTAGTGAATTTTAAATAACATTTATCTATATTTCCAATACTGATTTTTAATAGTAGGCCTATTTCTGATGCACCAGATAAGGGAAAACATGTTTTTGACCAACTGTCAACCTCAGTTTGACGACTCGGATTGCGTACATGTACATATCACCGGTTTTGGCAAGTTGTCATAATTATTGTGACAAAGCCTTAGTATTTGCATATAAACAATTATTTAATAACGCTCCCCCAAAACACGAACATGGGTATCATTTGTTTTATATAATGCTTGACAAACATATCAACTAATGTGCGTGTTTTAACTTTATTATATGCATCAGACCTTTTCCCGAAGCTACAAATGACTATATGGCTTACATGGTCAGAAATAGAAGTAGTTTCTAATATGTAAAACATTCCGTCATGATTGAAATATACAGAGTGGCCGTATTCGATTAAAACGACCCAGGTGTCTCGGGTCACCAGAGTTGCTAGAATTTCAAATCGAACACCGCGACTGGAGTTGACAAAAACATGTGGCGTGTGCATTAAGGCTGAACCCCAGTAACCCACGTCCTGGGCCGCGTTTAGGGTCCGTCTCGGAGGCCCCTCGGTGACGTCTCGGCGATGCTTTTTGGCCTATTTGCGTTCAGGGTGCGTCTCGGCGACGTCTCGGCGATGCCTCCCTTTTCAGATAGGAGACAAAAAGCGCCTCGAAAATGGCCGCCATGTCCAGTGGTTTCAGCCAATCACAGCGCAGCTTTTCTATTGCAAATGGCCGCCACCTATGGGGGCAGCCATTTTCGAGACAACAAACTGCCTTTGCAGTTCAGGCTAGCATGACGTCAAGCCAGTCGCCGAGGCGCCTCTGAGACGAAGCCTGAACGCGGCCCTGGCTAGGGTGGCTAGGAACGATGACATCACATTTATGTTGGTATCGTCCTGCAGGATAACAGCTATCAGTACCAGTCCTACATGTTTTTTATTTTTTAATAACCCAGATTAATGAAATGGAAATATAACTAAACTATGCAATCATAAAATACTTTAAATCCTATTTTGCTGTAGGTATATCAGTTATCAACAAAAAGAGTTTTGGATTAAACCACCATTTTTTCCACTCCGAGCATGGAGAAGTGTATTTGATTATTCGACCCAAGTCTGTAGGATTTGCGCATGCGCCAAAAAGTGGCTCAGGTGACCCGAGTTGATTAATCGATTACGCCCATTACTGTCAGTCTGAACACATATACCACATATACTATAAAATAGTTACTTCTACAGTCTTATAGTTAGGAGTGAATAACACTAGTAACAGACCACTACTCAGATCAAATAATTATGGAGACCAGACGGGATGGCCGAATGAGTTAGAGCGTCCATCTCCCGTGTTGGTAGACCATGGGATCGTGGGTTCGAACCCTGGTCGAGTCAAACCGATGACTTAAAAATTTATACTTGTCGCTACCTAGCCTGGCGCTCAGCATTATTAGGATAGGGCAAGGACTGGTTGGCTCAGTGTCAGGATATTGTGACTGAGTGGGATATCAGGTCATGGTGCTGGTGGCCTGGTATCCCAGTGGGGCAGCACTATAAAGTGGCCATGAGTGCACACTGTCACAATTCGGTACCCGTCCTGATATGACCTTAGATGTTGCTAGGACGTAAAACAACAACAAAGAAACATAATTATGGTCCTAATATAATCGACTATGCTTGCTAGTTACTTCCAACCAGGCAATGTGCTCTAGTTCTATGATGGGATCGAACAGAGGCTCGATCCCATCATAGAGGCCGTATTCGATTAACAAGACCCGGGCGACTAGGGTCACCCGAGTTGCTAGAATTTCAAATCGAACACCGTGAGTAGAGCTGACAAACACAAGCGCCGTGTGCAAAAAGTCCCGACCCCAGTAACCCACGTCTTGGCTGGGGTGGCTCGGAGCGATGATGTCACATTTGTGCTGGTACTGGTAGGATAACAGCTACCAGTATAAGTCCTACATGTTGTTTTAATGCTTTTCTTTTTTTTAATAACCCAGATTAATGAAATGGAAATATAACTAAACTATGCAATCATAAAATACTTTAAATCCTATTTTGCTGTAGGTATTTCGGTTATTAAAAAAAAAAAAAGGTTTTGGATTAAACCACCATTTTTTCAACCCCAAGCATTGAGAAGCGTGTTCGTTTATTCAACTCGAGTTTGTAGGATGTGCGCATGCGCCAAAAAGTGACTTGGGTCACCCGAGTTGGTTAATCGAATACGCCCAGAATGATCCCATAAACATTGCCATTCCTTTCCCTGCCCCCCCCCCCCCCCGTCTCTCCCCAAAACAAACATACACTGTAAACTCAACCAGCAGCGGCCAACTAGACAACAAAACCATCTACAACGGAATGAGCCTGGAAATGATTTTTGTTGGATCCTACTGAGATACATGATTAATCAATATTAACCTACTTACTAACTCAAGAGGCCCCCCACCTGAGATTACGATGAACACCAGTTCAATCACAAAGGCCCACCCTACATCCCACCATTACCCTTTCAATGAGTATGTTACCACTAGAAAGATAATCAGTTATGGCCACCCCCTACTAACGCTTACCATACTAGTCTAACATAGTTACCTCCCTGTATATGTTTCTTTTTTCTCTTATCTTGTTCTTTACCTATCATTCATGTACCGATGGTTTGCTTATTTCCTTGGAATTGTCTGTCTATATTGTTGTAGATTTGTTTACTGTGTAGTGGCAATTGTCATTGGGGCTGGAAGACAACATGTTATTCAGAGGAATAAAAACACTTGAACAAAAAAAAAATTAAAATAGTCGGGTCAACCCTAGCCAGGACCACTGAATATGGCGGCCATTTTCGAGGCGCTTTTTGTCTCCTATCTGGTAAAGGGGCTGTCACATTCGTTTTTTTTGCGGGAGCGTACGGCGGCGTAGGCGCATTACAACATATACGTTGGCACACGCTGCCATATGCCACGCATACGCTACGCATACGCTACGCATAGGCCGTCATGTGCCGGCGTATGCCGTTGTACGCCGCCATACGCTTTCTCTCGTCTGTCCGTCCAAATATTTTTGTGCATGCTAAAAAAATCTCAACCTATGGGAGCGTATGGTTCATACGCTACTCATACGCTACTCATACGCTACTCATACGCCGGTGTACGCTCCTCGTACGCCGGTGTATGCTCCTCGTATGCTAGGGGTGCGCCGGCATAGGTTACGCATACGCTCAACTTGCGTCACTGGCGTATCTCTAGCGTATGTAGCGTACGCATAACCTACGAGTTATGTATGGGAGCGTACTCCTAGCATATGCACAGCGTATGCACAGCGTATTCCAAGCGTATGTCATAGGTCTCGACATCGATCTTGACTCATACTCTACTCATACGCTATGCATATGCTACGCATACGCTACGCATACGCTACGCATAGGTTCCATATGCCAATCAAAACCGTCAAAAAATGTCACAGTACGCTCTCATACGCTCCTCGTTCGCTCCTCGTACACTCCTCATAGGTTACACATTCGCTCAAAAACACCCGATAGGTCACCAAAGGTCATGATAGGCCGGCACGCGCAGGACTTATGTAGGTTTTCAATATTCTCCTGCCATACGCCGTAATATGACAGGGCCTTAAGGGAGACGTCTCGGAGGGAGACGTCTTCAGGTGCCCTGGGCCGCGTTCAGGGTGCGTTCTCGGAGGCGCCGCGGAGACGAGCGTGATGTCAGGACCGTCTTCGAGGCGCCTCCGTGACGGGCACTGAACGCAGCCTTGGTCCCCTGGCCTTTGTTTCAACAGAGGTCGCCACTGTGCTCACAGACGACACCTAGCGGAAAACCTGGGTACTGGAACCCGACTAGGTCAACCTTCAAGGCTGACTGCCACCTAGCGTCGATTTATAAAAACAAAATAGGTTATCGCAGCACACACTGCCCGTACTTCTGGAGCCGGGACCTATGTGTTTTTCGGTAGCTAGTGTGAGTGGGTACAACAGTGTCAGTGCCTCTCAGGGTTAAAGAGTTTATTTGACACTGACACTATGTATATATGTGCACTGACACAGTGCATTTGAGTGAAACGTAATACAATAACAGCTTGAATCATCATTTCTGATTGATGTTGACTTCTAATAATAGATTCGCAGAAAATGTGTTTACATCATGGCGGAATCATGTCCTGTTAAATTTTAGTTAGTCTTGCAATCTAAACACTCCTTCAGTCAGTGTTAAACAGTTCAATGATGGATAAATATGAAAAGATTAGAGTGGTCGGGAGAGGGGCATATGGGTAAGTATTAATCATGATTGATAGAACTTTACTACTATTAGTAATACTACTTTAGACGTTTAGTACTTAGACCTACTGGCTACTACTACTACTATTACTACTACTAGCAGAGCCACAGACTGTGAGAGTAGTGAGTAGATACAAGAATGTCAAGATTCACCCCGGACTTATAGAGGGGGTGTAATGACGTCACAAGACAACTTTGGGTGGCCATATTGGATTACATACAGAAGGCTTGTAACTGCCTACACTGTGGTTATTTACTGATTTGTTGGTTTATTTTGTCACTGTTTTGAGCAGTTTGGCCTCAGAAGTTGTTGCTAAAGTGCTGTAAGTAAACACATTGGATGTAAACTTGCCAGAACCTCCCAGAACACAAGAAAACTCTGTTCTACTGCATCTGCATGCATTCACAACATGGCCAGGGAGGGTGCTCGTAATCCAAGATGGTTGACCACTGACTACTGAGTGATGATGTCATGTGCACTCCCTCTATAGTACAGGGGTGAACCCTAGCGTAGTCTAAATACAAGCAAAAATAGTTTTAGTATGGAACAGGAACTAGAAACTGTGGTTCCAGGATGAAATGGCTACATATATCGGCACAGAGTTGGTGAAAATGGGAGAGAATGCAAAAGGACAAGATGGCAGCGATTAAACGCCGTCGGTTTTATTATTAAAATTCCTTAAACTACATGTTTTATTATATATTTCAAATCAAAAGTAGTGGGTAAATATGAAGATTTATGTGAAGAATATATTTTGCTTCTTAAATTAAGAATTTACTAGCTAAATTCATTTCCCCGCCATGTCGAAATTCTTTGCCAGCTTTTCTAATGGGTTGATTTTCACCCCTACTGTAAGTATGAGGTGAATCTTTTATCTAAGTAGTCAGTAGGGGGCCTACAGTAAACTAGTCTAGAGCCTATACGTGTGGCTATAGCGTATAGGCTATAATAGCTACTCCCACAGCACGGTCTCTGAGACTACCCATATTAGAGGTGAATGACAACTATGTCCAAATTTGAGCAAGAACTGCTTCAAATAAGAATTAGGCAATTGCTATTCGTACGAATAGATCAGTGTCACGTGACTAGCTTTGTTTGACCTAATCATAAGATGTCATAGAGCTGGTCATGGCATCGAGTTAAGGAACGCAAACTCCTAATGAGACTAACCATAACCCTAATTCTAACCTCGGGCGATAGGACGGCCTCATTTTGTGCGGTCGCCTTACGAATAGACAAGGACATTAATCATATGGCGAGCCGTAAGAATAGCCACTCTCTAAGAATTAACTATATGAAGGAATCGATAAAAGATTCACCCAACCCAGCCTCCCAGGGGCAGAGGCAGGGCCAGGGGTTAGATAAAAGATTACAGTAAGGGTGTATGACAACGTAGTCTAAATACGGACCCATAAATCCGTCAAATAAATTACCCTAGGCAATTTCGATAAAAACTAAGAAGGGGTGCTCTAATCTTTGCTACAGACACTCAATTTGTGGATGTGAGTGGGTGTGATCGAACGTAATTACCTGCTATTGTTCACTGCTTATTGTTGATGATTATGTAACTGCTTTGATGATTGTGTGCTTCCATGAGTACCCGAATAATTTGTTTTGCACAATATATCTGCTCTTTCTAAACAAAGTAAAAAATAACAAATAAATAAATGACAAACCCAAAGCAACTTGATGCTGTTCACTCCTTATTGCTGATGGTTTTATACATTATTTACAGCACTGTGTCCCTGTGCCAGCGCATGGTGGACCGAAAGTTTGTGATCATCAAACAGATCCCAGTGGAGGCCATGACGAAGGAAGAGCGACAGGCAGCCCTTAACGAAGTGAAGGTTCTGTCCATGCTCGACCACCCCTACATTATCGAATATTACGAGAACTTCTTAGAAGACAAGGCGCTCATGATTGTTATGGAGTATGCACAAGGTGTGTCTTAAAGTTGTCACATGAATGTAGCCTGGGATTTAAAGATGGTAAATATCTGTACTGAATATATCTATTAGTTTTTAATTTACCTGCTTTTATACATGAGAATCTTCCCGATTTAGCCTGAATTCCTCATTTTTAATCTGCCCTTTTTTTCCGGATATAGTCAAAATTTGCGACCATTCCGGGCTTTCCTGATTTTCTTGACTTTTATTGTCATCTATGTGGTTTATATTACATTAACATTTATATTAAGTATCTCCACTTTATGGATTGCTATTGTATATGGCTTCAGGTGCAGTTATTGTGGGTTGAAGTAACCATACATATGATAACGTTAACAAAGAGAATATGTTATTTCAATGGTCCATCCAATTTATAGGTGGGACATTATTCGAATTCCTGCAACAGAGAAATTGTCAGCTATTAGAAGAGGAGGTAGGTGTGCTAATCTTTTTTTAAATTGATCATTCAAATTGCCGGGGGGCAGCTATTGGAAGAAAAGGTATGTGTGCCGATTATTTATAATTGATCATTCAAATCGCTGCGGTTTAGTTCTATAGATAAAATAATAGATGTCAACTTTTTTTTAGATCAGTATCAAAACGACGATGCTGTATTGTCTTGGCCCTCTCCAACATATGGGACAAAACAACCATATGTATAGAAGCTCCTTCCTTTACCAAGCAACTGTCGAATAAACTACCCACTAACAATAATATGTCCTCAGAACTCCCTAGCTGCAACTTCCATTAAGTCCTCAAACACCATATTACTATGTCATTAACTCCAGCAATAGATCCTGAAAATCCGGATATATATATATGTGTATATATATACAGTATAACCTCGTTAAACCAAACTTGAAGGGACCCTAGAAATTTGTTTGTATTAACCGATCATTGGTTTAACCGAGCTTTGGCTTTGACTGACTTTGAATAAGCGTGTATTGCACAGGTAATATACAATGTATGTGGACACTTTGATTATTGTTTTTTTATGTATATACAGTATAACCCTGTAAAACCAAGCTCGGTTAAACCAAACGATCGGTTAATCCAAACTTTTTTTCGGCGGGCCACCAAAATACTACCATTTATCATATAAAAAAAGTCTGTAGGGTGTCAGATGACGTTATAACCACATAAACGTTTGGTTTAATCATACCGGAGTGGCCTGGGGTCCGACAATTTTGTTTCGATTAACCGACTTTGGTTTAACAAACTTTTTTATATGATAAATGGTAGCATTTTGCCGGGCCGCCGAAAAAAAGTTTGGATTAACCGATCGTTTGGTTTAACCGAGCTTGGTTTAACGGGTTTGTACTGTATATATATATATCTATGTACATATATATCTATATATAAAGATATCTTTTTTTTTGTAGGACATCATGCGCTTCCTCGCTCAGATGCTGCTCTCCCTTCAACACGTCCACTCGAAGCAAATCTTGCACCGCGATTTAAAGACTCAGAATATCCTCCTTGACAAACGACGAGAAGTTATTAAAGTCGGCGATTTCGGAATTTCTAAAGTATTGTCAAGCAAAAGTAAAGCATACACGGTAAGCTATTTACAGGGATCATACAATGTACTTAAATTGATAATTTAAAAAATGAACTATTTTTGCTGAATTCTCTATGATTCATTTCATCCCTGTATATGACCTTAGATATTGCTAGGACATAACACCCAAACAAGAAAAGGAGAATTGGCAGCTTTGACGCCAATATAGTCACACCAAGGAGAGTAGTGGATGAAGCTTGACTTCCGGGAATTTTCCGCCATTCCCTGACAGTGATAAGCCTATGCAAGGATATCTGCATCTTTGCGGAAATTCGCTGTCAGGTTCGCGTCTTCATACCTGTCAAGCACTGCATTTTGGCCATAAGTACTACAGTTTTATTAATAAAATTACGACTATGGCCGCAGCTGAAAAAAACCACCGCTTTCAGCCAATTGATAACTTTCTCATAGATATATATTGTAGTAGTCTATACATGAGCTCCACTACCACGTGGTGGCGGCAGACACTACGCCGCACACCTATGCAGTTACACTGAACTGCGCTAGGTGGCAGCACGCTACCAACCGGGCAGAGCCCCGACTGGGCTGCCCTCTACTGCGTGTGGCTAGCACACCCCCACCTACCTATAGAGGCGATGTGGGACCTGGCGAGTTAGGGGCCGGTTCAGTTGACTGTTGACGCCGCGGAGAGCGGATAGGTTTTGTAATAAACCAGTTGAAGCGTACTGTTACTCAATCTTGGCATTCTTCCGTGAGTGTGTGGCAGTGTGGAAGACCATGGACCATCACAATATTATCATTTTGATGATAGTATGAAGAGGGGGGGGGGGGGGAGATTTTGAAGGAGGAGATTGCCTGAATTTTAATTTACAGTTTTGTCGAGAATTCTATGGTTTTCAGAATCTGACTACTGTTTTCATTCTTAGTGGTTGACGGCAATGGTTTAAAAAAAAATAGTAATAATAGTTGCTAAAAATAACATGCTATTATTGGAGCAACATTATTTGCAGATCACCTCACCATAGATTCCGCTTTTTTCTTTTGGCGAAGGCACCCACACTTTCATCCTGAATTTACTCGTTTTTTTAGCGATGATTATTGACGAACTACTACTAGTAATGTGGTCCCTTGTTTCAGGTGGTGGGGACGCCGTGCTATATCTCCCCCGAGCTGTGTGAAGGCAAGCCGTACAACCAAAAGAGTGACATCTGGGCACTGGGCTGTGTGCTCTATGAGCTCGCCAGCCTCAAGAGGGCCTTTGAAGCACCGGTATGACCATCACTTGTGTTTAACGTCGTAGCTTTCTTTCTCGCTATAAATGTTGCCGTTGATGCTACTCACTCACTCACTCATTCACTCGCTCCCTCACTCGCTCCCTCACTCGCTCCCTCACTCACACACTCACTCACTCACATTAGATGGGATGGCCGAATGAGTTGAGCGTCCATCTCCCGTTTTGGTAGATCATGGGATTCAAACGGGTTCGAACCCTGGGGAGTCAAACCAATTACTTAAAATTTATACTTGGCACTTCCTAACTTGGTGCTCGCCATTATTAGGATAGGGAAAGGATTGGTTTGACTCAGGGTGAGTGGGATATCAGGCCATGGCGGCATGGCTGACTCAATGGGGCAGCACTATAAAGTCGCCATGTGTGGGCACTGTCACAAGTCAGTACCCGTCCTGATATGACCTTAGATGTTGCCAGGACGTAAAAAGCCAAAAACCACTCAATCACTCACATTTACTCCCTCTGCTCGTTTACTCACTCATTCACTCACTCATTCACTCACACTCAACTCACCCATAACTCACTCGGTACCTCAACTCAATTCACTCTCACTCACTCACTCTCACAGTAATTATCACATCCACAGTTTTGAGTTAATGAGAATAGACTGGATGGCCAAGTGGTAGAACGTCTGGTTCCTGTGTGTGGGATTATGGATATGATCAGGCACTCAAAGACTTACAAAAATTGATGCTTGTCACTACTTTACTCAGCTTTTGGCATTACTATGGTTAGGTAAGGACTACTTGGCTCAATATCTGTATAATGTGATTGAGTAGAACATCATATGATGCTGAATTATTATATCCGAGAGAGTTGCCAGGAGTGCAATCTGTTGGGACCTGTCATGATATGATCTCTAATCTTGCTAATGTGTAAACTACAATCAATTATTATTGTATATAATACATAATGCCGGAAGACCAGTGCTCTAGCGCTAACAAATCTTTTAATTATTTAGCCGAAATAAAAGATTTTTTTTTTTTAATCAACTTGAAACATATTTTACCTTATGGTCTATACTACTAACACATTTTCAAATTATTAAATCACAGATTGTTCATTATCTCCTTGCACAGAACCTTCCCGCCCTCATCCTGAAAATCATGCGGGGTACTTTCGCTCCCATCTCTGAACACTACAGTGACGACCTGAGGCAGCTGATCCTGAGCATGCTTCATCTCGATCCGAACAAGCGACCGAACATCAACCAGATCATGGCCCAGCCATCTGTCCTTAACGCACTCCTGAACCTGCACACCGACTTTGGCAAGATTCCTTGTCGCAAGTAAGTCTCGCATTGCAAGCTAATTGGGATTCAGCAGTATGGACTTGGTTTATGTGTGATGGTAGTAAGTAAGTTTTGTGTGGTAAGATAATTGGGATTCAGCAGTTTAGACTTGATGTATGTGTGATGATAGCAAGTAAGTCTTGTGTTGGAAGCTAATTGGGATTCAGCAGTTTGGACTTGATTTATGTGTGATGATAGCAAGTAAGTCTTGTGTTGGAAGCTAATTCGCAGCGCTCGGATAAAGAACAGAGTTTGTTTTGGAGTTAGATTTATTCAACATTACTCAGAATTACTCATCAGTAAAGAGCAGAGTCTTTATCAATTAAAGTTATCAAGATAATCTAACAAAGATAATCAATCAAGGCAAGTCAGTAGATCATCAAACAGGAAATGTCAGTGCCACGATGGCGAGTGAGGCTGGCTCGAGTGGAGGTGACTGGCACCGTGGTCGGGAAGGCTGGCTTCCGTATTGTCAGTTTAGTGATCGGGTTGGATGTCATAATGAGACAAGCTTCATCTAGCTGGAGTGACATGAAGAGGAGACAATAAGCACAGATAACAGTAATCAGTTGAAGGAATCAGCACTTAACCTAACAAGTTAAGAAGTGCTGATGGTGTGGCGGTGATGGGTTTGTCCTTCAGCTAGATGTTAATGGCATCGCTTGACCATGAGCCTGTCTGACGAATGTCGGCAAGAGGCAGTTTGGCGGCTAGGCATGCCTGAGCAGCTGAGGGCTCGGGACAGGACCAGGGCTATAAGGTATCTACTGGAGGGGAGGAGTAATGCTGGGTAGTTTCAGGCGGGACGGAGGCGTGAGGCGTAAGCCGACCAGACAATGGGCAACAGTGCGAGCCGGGGAGAGCCTGGAGTGAAAACAGGAGGGGGGTTGGGTCTGGAACCTTGTCTTGGTTGACCGGAAACTGAGTAGGAGGGCGTCAGTGCAGAGCACTACGTCGTGGAACATCAAGATGTGTGCCCCTATAGTCGAGGGTGCAGTGGAGACTAAATTAATCTGCCTTACTAGGGTCAAGTAGCCAATGAGGAGAGCTGCAGCGAAGACGGCAGCATCCGGCCCAAGACTGAGGAGGAAACAGATTAAGCGGGCCAGGTCGGGCGGGGATAAGGGAGAAGCCCTTTTAACCAGATGTGACCAGACAGGATGGCCGAATGAGTTAGAACGTCCGTCTCCTGTGTTGGTAGATCTTGGGGTCGTGAGTTCGAACCCTGGTCGAATCAAACCAATGACTTAAAAATTTATACTTGTCGCTTCCTAGCTTGACGCTCGTCATTTTTAGGATAGGGCAAGGACTGGTTGGCTCAGTGTCAGGATAATGTGACTGAGTGGGATATCAGGTCATGGTGCTGGTGGCCTGGTCTTCCAGTGGGGCAGCACTATAAAGTCACCATGAGCACGCACTGTCACAAGTTGGTACCCGTCCTGATATGACCTTAGATGTTGCTAGGACGTAAAACAATAACAAACAAACAAAACAAATTTAACCAGATGTTGTGAATTCTTCTTAATGGCCCTCTTTAATATGCGTATTTGCTCAGCTTCGAACAGGTGGGCATGGCCTACCACGGAGGAGAGCCAAGTCTTAACAGAACTAAAATAATTGAACATGGACCCAGGGGCTCTAAGTCGCATTGTGAGGTGTATCAATAAGGACATTATGTCATAGTGAGGGACGGACCGGGTCGATATCGTGTTCTGTGCAGAAAGCCAGGTAGACTGTGAGGTGTAGTCGCATATTGGACCAGGTGCCCTCGGCTAGCACCTTGCGGTAGACGCTGAGTAGTTGTAGGTGTTGGATCATGGAGTAGCTTGGAAGATAGAAGCAAAAGAATAAGCTATCTTCCGTCTACAAAATTAGATGTCAAAGCTGATGAATGAAAGTTGGGGGGGGTTACTGAAATCTGGTTTAGGCACTGTTTGTTAAGTTGTTCTTGCATATTGATTTTTGCCTGGTGACTGTGTGGGGCCCTACTTAAGGGGACTGCTAACAACAGCTCGATTCCAGGCTTATGATTGATGGTTAGAGTGCAATGATTATTTTGCGGCTATCAGCCAGAGTTGTCACACACATGCGCAGAGGAAAGGATCCTGCCCCAAACCTGATGAAAGCACCTGTTGTGATGCTTTGTTGTCGGTGTTGACTGTGATTGTGAAATTGTGTGGGTCAGTGGGGAGGAGGGAGGAGAGTGCCAGGACGAGATTGAATGCCTCAAGTTGCGTGATGGAAGTGAGCTTCTCGGTGATCTCTTGTGGGTATGGTACTAAATAGCAAGCTATTGGAGAGAAAGCTTCCAGCAGCTCCCCCCTGGGGGAGGAGGAGCTGCCTGAAGGAGGATGACATTGTTAAGGGAGGAGGTGAATTTAAGGAACCAGTCTAAGTCCTTCAAGATCTCAGGGGAAAAGGGGTGGTAGCCCACGGTGGGTGTGTGCCTCAGTGCGTCTAGGACCCTGTTCATGAACCTTGAGCGGCATTTACACACTTCGCTAAATTTGTAGCTTGCCGGCTAAACTTTGGAATTGTTTACGGGAAGCTAGTCTTTTATTCTTCCAGTCTGTACATACCTGGAGCACCTCGTCAATCTTTTCTTGAGGCAGTGTGACGGTCATCTAGGATGCGTCCATGGAGAAACCTAGCCAGGTTAACATTGTAGCTGGGGGCATGCATTTCTCCGGAGCCTATGCGAGACCAAGGTCTCGTGTCAAATCAAGGAAGCTTTGATAAGCTTCCACCGCTCTCTCTTTTCGTTGGTTATACCCCAACGAAATCGTTGAGGTAGCAGAGGGAATGAAAACCGTGCCTCCTTAGCAGCCATACCACTGCCCGAGTCGTCCGAGCGCAAGCTAGGTCGGAGGTGCAGCACCCGTACGGCGGAGCTAAGTCTATGTAATACTTGTTGTTGAGCATAATGCAAAGAAGTGGTGTCACAAGTGGGCAGACTCTTAATTATCTGTAGGCTTGGGCTAGGTCTGCCGACCAGAGCCAGAAGCCCTTACCTGTCTTCACCAGCTGATCGGTGAGGGTGGTCACTGAGGGGAGAGAGAATCTGAATTGAAGGCCTTGATAATAATCCTTAGCTATGCCCGCGTTCACACTCCGTGCTAGGGGAAAGCTAAGGTCGATAATGATTCTTCTGACGTCTGTGTTTCTTAGGACGGGTCATAAGTGGGCTTACTTGGCACCAGGGCACGAAATGGGGGGGGGTTGTCAATTGGACCTAACATCGCAAAGCAGGCACACTCTTTAGTTATGAAGCGGCTAATATGAGTCAGCATTAGTGGTATGATTTTTCAAAGTTGGGATGGGTATAAATTTAGAAGTATAGTCTATAGGCCAACCAAACTCAAGAATCTCAATCACCTGCTTATCGGGATAGTCAGTGAGTGCTGAGCACCAGGCTGGAATGTTTAAGCCCGAGGTGAGAGGCTGCCTAGTGTTAATGTAATTTGGGAGTGGTGATGCTCTAACTGCTTGATAAATATGTACAAAACGATCATTTCTAGTGAACAGTGAGTGAGCTACAAATGGCCAGAATGCGTCTCGTGTTGCGCTGTATTGATGCGGTGTCGGCGGTACAAACTACTTGACATGAGGTGGATCTGTAAATAGATGAGAGGCGTGAGAACTCGTATCGAAACAATCAAATTCTATTTCAATCGCCAATGTGTGTGAATCAGTGGAATCATGTTTGTGTGGCTGTTGTGGTGGCAGCGGCGCGTGTATCGGGGCAGGAGAGAGAACAGTGTTATCAGGGTTGGGAAGTGGTGTTACTAGCACTGGGGCATGAGGAGAACTGGACGGGGAGGGTGGGATGGGGCGGAGAGCGGAAGACTGGGTGGGTCGGGAGGGTGAACAGGAAAGCAAAGTTATGTGAAGTGTGGGTTTAGACTCCGTGTACACTGTTGTGTTCCCAGTCGTTTCGTGTTGTGACATAATTATGTGGTGCGGTTGTTTCTTGGACGTTGTGGTGGGTCCCGAACGAGTAGAGGTTGTCGTGTGTATGTACTTGGCTATGTGCTGTTTTGATTGTAATTGGGGGCTTGTGTGGGCATGTGCTAGGGGTTTGCGGGATGTGCCGGTCGTGGCATGTGACAGTAGTGTGAGTGGCAGAGGGGTGTTGGAGGGCATGGTTGAGGGCGGAGACATGACCGGTTATGGAAGGGGCACCGGTGTTTTTTTTTGTTTCTTGGTAGCTAAGAATATAAATGAATGGAAGGGAGACTTACAGAGGCCCCAGACGCAGAAGCCTTTTCGCTTGCTGCTTTCTGGTCATGGTAGGCACGTCGCTTCAAGCAATCTTGTTCCCTGTGTACATGAAGCTTTTTATGGCGATACGCGACCCAGGCGCAGTCATGCAGAAACTTTGTCAGTGCCGAGCGAACCAGTAGGAGCGATGGTTTCCTCTGCCAGAGGTCGTGGATTTTAAACCCCAGCTGAGTCAAACCAATGACTTACAAAACTGATACTTGTCACTACCTAGCCTGCCACATGGCATTAATAGGACTGGTTTCTACATCATTGCTTTCACTCAATCGGGTCTCGAACCTACGACATCCCACATAGGAATCCAGCCAGTGCTCGTACCGATTCGGCCATCGTAATCTGTGCATTCTGTTGCCAGGATACCCCGACCAATGTCCGGTCCAAACCGTGGTCGAGTGTCCAGGAATGCATCTACAAGAGGTATGCAGATTCAATTTCTTTTTCTTTCACATCATTTTAACTACATAGCCTTTTTCCCGGCATACTGTATTTGTGAATTGTGTCACATTAGCGCGAAAAACAGCACATTCCACATCCCCACCACATTGTATATACCAAATGTGATCGCTTCAACGGCTGGAAGACCAGTGCCTCGGCGGTGACAAAATATGTTCAAATGAATCAAATATTTACCAAAATAAAAGAGGTTCTGGCTTACCTTTCAAATAGATCATAGCATATGGATCGGACCATTCGCTGTAGATTTTATCAATAGTTTTTCTTTGTAAAATTATTAATGATTTACAGTAAATATTGACGGTATATGTACTAGGTACACCTGGGATATATAGCCCAAAGTTTGTTTATCTGTTAGTGTTTTACATTCTAACAACATCTAGCAGCATTATTATGACAGGACAATGACCACTCTGCTCATTGCCAGGATAGTGTAACTAGTTGGCTATCCTGCTGGCGGTATGGTATCTCGGTGAGGGAAACTACCATGTCGCCAGGAGTGCATGCTGTCACAAATTGATACCCATCCTTATATGATCTAAAATCTTGCGATGGCGTAACACATCAATCAATCAATCAATCAATCAATCAACACACCCATCTTAGAAATTAATTAGTCCCCTTGTTTGCTCTGATTCACAGAGGCGGCCTGTGTGACAATAGTTATTAATCAATCAATTAACTCACTCATCTTAGAAATTAATTAATTGGTTAATTAGTTTTCCACCTATTCCCGGGGACGGCCTCTGGGAAATTAATGGTCAATTAACACACCCATTTTTAGAAATTACTGAATTAATTAATTGTCTACCTTGGTCCGCATGTGCTCTTCTTCCCACCGGCGGCCTCTGGGAAATTAATGGTCAATCAATTAATCAATTAACACCCTGTTTACTCTGCTTCCCAGGGGTGGCCTCTGGGAAATTAATGGTCAATCAATCAATCAATTAACACCCTGTTTGCTTTGCTTCCCAGAAGTGGCCTCTGAGAAATTAATGATCAATCAATTAACACCCTGTTTGCTCTGCTTCCCAGGAGCGGCTTGTGGTACAATAGTGGGGAACTCACCCGACGACCTGGCCCAGGCCAAGCCCCTGCGCGCCCTCAGCTGTGTTTACTGCTGGGGCAGTGGGGTGAACCCCCCAGTCAAGCTGCCCCTGCCCAGCAGCGATGTCGAAGTGACGGAGGGCTCCATCGGACGCACCCAGAAAGCCGCGGTCACCAAGAACGGCCGCCTCCTCGTCTGGGAGGTCGGTGCACATGTGTTAAGAATTTTTGTTTTTGTTTTTTGTTTATAGAAATTATTAGGATTTTGCGCAGATTGTTTGGAGTAAGACTCGGACAGCAGAAGTAATAATTGGTAATAATTATAATGCGCAGCATTCGTAATCACAATCAGACAAATTTCTCATCGCCATTATCAGTATTATTAATGCATCACAGCGGCAATTAAACGTATTGGAATGTTTATAATAATAATAATAATGTAAAATTATAATGAAATAATGCTAATTCCAGCAATAATAAAATAAAGATGATTTTATGAGTATTGTTAATGCATTATAGCGATAATTAAAGAATAATGATAATGCTTATAATAAAAAAATATAATAAAATAATATAAAAGTATGCTAATTCCAGCAGTAATAGAATAGTAAAAATAGGAGTGCATCATAGCGTTAATTCCCGCAATAATAAAATAGAATTTGGTTCCCGGTCGAGTCAGATGACATCAAATTGATACTTGGCGCATCTGGTGCTCTGCATTAATAGGATAAGGCAAGGACTGGTTAGCTCAGTGTCAGGATAACCAACCAACGAGCTGTACTGTAGTTGTCTGGCTTATGCTCTCGCTGTAGGCGCCTGTGATGGGGTCTGAGGGCGGCGTGCTGCCCGGGTCCACTGAACCCATGAGCCCCGGCTTTGTGCCGCGCTACCTGGAGGGGCAATCAGCCGTGACCATCCAGCACGTGGCGTGCGGGGACCTCTTCACCGCCTGCCTCACAGGTAAGGCAGGGGCGGGGGGCTTCCCATTGGCTGCGCCTGGTCGCCATGGCGGTGACATGTGACTAGTGGGCGGGGCATGTCTACAGCAACAATAACTCAATGGACGTATTCAACTGGGACCTTTCCATGTGCAAAATTTAGTCTCCGCCTACCTGCGCAGTGAACTTGGTTTTCGAATGCAAAGAGCACCAGTCAAATGGGTTCAGTGGTTTCAGCCAATCAGATCTGTTCTTTTCCACATTACCATGTATATCAGTACACATTGGACTTCGCTGTAGTTCTGGTCAATGTAATTTTGGGGAATAATGCAAATATCCTTAAATGTTGCAAATATATACATATATCTTTTTAAGATTATTCATAATTTTCCAACTAAATTTGACAAATATAACTTGTTTTTAAGTATGGAAGAAAAAAGTGGACATTTGCATTGGTTTACTGTCTTGACCGTTTTATTTTGATTGTTTTTCTTAGATAGGGGGATTCTTATGACGTTCGGTAGTGGCGCCAACGGATGCCTTGGACATGGGAACGTGAACGATGTCTCACAGGTAAAAGTACAGATTTAGTTGTGTGTTACCAGTCCCTCCCCACCTAGTCAGCACCGAGGTACCGAGTGCTTATCCTCTAGTCGAAGTTCTCAGAAACCATGCATTGGTGTTTTCCTTACGGAAATATCGTTTTGAGATGCAGTCAAATCAACTCACTAACACAAACCTCCATCATAATCTACTATCCCTCCATCTTAATCTACTAATATGGCCTACTACTAATATAGTAATATGTCCCACCTAGGTGCTTGTAGAGCTATCTATCTACATTGTAATATACATGACCGGAAGACCAGTGACCCTGCAAAAAAAGTATCTTTGATGAATAAACTGTTTACCCACCACCCACCACCCCCCCCCCCCCCCCCCCCCCCCCAGTTCCTTTTAAAAAATCAGATGTTCGCTGGATTTCCGATTTAATGGAACTTAGATGGGTGGTGACTTGGGAGTATGTCCTCCACCTCCCACCTTCACCACCCTGTGAAAGTACCGCAGTATCATGTTAAGATGCGACATATTCAAAGATGCAATCAATCACATCAGATGTTCGCTGGATGTCCTATTTAATAAAACTTAGATGGGTGATGAATTGGAGATATATCCTCTGTCTCCGACCGTTGCCATATTGTAAAAGTACCACAGTGTCTTGTTAAGATGCGACATCATCACAAATGCAACCAATCACATCAGATGTTCGCTGGATGTCCTATTTAATAAAACTTAGATGGGTGATGAATTGGAGATATATCCTCCGTCTCCGACCGTTGCCATATTGTAAAAGTACCACAGTGTCTTGTTAAGATGCAACATCATCACAAATGCAACCAATCACCTCAGATGTTTGCTGGGTGTTCTATTTAATGGAACTTAGACGGGTGATGAATTGGAGATATGTCCTCCGTCCCAGTCCTTTGCCATATTGTAAAAGTACCACAGTGTCTTGTTAAGATGCGACATCATCACAAATGCAACCAATCACATCAGATGTTCGCTGGATGTCCTATTTAATAGAACTTAGATGGGTGATGAATTGGAGATATGTCCTCAGTCCCCGTCCTTTGCCATATTGTAAAAGTACCGCAGTGTCTTATCTTGTTAAGATGTGACATCATCACAAAGGCAACCAATCACATCAGATGTTCGCTTGTGTAGCAAGCAAGTGGTGGATTCTTAATTGGTAAGAGTGTAGAATTATTGTTTGTTTTGCTCATTAGGCAAAGATCGTAGAGAAGCTGCTGGGCTTTGAGGTGGTCGACGTGTCATGTGGTGCCTCCCACGTGCTGGCTGTAACCAATGAGCACGAGGTGTTCGCCTGGGGGCGGGGCGACAACGGCCGGCTGGGTCTGAGGGAGCATGACCCGCACAGCTCTCCCCAACAGGTGCGTTCTTAGCTGCTTCTTTTGTGTCGGAAGCTCGTCTGGAATTAGGCAAGTATCCTTACCATCCATCACCATATGCATTCATTATCTATATGGGGGCAGGCCGTAGCTCAGGGAGAAGAGTGTCCCCCTGTGAAGGTCTCGGTCATCCTATCGAATTTGCTCTGTGGACCCATTTGCCATTTGGGCTATTTGCCGTTCCAGCCTGTGGTCCACAACTGGTTAATCAAAGGCTGTGGTATGTGCTGTCCTCTCTGTGGGAAAGTGCATATAAAAGACCCCTTGCTGCTTATCGAAAAGAGTAGCTTATGTGGCAGCAGCTAGTTTCCTCCAAAGAATGACCACATGTTTGACATCCAATAGCCGATGATAAAAATCAATGTGCTCTGGAGGCATCGTTAAATAAAACAAGCTTTACTTTACTTTACTTTTACTGTATAGTCCGATGAATTTTCAAAACCAAAAAGCTCACCTAGATTTGATTCTACATATCTTAACTTAGATACCGGTGCACTTATTAAGCATGTGTTACCACATAGAAGAGCATACTGAGTCAATTTAATAGAACCTATTATTGCATAAGCCTATGGTGTGAAGAGTTTTGGCATGTTTGCCAAAATTAATTTGCCATGTCACTTCATATATCTCCAAAATTAGCCATTTAAGCTCAAAAGTTACTTGAACCTAAAGAAAAGTAGATTATAATGATCAATCTAATGTATTCATCTCAGAAAATTGCAGAAATACTAAACCATCGACCATGGATTAATTATATATAATATGCATGTGTTCACTTAAACAAGGTATACTTGATATGCATCACCGTATTAATTCATTTGATATGATGAATTGCTTGTTCTTATATCCATTTGAATTTGGTTTAAATTTGAAAGGAGCGCTAACACGTCAGCATTTACCACAATAAAGTAGCCTTAGCTACGGCTGATTGTGCCTTGTGTACGTCCAAGCTTAACTGGTGATATGGTGTTATTCAGGTCTACATTGCTGACATATTTAAGCCAGCCTCGGTGCATTGTGGGCTCGACTGCTCCATGGTTCTCACACTCGACCACCAACTGCTCTGTTGCGGAAGCAACAGGTAAATCATTTCATTGCTGTTCTACAATTACAAACCCCGCTTTAAAAAATTGTGGAATCCGCAACTTTGTGGAGATCTTTCATCCCTGATTATATAGGTTCGTAACTAATAAATTCCTTCCTATTTTATCGAAGATTTATACTGCCTATCACGGATAAGTCTGAATAGACTTGTTTTCACCATTAGACAGTTTGTCGATAGAAAGCCTGAGCCTACACTTTTACCAACCCACAGGATTTTTAAGCTCCCACACCACATAGACATGGTATGAGAGCAACTGGCCTTTGATGACGCTGTAAGTTATACACAGCGGTGGAAATCCAAATTGGCAGAGGTGGGGACACGCGGTAACAAATCACTGACCTTCAGATTAGGAGTCTGACCTCGAAAAAATTCAAACACTCTAACCACTCCGCCACAGAGAACACCATTATCATGACCATACATCAGAATACACCATGTATTATTACTAAATTGAAATTAAGCCGGCTTCGAATTTCGTCTAGAATAATGTATATATTAGTGGTTATAGGTTTATTATATACTTTTTATTGTATCCATGAAAGAGGTTGCCAGAAGACTGTAAGAAAAGCAGAATTGCTTGATAAATTTCAATCTGTTCTCTAAACTGTTTAATGTAGCTTTTTATGATAAATTTAAATTCTCTCCTCCAACTATTGTAATCAAGTTGTAAATATGCTATATTCTGGTCTTACACTACAGCTCCCATAGGATGGCTCTGGCTAGTGATGGTGATTTATTGTATTTAAATTGTTATTAATTATTCTTTTAATAGATATAATAAATTGGCTTTGGACACAACGGTGTCGGTTGAAGAGAATAGCATGTTCACCCCAGTTCAGTCAGATCCCATCCAGGACATGGCTATCGCATACGTCGCCATGGGAACATCGCACTCTGCTGTAGTTACTGGTAAGCACCATGGAACAGTGAACCCTTGTCATCAAGAACTATTACCATGAGCGGACAATTCTTCAATGTATAAACTGTCTAGCCAGAATGAGTTGAGCATCCGTCTCCCGTTTTGATAGAATGTGGGATTCAAACTCGCGGGTTCGAACCACCAATGACTTAAAAATTGTTACTTGTCACTTCCTAGCGTTCGGCATTATTAGGATAGGGCAAGGACTGGGTGGCTCAGTGTCAGGATAATGTGACTGAGTGGGATATCAGGTCATGGTGCTGGCAGCCTGATCTCCCAGTGGGGCAGCACTATAATGTTGCCATGAGTGCACACTGTCACAAGTCAGTACCCGTCCAGATATGACGTTAGATGTTGCCAGGACATAAAACTCCAACAACCAACCAACCAACAAATTGTCTATATACTGATATTTATGTGATCTTCATCTTATGGACAATGTATGGTGATAGTATAGACACAATAGTTAGAGCAATAGACATATTCTACATACTAACGCGATAGGATGGCTAAAAAATAAATTGGGTGACATTGAAAGGAAATATTGATTAATGGGTGGCCGAATGAGTCGAGCACTGGCCTCCCATTTGGTAGGTTGTGGGATTCAAACCCTGATCGAGTCAAACAGTGACTGAAAAATTGATACTTGTAACTACCTAGCCTGCCATTACTAGAATATAGTGAGCCATGATTTGAGGAGACCAAATCTTATTCTGCTGGAGTGCCCTATCCTATCTAGCTTCGCTCCTGCTCAATTTGTTCACCTTGTATACCGTGCGCTATCCATGTTCGGGCCCCGCAAGTGGGCTCACAAATGGCCCGCATGCTACTGACCAGTCTGAAGCCAGTTTGGGGTGCTAGCATGCTCCTGTGTGCCTGATAATCTGACTCTTTGAGATAAAAATGTTATACAATTGAATAAACGGATGCAAGGTCCGTACGGGGCCTGGAAAGTCTTGAAAAGTGTTGAACTTCATTTGCCCCGTTTCAAGGTCTTGAAAAGACTTGAATTTAAAATTAAAAGCCTTGAATTCCATATCTTCACATGTGTACGGACCCTCCGGATGTGACTTAAGGCATGCCAATCAGGATTTGCGCACCCGTCTATTGATGTATTGTGTGTTTATGAAAGGGTACAGTAATACTGATTGGTGCTTATGGACAATGTATGGTGATTTTCCAGACAATGGTGAGTGCTACACGTTCGGGTCTAACCAGTTCGGCCAGCTGGGTAACGGAGATCCAATGTCGGCAAGCCGTGACGTGTACAGAGTGCTGCACGACGCAAACATTGCCATGGTCTCGTGCGGGGACACCTTCACTATCACCGTGTCACATGGTGAGAAAGCCATTAATTGTCATATATATATAAGAATACCATTAACTTTCCTTTGTATATATATATATATATATAGGATATATATATATATGTAACGAAGGAGGCTAGAAGTCAGATGTAGAAGTGAATAAGGGCGACATCATTTATTCCTACTACAAACATGTGTTATGAATGCTTGAACATCAGCACAATATTAGCTCCCATAATGAACAATCATCGAATAAGTTTGCTTAGCAATAACCAATATCATCTTTCATGATGAACAATCATCGAATGAGTTGCATAGCAATAATCAGTATGATACCACATAATGAATAATCAGTACAATATCGAGTCAAATGATATCTGGCTGGGCCACCGCCCTACCGAAGAAGAGAAAAAAAAACAAAAAAACTCAAGGTTGTGCTCTGGGGCGCAGCTAGCAGGCGAGTGAGGTCTAGTGCACCTCACAAGGTTGGGGGGCGTGGTCAGACAGCGCCGCCTGCACCCCTGGTAGCGAACCCAGGAACCACAGTAGTGGAGTGACCAAAAGTAGTATAGCGGGAGTCCTTCTCTCTTACATCTGCATACAGGTCTGTATACGAGTTGTAACGAAGGAGGCTAGAAGTCAGATGTAGAAGTGAATAAGGGCGACATCATTTATTCCTACTACAAACATGTGTTATGAATGCTTGAACATCAGCACAATATTAGCTCCCATAATGAACAATCATCGAATAAGTTTGCTTAGCAATAACCAATATCATCTTTCATGATGAACAATCATCGAATGAGTTGCATAGCAATAATCAGTATGATACCACATAATGAATAATCAGTACAATATCGAGTCAAATGATATCTGGCTGGGCCACCGCCAAGGCCTACCGGCCGACCCAGCCAAAAAGAAGAAAGAGAAAAAAAAAAAAACATCATTCTATTACGAACAATCATCGATTGATGCTGCAGCTCGTATATCATTAAGAATGCGGTCAGCAATTGGCAAAGTAATGTACTTGTACACACAATCTGATTTCCAATCGCCGCGAGCCTTAATCTCTTCTATAGTTGCCCCCTGCATATGGAGGAAGGTGCAGCCACCTCTCCTAAGGGAATGGCAAGAGTAGTCATCAGGGTTAAAACCCGAACATATACATAGATATTTAATAGTCGATTGAAGTATAACGTAAGTTAAAGGCTTAAACCCACCCATCGGCGAAGGCACTTGAAAAGCTGCTGAGCCCTCAGACACGGGTACCTGAGTGAAATGTAATTTCGTCCAATGAACTGCACATAGGGATTTATTTTTAAGCGAAGCTATAGGGATTAGCAACTTGCGCTCCTTGAATTGAATTGTTTTCGAACGCCTTACTGAAACAATCATCCCCCAAGCAAAAAATTCAAAATCCGACCTCAGCAGGGTCGAATCTGAGAGTGTCAACTGACACTTACGTAATAAACCTCGGAAACCTGTTAATATTGCAGCCCTTGTTGCCACATGACCTAGAGAATCCGTTAGAAATTTCAAACATAACTAATAAATTACGTGGAAGCAGAGGCTTTGCCGATTTTACCTCACACCCAAGAATCCGCTTAACACCTCCTAGAGTAGTTTTCACCGTATGGCTTTTATAATCAATAGGCACAGCATCCTCAGATTTTAGGAAAAAATTTAAAGCCGATAAATAGTTAGTTATAGAACTGTAAGTTAAACTGCGAGCTAACCAAGCTATGTATAAAGCGACCTGACTTGACAGACACGGTATCGGGGCAAGAAGCCCTTTAAATTGATCTATAAAAATGAAATACTTTCTTATCTGCGTCGAGCGAGTGGTGCGACTATTTGGCGCGTAATACTGCATGGCTATTGTCTTCGCCTCCGCCTGCAGCGTTGCCAGACCTACAAAGCAATATGTCCCATAACGCATTATCACTCGAACAGATGGGAACAACATAAAGTCCTAGTCTTATCGGCCTGCACTATTCTTTCTCGCTGTTGAGGGGCAACCCACCTACTCAGGCTATCACATATTATATTATAATTGGTCTTAATATGCACTGCTGTTATATTAAAATTATAGCGTATGGAAACCCAAAATATGCGCTTCAGTAAATTCATTATAATCTGATTCTTTGAAACACCCTTAACAAGAGCTGACCTCACAGTGTTATTATCAGTTATAAATACAACATTTTTATTTCTCCAGAATCCAGACCAACGATCAACAGCCGCAACAACTGCCCACATTTCTTTGACATTAATGTGTGACTGACCCAACTCCATAGGCGCTAACACTCTATGGTGGGTTAAACAATTAACCGGCTGGTTATCTCTGAAAAAACCTACGCACCAGTCATTGCCATGTAGAGCACCATAACCTTGCTGTGAAGCGTCCGTATAAACGGATAGAGTTTCTCCCTGGTTTACCAATATTTTCTGTTCACCGTTAAATTGATCCACATAGGAAAGCCACCACTGGATCTCTTCCTGAAACGCTTTGTTTATCCTATATCTGTGATAAGGAAGTTTCAGGGCCTTTACTGCACTATGAATACGAGCCGAGAAGCAACGACCACCACGAACTACCACAGAACAGTGCGATAACCGACCCCCTAACTGCTCCAACTCCTTCCTAGTTGCTTTTCTCTTGTTAACGAATGTATTAAGGTGATTCTTCAATTTAATCAATTTATCAACAGGTAATTTCACTTTCATAGTTATACTGTCTATCATAATACCAAGAAATCTAGTACTTGTAGAAGGAGTAACCAATTTTGAAAAATTAATGTAGAAGCCTAGGCGCCTCAATATAGAAATCAATTCTAATTGATTTAACCGACAGTCCTCATATGACCTACCTAGTACAGCAAAATCATCTAAGTAATTTACAACACGCTCATTACCGTGTCGAATAGCACAACGATATAAATAGTTCGATATTTTTGTAAATATATACGGGCTAGAAGACAGACCCATAGATAACCTATTGTCCAAAAAAAATTTGTCTACACCATTAATATTCCATATCAAACCTTGCCTATCCCTGTCCGACGGGTGAATACTGACAGCCCGGTAAGCATCCTGAATGTCAATCACCGATATATAGTCACCATGTATAAGCATTTTTAATAATGTGTCGACACTTTTATAACGAAATTTACAACAGGTTTCTGATACAAAGTTATTCACTGACTTCCCATAGGGCTTACTGCAGTCTACTATAACCCTATAACCAGAACCTGCCGCCTTTGGTATGCAGAACATGTTATGGGAGCAAGTAGGACGCGTATTAGTTGGAGAAATATAGCCTTTATCAACTTCGGCCTGCAACTTTGCCTTAATAAAAGTGTTATGTTCCTGGACTTCTTTGCTGGTATAAGTGCAGTTATAAGAATTACTAAACTGTTCATTAATAATCTTAAAGCCAAAAATTACTCCATGCAATATATATTCCCAGTCCGGGTCGGTGTCATTTTGGAAAAAAGTCTCAACAAAAATTCGGCATGGCTTTATCATCGCAACTGCACCGGCAATTGTGTGTTGACAGCTACAAATTCCGTTGAAACAATCTTGAGAAACGGCAAAACTACGATTATAAGAACTATTAGAATATTTATCATAAGCGGTGACATAGAAGTAATCCACCCTAACCGATACCTCTAACCATGTTGCTTCAATTGGATTCCAACGGGGCATAGGCCCAGTTGCATGATTGCCAATCACCTGACTATCCAATTAACCGACCCTGCACCGGCATGTCGCAACTGGCTATTTTTAGCAGAGACGGAGAAGCACACCCTTCCCCATTCATTACTACAGTATTCCATTGTAACGTTACCGCTATGAGACAGTTCCTATTATTAACAGTCACAACTTATTTAAATTTGTCTTATTATTTGTAGTTAAACGTATTAATTTCTCTGCGCATTTGCAACTGTGTCTACAAGCCTTACTAATCTTTCAGTCTCTACGGCAATTTACATCGTTTGTGACTACGGCTGCCGCACCGCGAGCAGCACCAGTGTCCATAGTCGCAACGTCATGTTATCCCGTGAACACCCTTGTTCGCCATGTAGGCAAAAACCAAGGTTTCTTACCATCACGCGTGTAGAGACGATTAGCACCACTAGTAGTGTTAGCGGAAATACCTGGTTTTTTATTGTCACTTGATATTTTCGAATGCATAGTGCCTTAATGCCAAATCACTGTTTCCTACTACGAACGCGTCGAAACCTTGTTTTTGAGCCAGCTTTCGAACTCCCAGTGTCATATGCAACGTGTGCAGTGTTATTATAATTATTATGCTTAGCCTTAGGCGCTGATATAACTTATATGGTTGAATAAAGCATTGGCAAGCAGATAATGTCATGCATTAAGTAATTACTAACCTGAAACCAGGGCACATGTTGATCTCAACGAAGTTTCTCATAACCAAGTCAACATTTTTTTACTGGCTTTCTCTCACACGCAATGTGGTGCTGCATCAGCGGTCCGACTATACGTTTGACGCCATCCTCTCCCTACTCGGTGTCCTAACTTACCCGAACTTGACTGAAGAAGACCTGCGACGACGGTGACCGCCGGCTGCGCGCGGACCCGGCCTTGGCTTCCTACCCCCCCCCCTTTCTGCCGACTACACACCATCCACCCGGAGTTCTTCCTTCGCACCATTGGTCCTCTGCCTCTCTAACGCTTGCATTACCCCTTCCGCCACTTTCTCAAGCAATTCGACGTGCGACTTCAAGCGCTGCGCCTCGTTCCGCCGACAGGGTTGTCTTCTAACACTGCTGACCGTCGCGCCACGCACCTCCGCTCTTTAAACTTCAGTCGCCATTTAGTCCCTACTTGTTTTCAACTGCTGCTCATGGCCTCTGAGGGCCGCGTCAACGGGTTTTGCTACGTGTTTTGTAGATGCAGATAACCTCATAGGACACATATGCATTGAACCGGCAACACGATGCTTCTGACACCACGAAAAACGGCCACTGCAGTAGTCAGTTACAAGCTGTCATGTGGTCAAAACTCAAGGTTGTGACTCTGGGCGTCAGCAGCTAGCAGGCGAGGTTGAGGTCCTAGTGCCCCCCCCCCCCCCTCCTCACTATGGACTTGAGGGGGCGCGTGGTCAGACCGCGCCTGCCTGCACCCACCTGGTAGCGACCCAGGAACCACAGTATGGGGACCCCCGGTGAACAAAATGTAGCTAAGCGGGAGTCCTTCTCTCTTACATCTGCATACAGGTCTGTATACGAGTTATATATATAGGTTATATATGTAATTATATATATATATATATATATATACACAATAGCCATGATGTATATATATTTTACCTCGGTACTAAGCCTCATGCTACTCGTAGCCGAGGGAGAAGGAAGCACATCTGGGTCCAGCAATTAGCATAAATCCAAGCACAGCGACACACGCTGTGTCGTTCAAGGTTAGTTTTTGCTTAAATTATGTGTTATTACTAGGATAATGACACTTTTGGTTTCATATTAATATGCTTTTAGGACCCAAGAATACAGGAGGATATTTATTCTTGTGTAGTTACCGTTTTTCGGTCGTTTTTAACGATTTAAAGGTGACTCGACTGAGTGATAGAGACTGCTGTTCATGAGGAAGGCGAATTTATTTAAAATTTATTTTCGCAACCCAGGCCAAATGGGGAAATCCGCATGATTCTGGATTGACATGGTTAAACAAATTGGTTACATATTTCAGAGGTTTTCCCTCGAAACGGCTAGGCATTTGGTCACGAAAGGGTCCTGGATTGCTAGTGTGGGTCTGAAAGATGTGTATTATACGCTACCTATTCACAAATCAGATAGGAAATTCCTCTGTTTTGTTTGGGAATGATCAACTCTATGGGTTCACCTGTAAGCCTAGGCTTAGCTTGTGCCCCTCGCTTATTTTGTAAGCTGTTGAAACATAAATTCATAAACGGATAGAAAGGGACATATTATGTTCCCATATATTGACGATTCATTCACAATGGCAAAATCAAAGGCAGGCTGAGCAGTTGATGTTTTGTGTGAAGCGTTCACTAAATTGGGATTTTACATTCATGACAAGAAATCCCTTTTTACTCAAACCAAAGTTTTAAAATGTTTGGTTTTCCTGTTAAACACAGAAGGTTTGACCGTTTCAATTACACAACAAAAACTAGAGAAGTTTTTCACCACAACAGACCATTTGCTGCAGTTAACGAGGCCTAAGATTAGGCAGGTCGCAGTATTAATAGGAATAATGATAGCCTATGCCCCAACTATCCTAAATGGGGAAGCTTATATTAAGTCGCTAGAAATAGACAAGAATTGGGCATTATCCCATATAAAAGGCAGTTTTGAGAGAAAGAACGTTGGTTAGATGATGAAATTGCACATCATATTAATGTGTTAGAACTTAGTACAGTTTATTTAGGGTTAGGTAGCTTAGTGTGTATCCCCAAGTTTAATGTTAGAGTGTTGACAGATAACACTACCGCGATGGCTTACATTCGTAACATGGAGGGGCTAGTTCCAAACCTTGCAACAAAGTAGCAAAATTGATCTGGAATTGGGCTCAGCAGCATGATATATGCTAACAGTGGCGCATATCCCAGGTAGTCAGAACACCTTAGCAGGCAAGAAAAGCCGCCATTTTCATGATCACTTGGAACAGCCGTTGAGTGTCAACATATTTAAACAATTTTGCATTAAGGGGGGCATACCACAGGTAGATTTGTTTGCATCACGAAACAACTACAAGATATGATTCGTGGCACCCAGAGCCAAATGCTTGGCAAGTGGATGCGTTTTTCCTTGGATTTGAATAACAAATTCTATTATATATTCCCACCATTCAGCATTATCAGCAGAGTGGCCAGGAAGATAAGAATGGATCGCACACATACAATCCTGATCGTGCCCGAGTGGGACACACAGCCATGGCTGGCGGCAGTGGCATTGGGAGCGAGAGACAGTCTCAGATTTCCAAGAGCACGGACAAACCTACGACATCAAGGGCCGCTAACAACCCATGGAGACGTGTCAACGACACCACTCCTGGCATTCCTTTTTTGAATAAACATTTAGAACAATTGGTCTAGACAAAATGACCCAGCGAAGGCTCGTCTCGCATGCCTGGAGGAAAGGAACAGTAAAATTATATACTAGTTATTTAAGGAAGTTGGGACTTCATTGCTTGCTTATGGAAGTGAAGCCCTTAAGGCCTACAACAGCTCAAGTAGTAAGATTTTTACGAATGCTAGAGGATGAAGGGTTAGGTTTTGGTGCAATTAATGCAGCCAGATGTGCATTATCTATTATCCTACCAAGAGTAGATGGACAAACGATTGGTAAACACCAGGTGATTCACTGGTTCTTAAGGTCAGTTTACGAAAGAAATCCACCTAGGGCAAAATATAATAGATTTTGGGATGTATCGATAGTCTTTAAGCTCTTCAAGTCTTGGCCAAGTAATTGTCATTTAGATATTAAGAGGTGGGATTTAAGTTAGCAGTTTTATTACTGCTAGTCACAGGACATATGGGACAAACAATTGTGGTGTTATCCCTAGATAATGAGCCAGGAGTATGAGAACCAGGTGGAATAGATTAATTATGCGAGTCCTTATGGAGTACAGTTGACGCATAATTGGTGTTTCACCGAGTTCGAAGACTCGGCTATTTGTAGGACAGTCCAACCCAACCCAGGGAAAGGTGGGCAGAGAGTGCTCTTACTGGACTGGAAGATTACTATTGTGCTACATATTAATCTTTCACCAATTGTTGGAGGCATAATTTTGCGTAAGGTTAGGTAAAGGGTGCTAGACTCGGGGTACACCTACCTCTCACTGTCCTACAAATAGCAGAGTCCTCAAACTTGTTTAAACACCAATTATGCAGCAACTGTACTCCGTAAGTACTTGCATAATTAATCTATATATTATATATATGTATATATATATATATTTTAACTCGGTACTACGCCTCTGGCTACTCGTATCCCAGGGAGAAGGAAGCACATCTGGGTCCAGCAATTAGCATAATCTACTCACAACAGGAGGACGTTTGTTGAGTAGCTCCGGCAGTTTTCTACATAAACTTCTATACCAAACAGATTGGTATCATTTTTGAAAGGATACGATGGTATAGTTCATGTTAGCATTCACATACATCAAGTTGTTTAAACTTTCTATTGAATATTAATTGATTACAGGTTAATTAAGATGTGTCATAACATCGGGATAACAATGCAGCCATTGTTCTTTGTAATGCCGCCCATTGCCAAACGGAGAGATGTTTGGCATGTGCCACTAACATCGTTAGGATTTATTCCTGGGTTTCTTTTAGATTCCCTAATATTTTTTAGGCGTACCTCTGAGTCCCGTAGTATTTTCTCCAACTTGCTGGTCACAAAAGCCACAGGTGGGAGAAGTTTATTGGACAGAGTGTGTGGGAGGCTACCACTACACTGGTTCCTACCCCTCGTATGGTTGCAGTTTGTTTTTCATACCGTTTACCTACGACACTAAAAATCCCACACACCTGTGTTAAAAACGGTTTAAATACGGATTTAACACCTTGATGCACACTTGGTGTTACATTGTGTTATTTACCTGTGTGACATTTGCCTTGAGCATTGCCTAACCTTCGGTTTTGGTCGTTGCAGACTCCCAGCTATGGCTACGAAGCGGAGTAAGGCTGACACTCCCCAAGAGCTCAGTGAAGACGAAGAGCCTTCACCGCCGGTAAGGGTCCAAAGGTCACCAGAACAACGAGATTCTGAGGAGGCGGGGGGGGGGGTTCGGAACCCGGCCCGACTGACCTAGATGCGCGTTTGACGCGCCTCGTTCAACGCAAGTTGGATGAGATACTCCCGGCCAGGGCACATGCCACTAAAGCGGCTAAGCAGGTGCCAGAATCTGAGGATTCGAAGTGGGAGGATTACTCAGAGGACCAAGATTCCTCGGAGGAAGAGTGCCCACAAGAGGTGGTGGTTGCGCAAAAATGTAAACACAGAAGAAAGAAAGCTCATCAGATGGGGATGACTTCACCAAGGCTCGTACGAAGAAGCCGGTGGTGACGAAAAACGAGTAAGAAGAAGGCGAAGAAGAGTAATTAGTCGTCTTCTTCGGATTCGTCGTCTGACTCAGACACTCAGCGCGGGGGGAAAATATGCAAAGATGAGTGGAAAAGTGATGCCAAGAAGGTTTTGACCACCACAATGATGAAGAAGACCATTCTGGGTCACTTCAACACCTTTAAACCGGCTGAAGTGATTAGAAAGCTGGGAGAAAAGTTCACAGGGATTAAAGGAGTCCCGGAATCAGTCATCAAGGAGATGGACACTGACGTGAAGTTAAGTGAGGACCGGAAGAAATTTGATGGGGTCCTTCACATGGTGCAGAAGGCGGTTTTGGCAGCCATCATACCACTTCGAAAATGTGTTCAAAGCGGTCTGTACGGACGCCGGGAAAGGAGGTAGCCAGGTCCAAGAAGGTGATGGACAATGATGGGGAAGGAATATACGTTATTCCTTCCCATCACTTAGAGTAAGCCTACTGTTGGTATTTGAGTTGTTATAGCCCTCACACCTATCAAGTGACACTTGAGTATGCCATTGTCAGCATTCACCTTCCTCCTGTGCCTCCTAGATCATGTCATATCTATGAAAGACAGAGTGTAATTGACTATAAATACAAGGGAGGTTTTACTTGATATGCTTCTTGCTTCATTGGTACAGGGTCAACTACGTAACTGGATCCAGTACAAAGTATATATTTTAGTTTCTTAAAGTTACATTATCCGATGCTATGTTCATTTTTGATCGTTCTAGTGTACTTTACTTGACAAGTTTTATCTTAAAGGGTTAACTTTTGCGGTATTTGAACTGAAACTCCCAAATTAATTTTTATGTGCACGTGGAAATACTGGACATTATAGGATTCAACAACGATAAGTTCTATTAAATTTACTTAGTATTCCTTCTATATAGCAATAAACATTTGATAAGTAAAGTAATATTATGTAATTTTAATATGTAGGATCGAATATAATTGGGTATGTCTTTTGGTTTAAAGTGGATGCTTTCATTGGACTGTTGCTTTTATTTAAAGTTGCGATGGTTTTGAGTTTATCCTTTTTCTGAGAAATATATTAAATTAATTGTTATAGTCTACCTTAGTTTAGTTTGAAGTCAGTTTTATTTTAAATGATTAACTTTTGAGATATTTTAGGCACAAACATGGAAAATTAATTTTGGCAGGCATGCCAAAACTGGGACACCATAGGGTTCTGCAGTAATAGGTTCTATTTAAATGGCTTAGTGTTTCCTTTTATATGGTGACAAAGGCTTAATATGTGCATCCATATCTAAATTAGATATGTAGAATCAAATTTAGATAATTGTTTTAAAATTTGATGTTTTCATCGAACTATGCAGTTTTAATAAAGGGAACAGTAGTTTTAATTAGCTTTGTCCGCTGTCTACTGCAGACGGTGAGGTGTACTCGTGGGGTAAGGCCGCCCGGGGCCGGCTGGGACGCCCTCCTGCCAACTCTCACCTGCCCCAGAGGGTGGTCTTTGAGGACGACGGCCCCGTCACAGCCGTGTCCATCTCCAGTAGTCACTGCACCACACTGCTAGTGAATAAACGTAAGACCCATCTTCTTCAGGTCAAATTAATGTATCCTCCTCCAGTAACTTATGTTGGCTTGATTAGTAATATGGAGGTTGGTACATTAGTTGATTAAGCAGAGGAAATTACAATTCTGGACAATTGGTCTTCCTCACTCCACTGCTCCTTGCCATATCCTGGTAATATTGAGTGCCAGGCTAGGTATAATTTTTTATTTCTTTTCCAGTCTAGAAAGTATGGTGTAAGGTACAAGTTCTGTAAACAAGTTGTTTTAGTCAAATCCGTGATTTCACACATATTTGACCCAGTCTACTGAGTCATCGAGAGCCATTGATAATGTATAAAATGCAATTCTAGTCTGCAATAAGTTACAATACTGAGTTTTGTATGATAATTGTTTACCAGTCTGTATATATATATATATATATTATAACCATTAATTGGTTGTGCCCTTTGTTTTGTTGTTAGCGTTACACCGTCCAGGCAGCCCTGTGGAATAAACCACGTTCGGAAGACTTCGAGCGGGTGATCTCCAACCGGCGGCGATAAAACCACACGCGTTGAACCATTTCAAGGGTTTCCGGGATATGACGTTGCAATATCTATGGTCATATCAGGATGGGTACTGACTTGTGACAGTGCGGACTCATGGTGACTATAATAGTGCTGCCCCACTGGGAGACCAAGCAGCCAGCACCATGACCTGATGTCATATTATCTTGACACCGAGCCAACCAGTCCTTGCCTTATCTCAATAATGTTGAGCGCCTGACTAGGAGTAGGAAGCGACAAGTATCAATTTTTGTAAGCCGTTGGTTTGATTGAACTTGGAATTGCACGGGAGGCCGGCGCTCTACCGATTCGGTCACCGCGTCCGGTACAAGGACAGTACATCCTTTTTTTTTTTTTTTTTTTATATAAATAGCACGCTGGTAACCACCATTAATCACTCAAATCCGGGCGTGTTTTTTTCATTAAAATTAAGTGACATTTACTCAAGTTAAGCTAGACCATATAAATGTGTCTAGCGTATCGGGATCCGCAGTTGGGTTCATAATTATTTTTAATTTCCCCCGCGAAGAGTATCTTTACAGCCGCTTCGTGGGATCTGAAGTTTTAAGGTCATCCCCACCCTGAGTATTTATAGAACCGCCAAGTAGGCTTTATAATAAATGAACCACGGATCGGTTTCACTAATTAGTCGGTATATTATTGTTTGATTTTTAATAGATGCAGCGAAAGATTTTTTGTTGTTAATGTTAATCGCCAGGGCCCGTATGCATGGGGCGGTGTTACCGAGCCAAAACTGGTTTTGGACAGGATTTCTAGTTTAGCGGCGAAGTCTGAATGTATGGAGCAATGTTACACAAACACCGCAAGTTTAAGGTCAGGTATTCTAACACCACTCCATAGCAGGTTTACAGGCAGTGTTAGGTACTGATTAGCCCCAGATCTATTCAAAGCCATCATTTTTAACAGAATTACATGGTCAAAAAGTGAAATTTGGTCAAATAACTACAAAATCGAAGCAATATTAGCACCACCGCCAAATTGGCGGCGATATTAATATTGTCGAATCGACGAATGTAAACAAAACAAATCGCCGCCGCCGCATTGGCGACGATATAATAGGTGCAAATCTATTCAATGCTATCATATTTATCAGAATAACCTCCAAAAAGATATTAAACCCCAAATCGAACCGATATTAACACCGTCGCCGACAATATTGTCAAATAGCGGTGCTCGCCGGCAACAGGCTAGAGGGATTTCCTAATCTATAAATAACTGCACGTTTAGCTAACACGAACGGTGCCCATGCATACGGCGTGACATACTTTGCAGCGATAGCGGTTAACACCACTCGACACTAACACCGCTTCATGCATATGGCCCCTGGTATACCTCACCCAGAAATAAACGAATCCAGCATAAAAACTCTCCAAACATACCATTGCTTAGTTTTTTCAGTTCATGCAACTGAACATGTGGGAGGAGAGTGTTCAGGTCTGTGATGTATGAATGACATCATAGGTGGGATTCCCTCATCACATGACCTAGAGGGGTTCCACACACACAGGGGAACCCATGGGAACCACCAAGATGGGAGCCACAGAAAGCTCTCAATGCAATGTTTAAAGTCTATTAATCTACATGATTTAATCAATTATTCACACAAAACGTAGATGTTTATGAGGAATATACATTTGAACTATATATTTAGTATTTTAGATTGCACATCCTAATATTTTTCTGCATATAGTTGTCTAAAAGCCTTGTCAGTGCTGCTGGACTAACTACAACACAACAGGAGCAACCAATTTAAACACTCTACCCCCCCCCCCCCCCCTGTATACAGTTGCATAAACTGAAAACCTTCAACGGTGTGCTTGGAAAGCATTTGTTGGAGTACGGTTTGTGTCTCAGCAGCCTATAGTGGGCCCATTTAAGATGTAAATTAACAGTATGGTCAGCATCACAATTTGTGCAATAAATCTTGACCTAACTTCAGTATACGCTGACTAAATGGAATCTGTTCTGAGTACCAAATACTTTGTACAATTTCACGTTTGTTGCTTGGTTTTAAGTGCTGCTGGCAGCTGTGACATTACATTGATTAAAATGTGTATGTACGTTTTACCCCATACTACCCCAAACACAGTTCTCTTTAGTGACCCCTTGTTTCAATGGACTCCCTATCACGACCCCCGCATGAATATGGGTTCTTAGAAACTGTACCACTTTTGTGATATGGAACAAAGTTGCAGTCTGATGGTTTTTAAGTGTCATTTTCTGAAGTGAACATATTAGATTAATCGTTATAATCTACCTTACTTTAGTTTGAAGTAATTTATTCTAAATGGCTAACTTATAAGATTAATATAGGTAAGCATGCCAAAACTGACCCTATAGGATTCTGCACTAAAAGGTCCTATTAAATTACCTCAGTATGCCATTTTATGTGGCAACAAATGTTTGCAAAGTGCACCAGTATCTGTTAGGCAACTAGAATCAAATTTAGATAATTGCTTCGATTTTGAAAATTTGTCGATTTTCACCAGGCTGCAGCTTAAGTTAAAACATTGCAAATAATAGCATATATTCAGTTTGAAAAAGAGCACACTTTGATCTTATACAAATCGAGAAAGTGGTTAAAAATAACTAACATCCGTCCATCAAGCAAACAAGATTTAATTGATTACAGCTAAGCTAAAAGAAAAAGGGTTTCTTACTAGTAGTATACTTAATCCCCCCCCCCCAAAAGAAGTCAAAATCATCAACAACGTAACATGGAAACCAAAAATGTGGTAGTTTCTGAGAATGACCCATACGGCCGTTGCTAATCAAACATGATTTCGGTCTAAATGCAGTTGTCCGTTGAAGACAGGTATCAGTATATTCGTAGCTTTGAATTGTGATTGTTCGCCCCCCCCCCCCCGTCCCCCGACCGTAAAAACTAAAATTTCTTCTAAAATATCCGAAAGAAACAAACCGTAGTAGATATATTTATAATAAAAAAATTAATATAGATGTATAATTATAAAACGGACAAATTTTCGATGAATTAATTTACACTATATATACATGTAGTTTACACGTAACCTGTTGTCTTGCACGGATAGAACATGGGTGAGGACAAATGTAATAAAGACCAATATACAGTTGTTGACAGATTATGGGCACAGGCAACATTTGAATGCTTTAATTATTCAAATAAAAACAAAAGATAAAAGATTTTAAGCATTTATTCATGGATAACGTGTACACAAATGTTTGAAGAAAAATAAAATTTAAAATCACGTTTATTTTCGTTGAACCATGATTTATCTTTTATTTTCGGGAAAACCATCCAGTAATAACTAGGTGCACATACACCAAAAGAAATAATTATAAATTTGATATAATAATTATTACCATAATTTGAAACCAAGAGAGTATCGCTTCATGGTCTAATGGTTTCAACCTGTGCACAGCTCTGTTCTTATCAGCCAACACAAGTTATTTTATGATATGCTAAAAGCACATAATTAATCCAGGGCAAAAAAAATAATGCACACACAAAAACAATATATGCGTCTGTTTGGATACGGGATGTTGGGCAGTAGCTCTGAAATGGAACATCAATGTCAGCAATAGGAATCTGAGAATGTTTAAGGTGAATCCCTGGCGCTGCAGCAGGCCTGCCGGAGAACAGTTAACAGACCACCCAGCGAGTGTAGTCTCTACTTGCAGCAACAGGTGGCGCCTATGTGCAGCGTGGGCATCAAGTCTCCATCTCCTCAGAGCCTGAAGCGAAACAATCAGAGACACAACATAGAGTTATCGTCAAAACCACGTGTATAGGTGGCACCTCCGTATTCCTATGGTTATTTCTTCTTTAAAGTAATGTTTTTTAGTATTAATTATCTTAGTTTTGTAATGAGTATGAGTTAGTGCATGCAAATACCGTTACCACGCAGGTTTCCCTTCGACTGGTGCTGAACATTAGTACTTATATTACACACTGATTTCTTTCCTCGTGTTTTGATTGTCAGTAAGAATTTAATGTAATAAAAAAAAGTATTTACAAATGAGATTGTTAAAATCTATATTGTTTGTAAAACTGCATTGTATTTACCCCCAAAAAAAGATTGTTAGTTTAAAATTGGAAAAGAATATTGATGTAAATTAGATCCTTCCACACATGAAAAGCTATCCCTCCCCGCAAAAAAATACCCTATATATCCGCAAATCAAATGTGAACCCATAAATCACATTAATTACATAGTAAAACTGTCCATTTGAATAGGGGATGGGAGTTAAAAAAAATAGTAATGGGTTGGGGAACACAAGTAAATCGGCTAGTCAACTTTGTAAGCACAATACAGTGCAACAGTATTACATGTGTACATGTATAATTATCCCAATATGGCGAGATTTATATTATTTAAAGAAAAGCTTTAAAATACCTGCTACATATAGATATTACGGAATAAATATGAATATTATTACCTCGAAATACAAAAATCCTGAGTTAAGATTCTCTCTGAATGAAATTTGCGAGAAACAAAGCATGATGATGATGATGAGGTGTAACGGAGACTTTACGGTATAACCGAACAGGAAATATCACCAGCGTGTTTGCTCGACACCATTTATTACTTTACGCCTTACCTTACCCGTACGTTGTGTACGGCTACTAATCCGAAGGATTGCCACAACCTCTTGTGTCAAGCCTGTGTCTTAGCCAGTTACCATACAAATTATATACATTCCTCGCCTAGTAATTAACAGGAGACATTATTGCACGATCCAACAAGATTAACGGTACAGTTAGCATAGATAGAGTATATAAATGGGGGCCATGGTTGTTAAACACTGCGAAAGTGTTGTGATGTGGAGAGGTGTACATCAGGGCCAAGTGGTTGAGAATGAGTGCTGTGAATTAAAAGAACGTTAGGTTCTCAACAACAGCTTAGCATTAATAGAATGATTGGAGACAACATGCACTAGTATGAATAATAACATTATGGCATAGTCCTTGATTACAGACTAAATACATATATATATATATATAACTGTTCAACCCCTATTTCCATTTTCAACTAGTGGTAGTTATTTTGACTACTGTAGAATTAATGTAGTATTTAAATGTGGTCATACAGATCTAATTAATATGGCACTCGCAGGGATGAAAGTGGTCTCCGCCAAAATAGCGGAAATCTGTGATGTAGTTGTGTAACCCGACAGCGAATTTAAGCGAAAACGCAGATATTCTCCCATAGGCTTAGCACTGTCAGGGAATTGTGGAAAATTCCAGAATGTCAGGTTTCATACATATTGGAATATATACACTGATAGTGATGTGGCATTTGAACAATGCATTAGCAAACGCTGATAGTGCTGCGGTGTTTGAACAACGTACTAGCATACACTGATGCGGGATTGCAGTACAGTAAAAAATCGTGGAGATCCGCGAAATCGCGGAGATCTTTCATCCCTGAGTCTCGCGACGGAATAGGACCATACATTGCCTCATTGAGTACAATTAAGAGATGAGCTAATAGCTATGGCTTGCTTACCTGCTGATGGCGTCTTGCCGTTCTCTCTCCCTGGGATCTGTCCCGATTGTAGCAGCTTGTTAAGCATCTCAATCTCTTCCAATGTTTTGGCATTTGCGATAGCAACCTGTAGAGGAAGAGTGTTAAATGTTTGTTGGAGTTTTACGTCCTGACAACATCTAAGGTCATATCATTTAAGGGATACCAGCTGGACACGCTCTCCCAACTCCACTCATTACAGATAAAAGGATATTGTCTCTAGATAAAACATTTACAGTACACCCGATTTGAGTTGTTGTGCCATGTGTTGTGACGCAAGGTTAATTATTACCATCAGACATAAATTGGGAATACTGAACACATAAAATAGACAACGTTGCGGATACACCGCTTCTCGTCCCATCACCGAAGTCAAACACAATCGAGCCTCCTCTGTTTGATTGTTGTTTTACGTCCTAGCAACATCTAAGATCATATCAGGACGGGGCCTCGTCTGTACATGGACGGGTGAAAACCTGGGAATCTGAGGGACTTACAGCTGGGCACCTGAGTAGTGATAAGAAACAGATTGCGGCTTACCTTTATAGCCTCGATGTCCAGCTTCTTGGAGTCTGGGACTCCGCCGGCCGCCCCTGCCCCTGCCGCCGCCGCCCCCTTCTTCTCCGGGAGCCCAGCCCCAGGCACGAAGGTCTTGATAGAGCGCTTGCCGATGTCGCGCGCCAGCTGCTGGCCGCGCTTACCCTTGAACATCTTAGTGGCCGCTTCCCGCTCCTGTTTGCCGCAGAAAGCACAGCACAACTTGATTGCTAAGCCTAAGCTATCTGGCACAGTTATTTACGTTGAGAAAATGCTACATTTTTTTTTCAACAGAAACCCCATTTAAATTAGGATGGACTGGATTTTTTCTCCCCTTCTCTCTTCGACGAGAAACACTAAGAATGAATGAAAGCAACCTCACTGACAGAAACACTGACGGGATAGAATTTTTAAATCAACGATATTTCCGCAATACAGTTCTTGGGATATTTTTTAGCGCACTTATTCAAACAAACAAAAAAGATGCTTAATCAATTATACAATTTTGACAATTCAATACATATCCTGGTATATCTTTAAGGCATTCATTTTAATAATCTATGCATGTGTCAGTCAGGGTTTGTTTGTTTTTAAATGTAATAAAAGAGTAAAACCGTACCTTCAACTTAACCTTCTGAAAGTCGAGTATCCGCAGTTGAGGAAGCTTGTGAATCACGTACAATCTGTATTGCTTTTTAGCAGTGACTGGATTTCGAAGAAAACTGGAACACAATATCCAAATAAGTTGTAAAAATAATTGAACCCAAATATGATCATACCTCAAACCACACAATTACATATATATGGCAGCGTTCGAAATAAGAGCTCGTCCGCTTGTCTGAGACAAGTGAAAATTCAGACGGACAAGTGAAAGTCACACCAGACTTGTCCGGTGGACAAGTGAATTTAGTTTTGCTTATTTCTATCACTGTATGACACTTTTAGTTTTAAACCATTGTTTACCATCAGCAGAAGTCCCCAACACTGCCCCTCCACATTACACAGAACAGAATTAACCACTGCCTGAAAGTGAAAGCTTGATTTCTGCCAATTTGAAGATGAGGTAAAAAAGAGAAAACCTTACGAGATTGTGTTGAGGGTCTTCACTGAGCTGAGGTTGTCGATGTCTCCTAGTTCTTGAATACTGTTGTTTGTAAGGATCAAAGACTCCAGGGAGGGTAACGTCTCCTCCAAATGTTCTCCAAGTCGACTGTAAACAAAGAATAAACACATGTAGAAAACCAGTCTTAGCCAATAGGACTTCATTTGGTGAAGCACCCATGGTTGTTTAGTAAACTCACAAGCTATTCCTAATATAATAACATATAATTAGTGTAGAGCTTCTTGTTCAGTTTATAATATACCTCTTATGCTTCACTAGTGGGTAATCGGCACCAAAATTAAATTTCTTCTTCTTTTTACTCAACAAACTTAACAATTAGTTAAGCTGCGTAGTCCGATGAAAGCATCAAATTGTCGAAACCAAAACACTTATTTAGATTTTGGTCTAGATACTCAACTTAGAGAGTGCTACATTTAAAAGCAGGATAGTCCGATGAAATATCAAATTTTCAAAACCAAACCAATTATCTAGATTTGATTTGACATAGATACTGATGCACTTATTAAGTATTTGTTTCTGCATAGAAGGCAATACGTAGTCAATTTAACAGAACCTCTTACTGCCAAAGTCTATGGCATCAGAGTTTTGGCAAGCTTGCCAAAACTAATTTTCCATGTTTGCACTCAAAATATCTCAAAAGTTTACCATTTAAAATAAAAGTAACTTTGAACTAATGTAAAGTAGATACTAGTGATCGATCTAATATATTTATCTCAGAAAAAATACAAGAATTCAAAACCATCGGACTATGTAACTTTAATAGAACCCATTACCGCTGAAGTCTATCGGGTAGTTTTGACGACATGCCAAAATTAATTTCACTTCAAATATCTCCTATTTGAAATCAAAGTTACTTCAAACTAAAGAAAGGTAGATAATAATGATTAACCTAACATATTTATCTAAAAACACGACAAACTCTAAATCATCGGATTAAGCAAAACAGCAAACTATACAAAACAGCAAGAAATCATACACTAAATTAACTTATGACAATACACTCATGCAGGTATGGAATGAAAATGTCACACCACTTCTGAAGAGTGCATCGCAAAACTTTCGGTTACAACAATATAACATTTATTATATATCAGAAATAGTGATTAAATAAATACACATTCTTTTTCATATGGATCAACAGTTGACGAAATTCCACGGCTATGAACATGATAGAGAGCAAAATAATTTAAGGCATTTCCACCAGATTTTGAGGTAACAGGAATGTCATGAGTTTACCGTGTGAAAGTTCTGGTCGCAGATCAGACACACAAATTGTTATGAGCTATATGTACCACGCTAGAAAATAAGCATTTGTCAAGTACTTACACAATTCTGTTGTTGTTTAGAAGTATGCACTTCAGTCTCCGTAACAAAGGAAACCCGTCTACCTTTCGGATTTCGTTGTCAGACATATCAATCGTGTCAAACTGATCCTGGAAAGAAATGTGAAATACAGTCTATAAGCTACACACCATATTTACTAACAGAATCAACCGATCGTGAAAGTATATAGATCAGATTTAATCATCCACTTTATCTCCACTGATTTGCAGTCCAGGAACCGAATACCATACACAGTAATGCAATACTTAATTCATGTATAATCTACCATGTAATACTAATAGCCTCATTCTCAGAAACTGTGTACCACATTTTTGGTTTCCATCTTACATTTTCAGGTTTTTGCCTTCTTTTTGGGGGGTAGTAAGTCAGAGTTATCTTAAGGCAGCATATCTGGCAATTCTCTAAGCTATTAAAATAACTAAACCATTTCTTACCAATGTCGCCCCCATGTTCTCGATAACTGGAATCTTGTAACCTACCAAGTAAAATGGAAGATATTAGCTTATTCTCGGAAATGGACATGACGATACGAGGCATAGTAGCAACTTTATCATAGATTCTCCTTAGTTAGTGGAATACTGCGATAAGTATTATGCAAAGATAGTATTAGTATTACATTAAAATGGGACACATGGACCACTTCTAAGGGAAATAGTTTAAATATGCTCACGTGGAGACGCCCAATGACAAGTGCATAAACACAGTTCATTTTCAATTATTTAATATCGGGTAGGTTATATGCAAAAGAGCTTCCATGTGGTAACTTATCCATATAACTTTTATATAACTGGAATCACATTTAAAAGATCTGTACAAATAGATAAATTGAACTATTAAGTGCAAGATTTAAAAAATCACTTTGGAGTACCTAGAATTTCAGTGATATAAAATTTATCTTGATGAGATAATTGGTTCAAAAGTTATGAGCATTTTGAAATATTATTTTGATGGCTTTTTTCGTCCAAAAACTAAATTGGCCAAATTTTGCAAATTCACAAAGCCATAGAACATGTTCAGATACTTGGAAACCAAAACTAAGCACATAATCAAGTTTCATATATCATATAGATTGCTTTTTTCCCCAGGAAGAAACACAAAAAAATAACACATATATATGACTTTTAAAACAGATAAAATATCAAATTGGCCCCATTGTAAAGTTAACAGTACCTATTTACTACCTCAGAATAAAAGTAACATTTTCATGGAAATTTCAAAATGACATATCTCAGCTTCTAATTAAGATACGTAGATATATTTGGTATCACTAGAATCAGCAGAACTGTATCTATAACTTGTGAGTACTTTAAAAATTTAGACAATTGAACACTAAAATTTTGTTCCAACTACCATTCATGACACATGAAATTCGGTTATATGCCTTCACAATGTCTTCAATACACTCCACATGACAAACACAGCATTCACTGCCCACAGACAGAACATTACTATGTAGTACAAATCAGTTACAGCAACATCATCCACTTTGGAGCATTTGAAATAGTGTTCTCAGCTCGCCGGTTGCCAAATGGGTCTCACTTCTTCGGCTTCTTGATTTGCGTGCCATGAATGAATTTACTATCTTTTATTAGGTAGTGGCAGCCTGTCAAGCCTGTGCCCATCACATTTTGCCTCACTTTTACGCAAGAATTTCACTTAAACTAATGCAGGGATTAATAGCATTTTTATACTGAAATAAAGTCCATTCATTTATCTTTTAAATGAATGTTCCATTGTACTTCTTGTTTGAATGTCGAAAAAGTACTTAGTTGATAAGAAGTACCATCTGACAAAAAATGTGAATGCTGCTGCAGTAATAAGCTGTCATGCCAGAACTTAAAATTTGCTTGCTTCTTCCCATCGCGAAGTGTGCTTTCGACACATACATCACACATCTATATTTAGTATCAGAAAAACCGCTTGATCTCAGCTACATACACATATATAGTTCGATAGAATCGGTGGAAATGTGACAGAGTTCTTCCAAAATGTTTGATATTGTTTTTAGCAACAGTAGTCCCAATAACGTAAGCTATTGAATTTAAAGGCAATGGCACAAAGAGCAACCGTTCAAAATTTCAACAAAATCCATCAAGTACTTTTAGAGTTATGCTCAATCTAGCGAAAACTCCAAAAATGTCTGCAACAGCCAAAATGGCCGTTCCCCCATTTTTAGGACACTATATAATCGTTGAATATGATTTGATCACCATGAAAAAAACATTTATGCTCTCTGTGTACAGGTCATTGTAAATTATTGATGACACTTACTGGATATTTTAGAATGAAGTTCTGTTGAGTCAAAGTTAGCGTATAATTGAATTACCATGTAATTAAACAATGCATTTTTGTGTAATTTCCCTATTTTGACATGTTTGGTCTCAAAATGAGGCCCAAACTGTCTTCTGTTCTGCCATTGTTAGATAATTTTAGTAACTGTTTAATACACCAATGATTGCCACACAAAAGACATGGGGAATCAGGGCCAACTCCTGCCAGGTTTCATGCAGCCTGGCTGAATCACTGATGGCAGCCTGTTTGGAGTAGCTACTAGAATATTATCATTATATCTCACCATGTACATATTTTACATTCAGACCTTAATGATTGGACAAATAAGTAAATGTCGAGGTTTTCCCACATATTCACATAGAAACCAGTCTTATGTTTGAAAGAATTTGACATTAAATAAATACAGATTTGGCCACCTGGCCTTCATTTTTGGGGGCTTAGTTTATTAAGCTGGGGAAATTTCCCCAGCAGTTCATTTCCCCAGCATATCGAAATTATTCGCCAGCTCTTATATAGGGTTGGTATTCACCCCTGTACTAGGTACGCGCGTAGTCGCCACTATCGCGATGCCTCCAAAATAGTGTGCTTCCATGAAGTACATACCCACAACTAGCTTGCTCTCTACGCACATACTGTGAGGTATTTCCGGTTTTGAAAATAGTTTTGATTCAGCTATATATTGATGATTGATTGGTGGTTGCTTTACGCCGTTTCGGCAGCATAGGCCATATTCACAGTGAGAAATGTTTGTTTTTTGTTCGAACAATCGCTTTTACATGTAAAAGCAGACAGTCAATTATGTGCCAATAGACACTCATTAAATTAAAAAGCTCACAATCATATATTTGTGGCCAAGGGAAACAAATTCCCATAGAAAAAGACAAGTTTGATTAATAATTGATAGAATTTATTGATGTGTTGCTTATGAAATTTTGGCGATTTTGACAACTGAAGAATTAACTTTTTTTTAAAGTTCACTCTCGCAAAAAGGTTAGGCACCATTAAACTGAATTTTAAGGCCATAAACCGATTTATCAGACATTGTTTCATATAACATGGATCACTGGTCAGCTGATTTCACACAGCCTTCCAAAAATATAGTGAGTTATTCTGCAACCAGGATAACTTTACAACTGTTTGTATTTCATGGATTTTGATTGCAGCATGCGAAAGAGCACCCTAAAATACCACATGATACAAATTCTCATTGTCCTAAGTGCAAGCATTAAGAATAAATAAACATTTTTCATCCAATTCTATTCACAAAAGTTGGATCTGTTGGCCTACCCTAATTACTTCACCATTGTAGGCATGTGCGCATCATGGGGTATACCCGACTTTCGCTTTGGCAGAAATCTCAATTATTGGCCGGAGTGACATGGCAACCACTGTGTTTTGGCATGTGTTAGTACTGTTACTCATTGCTTTGGTGTGCGAACACTTTTAAAGATATTATTAACTAACAGTTTTTTGCATCATGTAGACAGAATGTTCTTTTTCATCTGGGTCCTTAGATCTTTCGAATTTGTCAACTAGAAGTTTGATGAAAATTGCTTCAAATACTTCTTTTTTTTGTTCATAATAAATCTCTGGTAATCACACAAATTTGATGAAATCATTTTTTAAACTACCGTCTTCATTTTCACATATCTGTTTAGTATCTATTGGCCAATTTTCATGACGATTGGGTAACTGGCATATGCATTTTGAGGGGTAGCATGATCAATATCAACAAAGTCGCTCACCCCAGCCACCGAGTTCACATGTAGATCATTATAAGTCTGGATTTGGGGTCACATCTTTTCTTTTATTCAAATTTGCATAAATCTCTTAATAGTTACTTTTTTTAAAGATATATATATATATAACCATTTTTAAGCTCTTGTTATGTAAATTGAGTAGCACAAGTTTTATCTTAATATGTCTTTTATTATAAAAGATATGAGAGTTTGAAGTTCAAAACCTGGATTTTGGATCACATCTTTTCTTATGTTCTAATTTGCATAACTTTCTTAATATTTACTTTTTTTAAATAGATATATAAGCATTTTAACGCTCTTGTTATGTGAATTGAACAGTACAACATTCATCTAAATAAGTCTTTTATTTAAAAAGATACGAGAGTTTGAAGTGCAAAATCTGGATTTTGGGTCACACCTTTGAGCAGGTTTACTATAGAACAAAGGGGCCAAAAAGGGACTGATTTTATCAACTTCAAATCAACATAACTTTCTTGATATTTACTTTAGAAAGATTATATGGCTACCATGATTAAGTCAAGCTCCTTCCATTGGTATATGGTCCATTGAGATAAAATGCATTCTAAATTTGTTCACACATACCTATCCATTGTAATACCTATTAGAAATTGGTGTCCCATTTGGCAATCTTAGTCTTGGAATCATCGTAACTTTGGTTCTATTGAAGATATTGAGATAATTTAAACTGTTCTAAGTTCTGGTTAGTCTAGCTACACAACTATCATAATTGTAAGGCATTATACCTTGACACCAGACGTACGAAAGGTTGATGGCATAGATTGCCTGTGAGATATTTCTGTCTCTATTCTGCAAATACTTGAAAAGTTGATCACGGAGTTCTGTACTGCTCATTTTTCCAAACTTGGTCTATTCTAGATTTAAAACAGTTCAGCGTAGGACTTGAGTTGACATTATCGGGTAGTGAATTCCAGTCAGTTATTATTCTTTGGCTGAAGAAGTGTTTCCAAAGTTCCAGGTTGTATCTGTTTTTGCGGTCAACTCCCTTTCGATTTATTTCAATTTTGTATGTATCGTTCCTACCTAGTACCTGTAGGCTGTACTGCAAGTACGGGGGTCTTGAGAAGTTGAGTAACTCAGTCTCAGTAACTGAGCAAGTAAGGTAGATTATAACGATGGTTAACCTGATATTTTTATCTCACAAAAACCACAGGAATCCCAAACCATTGAACTGGGCTACTAAGAGCCTAAAGGCTAAAGAAGGCTTTATTACGTACAAGTTAGGTACCCGCATTTCCACTAGGTGGCGTATTGAAATAGCCATTTTTGTGACCTAATCAAAGTTATCTTGGTTGCAAAGCAGGCAGTTTTGCACATAACCAGAAGGCCTCACAATGGTAGCAATACATTCAAAAGATTTGGGACAGAATTTTTATGTCATTTTCGCTCCTGACAATTGATTCTGAGCACTTTTTTTGAGGATCTGAAGTTTTGGATCATAAGAAAAGCTAAGTAAATGGCAATAGTAGGTAAAACTAGTATAGCTGTGTAATTTACACATTTCTAAATCATATAATCATGGTTCAAACCAGCCTGGACCTATCGCCGGTGTCTTTTGAACGGCCGAAAGTGTTGTGGTTTGGACATAATTAGCAGTAGGTACCTGCAGCAAAATTTAAAAATATGCATAGGGTTCAATATTTTTATTCCTTCCTGTATACATTGAAATTACAAGCCCAAATCCAAAAACAGTTAGGCATAAAATGTATTAATTTTTAATTAAAAGTGGAACTTTGACCAAAAATAATAAAAAGTGAAAGGATGTGAGGGGAGTTCGGCTAACCATCTTTTTCCTACAAATTGCCAGAAGTAGTTAAACCATATGTAAAATTTTCCGATATTTGAGATATGGGCTATGGAGAACTACTCTATAATAAATTGCAAACTAGTCTATATTATGGTAGATGGTAGGTAAAACCAAAGGCATATGAGGTATATGTGGAGTTGGTGATCCATTACTAATTAAAGATAGGAATTGTATATCGATATAGATAGTGAGAGAGTGTCACTTCTTGACCTGAGAGAGGGTCACTTTTTGACTTGTGAGAGTCTATGGAACTCTCCTAACATACCCCCTCCCCTCCAAGTGTTATTTATGGATCACTGCACACCAGACACAACAGGGCACTGTAGCCAGATCTAACCATGCCGTGGTTATAAGGATATTGAACCCTCATTGGTGGATAGAGGAATGCCTGTTAGTGATTGGAAGACTGGATCATGTGATCACCACCAGCTTGTTTCTTGAAACTATATATACAATAAATGAGAGTCTCACTCTCCTACCTTTCACTCTTTATCTACTTTCCTTCCTTGCCTGTAGTGATTTCTTATTAGCCTATCTACACCACTCAAACCGCCAGTCGTCGACTTTACACCTACATGTAAATCAAATTATTATACACATATTGTAGGTTGTACGAAATAAGGAGTAACCTTGGTAACTACTTGTTTTATAGATTTTAGTGCGATCTGTCATGCTGGTTGACATAGAAATCATTATTTTAATCAAGGGGGAATCCTTAAATTCTAAAACTAAGACCAGATCTGAAATCAGCACCCTTGAAAGGATAAATGTGCTAATTTTCATAGGTTTTGAATAACAAATAAAATAGCTTCATCTAGTTTACCTGAAAAAGTTGGCATAATTGGTCCCTTATTTACTTCACTTGCCTTACTGTAATAACAGTACAAAAACCCACCATTATTTACAGCTTCAAATCGCAATAACTTTTTCCATAGTGAATTTTTTTAAACTAAGAATCTGTAAATTAAGCTCTTTAATTCTAGACCAGTCAAATAAGAAAAATAAGTATTCTAAATTGTTATGCATGTGCCTATACCAGTAGCTATGATATGCTATGTGCGAATATAGGGTATTCACGTGATGTCACGAACCGGATGCGTGGCCATTGTGGCGACATTAACTAGTAAACATCCCATAGAGTTTGCCTGCACACGCAGTGGAAAACTTCTATTTCATTCAAAATTAATAGAAATCCGAACCCTAACCGTATAAATTTAATATAATCTATTCGTTGAATATGTTTTCTATATGTGTACCAAGCGATTTGTTTCTAGCTGGTATGATTTTAGAGATATTTCACTTTTTCTGTATGAAGATTGCTCATGACCATTGACAATGCCTTGATTTGCCGGTACGCGAAGTACAAAACGTCTATTTCATTCAAAATTAATAGAAATCCAGAACCCTAACCGTATAAATTTAATATAATCTATTTGTTGAATATGTTTTCTATATGTGTATCAAGCGATTTGTATTTAGGTGGTGTGGTTTTAGAGATATTTCACTTTTTCTGTGTGAAGATTGCTGATGACCATTGACAATGCCTTGACTGTGCAAAACATTAGTTTTATTCAAAATTAATAGAAATCCAGAACCCTAACCTTATCAATTTAATATAATCTTATTGGTAAACATGTTTTCTATATGTGTACCAACCGATTTGTTTCTAGGTGGATTAGTTTTATAGATATTTCACTTTTTCTGTATGAAGATTGCACATCGCCATTGAGTTTGCGGTGTGACAGTGTGTTATTATCGTGGTTACTATCGCCACAATGGCCGCACTTCCGCTTAGCATGACGTCAGTGCATACCCTATATACCACCGATTGCCGCGAAGCGGTTCGGCAACAAGGATAACGCTAGCCCCATTCCGCTGCGCCGAGCTGCTTTGCAGTAGGTGTTACTAGGTACTCCAAAGTCGCCGTATAAGGTGTCCGCAGCGCGAAATTTGACCTATTTTAACCCTTTTAAAAAGGCTTGAATCTCCACTAATTCTGCTTGGTTTGAAATACAAATTATATGCAAAATAGCTTCCAGGTGGGACCCTAAAATCCAAGATTTGGCTAATTTGGAAATGTGCACAAATCGGGGTAAAAAAATCAATCTTTAAACACTCATAACTTTGCAGCTATTCAATCGATCTAAATGATTTTTATATCATTGAGATTCAATTTAAAAGATCTGTACATATATATAAGATGTAATACTGACCTGTTGAAAATAGAAATTACTTTGGAGTACCTAGTGTTACCTTTCAGGTCGCCAAAAGGAGGGTTTTCAAGCTACAATTTAACTCTTGGTTTCATGACATAGAGCACATAGTTTCAAAAGTTGATGGTTGAATTTCAAGTTTTACTTTTCTCCACAAAATCTTCATCAACTCAGTCAAAGGTGATTAAAATATCCAATCAAACTATGCAAATATTGTTCCTTTATTAGTTCTCTAGAAATTTTAAGGATGTTTGATAGATTGCCAAGAGTTATTTGATCCGCAGCACTTTAACTTTTGCTTACAATGTAGCTATGTTTGTGCGAATACCACCGATCGCGGCGAAGCCAAGACTCATGAGATGGGTCACAGAATTCAACGGGTTTTCCATTGAACCAATGGATGAACATTACCCATAAAAAATGCTTTATAAAGTGTCACAACTTCCTTTATAATTGTCACAGGATGATGATTTACTGCCATGGAATGTCCATGTTAACTATTAGAATTTGAAAATTTAGCATTTGTTCTTCCTAAAACTGGACATACAATGACTACAACTGGAATCGCAACTCTAGAATCTGGCAGCCAAAAGTTGGTGTCAGGCAGTTTTGACTGGATTCTCTAGGCTAGTCTAGGTCAGAATTTTATGGCTGGGGTGAGTGACTCACATAACACAGCCTACTATTATGCACCCTAAATAAGGCACTTCTCTAGTGCATTAGCTAATACAAAAAATCTTAAATTCAACAAACTTCAAATGCACATATCTCATTCAATTTTTGGAATATCTTAAAAATTCAAAAAGCATATTGCTTTTGATTCATTGGAGCTTCCAATGAAATTATAATTTGAATGTTTGGAATAATTTGAAAATTTTACTGGGGTACCTACCTAATACCAGTGTCCCAGTTTTTTTAGGTAGTAGTTTACAGTAACAATTACTTAGTTCCTTGTATTAATAATATTATCTCACCTTTTTTTTCAAAGGACTTAGTGTAGGTACGTGAAAAACACGGCGCTTTCACGGTACTCGCTTGTTCCACGGTGCGTGCGTGGAGCACTGCACGGTGCACACATGACTATCTTTTCCCATCTCACTTACAATCCTTATTGTAGGACTACCAGGAATGCAACCATATGCATGATATAGTTCACATTTTGCTCCACTGCTACATCCAAAAATATTTGCTGTCCGATTTATAGAAGTAACTAAAAATCTTTATTCAAATTTATGTCTGTTTAAGTCACTGGAATGCTACCTGAAGGTAAGTTTTAATATTTTTGAAAATAGTTTATTTTGTTTCTTCATATACTTCTCCATATTAGGGTGTGATTTGGTGTCATTTTGAGGGTGGATAAAAAAGTTTAATTGTCACTTCTCATGGTCATGCTGCCTGCCACGCCAACCAGACACAGATGGGTCACAGAATTCAGCTGGTTTTCCATTGAAACAATGGAACAAAATTACCCAATAAACTAAAGTGTCACAAGTTCCTTGATAATTGACAAATTGTCACAGGATGATGATTTGGGTATCATTAGAAAGGACTTTACAATACCTTTGCAATGATGTATTTTATGTATGAATCTGTTAACTTTTAAATTTGTTGTCACATACCTACTTAGTGACCTTTGCAATACGTCAGAATGTTCACCACCACCGTTCAGCTCAAATAAACGACATCTCAATTATTCTCACCTCGAAGGTCCAGTTCTCGATCACGGACGGGGTTTGTGTATTGGGCGCATTGTTCAATGAGTTCCGGGGTTAGTTTCACCATTTCATTTGCTTTTGTTCGGTTGGTTCTTTAGACGGATTAATGGGTCTAATTTCTTTTGACCGTCTTCGCCTGTTTATACGTTCAATTACGAGCTGGAATAGATGGAGAAATTTCCTGACCACAACACTTTAGAAAAGCATGGTTTTGCCACCGCATTTTCCGGAAGTTCATTTCTTTGTGACTTGTTCTTGGTGTACCGGTAGAGTTACTGAGAGTAGGTTCACGCTAGGAACCAGTTATACCGGCGTATTGTGAATGTTTATATATTTAATCCCGTAACAAGTTATATAAACATATATTAACTGTATTACTTAAATTGCTTGAATACTAAGGAGTTCAAGAATTATTATGTTTGGACGCTGCCATATGTGGATGCCGATAACCAGCTATATCGCGCTGGTAGCTGGCGGTCACGTTAGAAAACTAACGCGGTCTCGTTAGAAAACTAACGCTGCTTTCTAGGTACAGTCTAGCTACAACGCATACTTTGCTGCGGATCAGTATAAACATACTTCGCGGATAATCATGGCAACTGCTCTTAAGAAGAAGGGTGATAAGAAAGCTAGTAAAAAATCAGATGATTTACAATCAATTGTTGATAAAACAGAAGAGGTACCCCCAGAAGAGCCACCGAGATCGTCTGTGGTCGACTCAGAAGTTCCAGTGGAAGACATTCCTGTAGAAAAGTCTCCTTCTCCAGAGCTCATTTACGAAGAACCTGTTCTAACAAAACTGATTGTTAAAAGGTAGGCCCCTTACTAAGGCTAAGCCCTTACTCACTAAGTTAGGCTTAGCCTCTCACTTAGGACCTTACTTGCTTACAAAAATGATCACTTTTTGGGTCACATAATTGTTATTATAGGTAAATAATTTGTCAGTAGGTAATTAATTTTATTTGTGTTATGTAATTAATTTAATTAATTAATAAACAAATGTGTGACGAGATCGTAAAATTTAGTCACACCTTCCTTCCTAGTGACCTAGATAAAAGATTCACCCGGTACTTGTAGTACATGGGTGAACGACAACGTAGTCTAAATACGGGCGAAAATAGCTTTAGTATGGACCAGGGAGTAGAATGTCTGCCTCCAGTATCAAATGGATATTTATATAGGCACAGAGTTGGTGAAATGGGAGAGAATGCAAAAAGACAAGATGGCGGCCATAGAATGACGTCGATTTCACTTTTAAATCTTATTAAACTAGATATTATATTATATTTTTCAACTCAAAGGTAGCGGGCTAATAATAAGACAGATGTAAAGAATAATTGTTGCTTCTTACATTGTGAAATTAGGCTCTCATTTCATTGACCCGTTTTTTCGACATGTTTTACATAGGGTTGGTTTGGACCCCTACTGCAGCAGTACGGGGTGAATCTTGTATCTACTTCCTTCCCAGATAGCACACAGCCGTCGGGCTGACATCGGCTATTGGTCGCACCATCACCAACGACTTTCCACCGTCGGGCCGACGGTGGTGTTCCGACCTTGGTTTTCAATCCCTTTCCACATTTGAGCCACCGTCGGGCCAACGGTGGTGGTTTGCCGCTGGGTTTAAATCTTTTGCACATGTGGGCCACCGTCGAGCCAACATCGGGCCGAAGGTGGTGTCCCGCCACTGGGTTTCAAACTTTTGCACATTTGCCCAACGTCGGGCCGACGGTGGTGGTTCGCCGCTGGTTTCCATTCATTTTCAACATCTGAGCCATCGTCGGGCCGACGGTGGTGGTTCACCGCTGGGTTCCATTGATTTTCCACATTTGGGCCAACGTCGGGCCGACGGTGTTAATCCGTGCATGCGCAGTAGCGTTAAATATGGTTTCTGGCTCGATTCGCCAGCAGAACACGTGCGATCATTGTGCCGCGTTCTTTTTCAACAAATAACTCCAGAAATCGCAGGAATTTTAAGGAATTATTTAACAGGTTTGTTTATTAATATGTGTAGATTATTTTGTAAAAGTTTTGTAATTTATTAATGGAATTATTCGTGTTAATACGATTTGAATTATCCAGTACGGTTTGTTGACGGTTCGACCTCGATTCAGTTCGAGTCGCCAGCGGAACACGTGCGATCGTTGAGCAGCGTTCTTTTTCAGCAAATAACTCCAGAAATCGCAGGAATTTTAAGGAATTATTTAACATGTTTGTTTATTAATATGTTTAGATTATTTTGAAAAGGTTTTGTAATTTATTAGACGTATTAATGGAATTATTTGTGTTAATTCAAAACCAGACACATATAATAACTTTTTTGGGCTAATAAATTTATTAATCAGGCTTAATAAATTTTACAGCAAGCCTACTAGTCCTATCACTTATTGAACACCATTACTTTAAGCTGTTTCTCATCAGAACAGACGAGATTATTTGCTTTTATCTACTTCTAGGTTCACAGGTAGTACAACCGTGAACATAAAGGCTGAATTATGTACGCATTACTTATTACTTATGTGCAGGTCTCATAATATTAAAGTTATCATTCTAGGCAGTAATCAATGTTTTTCTTGGAGGTCAGCTGTTGGTGAATCTTGAAAATTGAAGACATTGGGCAGCAGCTAAATGATGGATCACGGTCACACCGGCCACTCACATTTTCTGGCACACACACTCAGACTATCATTACACACAACATCATGCAACATAGGGAAATTAATGGACCATTAGATCTCAGCCAAATTGGGACAGGAGATCTAATGGTCCTTTTTTGAATAAAGTTTTATTCACATAATTATAAACACTGTTCGATTTCCATTGTCCCAGTGTTCTTATGCCTTCAAGTGACATTCCCAATCTTGCATATTCTTGCGCGCCCCCTCGGCGCAAACTATGGCACGTAACCAGTGGCCACCAGGGGCAGTGCGCGCCTTTCAAGGCGACTTGCAAGCACTTAGTGAATAGTCGACCAGTCAGTGGAGCCCCGTTCGACATTACGAATGCTGGGGCTCCCTTATGTACCGGGAAGTGACGATTGTACTTATTCCATGCATGCACAGGGCAGAATGCGGAATTATGTACGCGCGGAAGCTCAACACTGTAGACAGCTTCAGGTCTGGTATTGGTTTTTGTGCTTCTAACCGTTATCGTCACGTGTGTATCGTGTGCCTTGATATCTCCCCCGAGCAGCGTGTGACCGTCATCCTCCAGTACCTCAGAAAGAAAGAAATTTGACTGTCTTAGTAAGCATGTGTAACCTATTAACAATGCAGCAATCAACACAAAGCCATCTTTACCAATTTTTCTAAATTTTAATATGATCAACTTAATATGCTTAATCTTCAACGGAAATGCTCTATTTACCACATTATTTTTTAATCTAAACATACCAGACTTAAACTACCGATACTGCATAGCAGTCAAACGCTTCACAGTTCCCCCTTAACAGTCTGACCCATGACCTGGCTCCGCTCATATCGTTTCTAATCGCCCCTGCTGTTTTAAGTTTGTCATTTAGATATAAAGCATACAACATTACCGTTTTAAGTTGTGGTCGTTTAGGGTTAACATTAAGTCTTTTACAGAACTGTAAATATTCCTTAAATTGTACCCTCTTATTTCTCCACATGCCTCCTGCCAATCCCGCCGTAAAATACACGCTAAGCCTATTCACTACTGCATGATTACTATCTGCAAGTTGATAAAGCCAAATAAAGAAGATTATCAACTATGCAGAAATTTTTACAAGAACAAATCGAGTATATCACAAGTATGAGAAACATGTATTCTAGTCAACAGCCTCTCCTGACAAAGTCTGTCAGCCAACAATTTAGATTTAGTATCAAAATACAACCTACTAAGAGCATCCGCCAAGACCAGGTCGGCCCCCGCCTTGTGCACGATCTGAACCTCACAGGAATGGATCGCTGCGAACCGCCAAATTTCCCTGGCGCAAGTGCACAACACGGGGTCCTTCCCAGAACCAGAAGACAGCACCTGTTGGGAAGCAGCATTATCAGTATTGATAATAATAAGGTAATTTTGCAGGGCGGAAGGCGCCAAATTTTTTAATGCGACCACAAGATTGATCGCTTCTAACTGTGCGATATGGAAACCATTGTTTAAGAAATGATCGGTATATACTTCAGAATAAAAATTTTCCACACTGAATGCTCCCCCTCCCAGCAGTGATGAGTCGCATTCAATGATCCACTTTTCCTTCGGAAAATGTTTCAGCAAAACCAGTCTATTAGTCCCTTCTGCGAACCTCAAAAACCAAGCTATGTCCCTTACTAAATCCTGACTAATGCTAATCTTCCCTGAGAATGGACATAACCTAAGAAATGCCAGGATTCTATTCATGAATATCCTAGATGACATAATACATTTTGAAATAAATTGCAGTCTACCCACCAGTCTCTGAACATTTTTTCTTGTCACGCAAGCCCCAATCTTCCACTTCTGGCACTCTACCAATATGTCTAGCAATTTCTCATCTGGAATTCTCACTATCATCTGCTCTGAGTCTATTTCATATCCCAACCATACCAATTTAGTAACGGGGGGAACACATTTCTTAGCCGAAAGTTTTAAACCCAAAGTTTCCGTCAAGCTTAAGATATGCTCGTATGCCTGGTGTGCCTTCTCCAAAGTACCCTCAACCCCCACAAAATCATCCAGAAACACAAAGCAAAGAACCCATGCTCCCTCATTAAGTGGACCACAGCTGCTGTGGTCCGGGCACACGCCATACTAGATGTTCTACAGCCGAAAGGAGGCGCCGTGTCGAAATAAAACTTATTAGCTACTTTAATTCCAAATAAAGGCACACTTAAGGGGCAGGTCCTTAATTGCCTGTACGCCCTCGCCAAATCTATGGATCACATACAGCACATCCTTCCCAAGCGAGTTACCTCCCTAGCAAGCGACATAATAGTAGGTAAATTATATTTATATTTCTCGCCTTGATAAAAACCCTTCACTATCCCAGCGTTGACACTACCCCTTCTAGGAAAACTCAAATCGACTATAATCCTACGTTCGTCAGTGTTCTTTTTTGGTCGGGTCATAATAGGACTAATTTGAGCCCATGGAGTGAATGGCAAATCATTAAACGGACCCAGCAGTGCGTCATGGGCTAATTCAGTGCGGACATACTCATCAATCCAAAACAAATCTTTCTCATTGCACGTATGATTACAAGAAGCAGCAATAGGGGTGAAGTCACCGGTAAAGTTAGCGGGCCAGCCGTAATTTAGAAAATCTATCAAATGTTTATCGTCATAGTCCGGAAGCAGCTTTTTCCAGTTAGGAATAAGCAAGCCGGAAGGAACTGGAATTCTGGCCTCTAGATAATTTGGAAGGCCAGTCGCCCTAACCGCAGCATAGATCTCCGCATACTTCAGAAACAAATTACAGTTATCAGTTAAGTTAGGCCAAAACTTGAGCACATGCTCCCGACACTCAACTGGTGACTTCTCACAGAATTGGTCGCCACTAACACAAGTTATTGCATGGTTTAAACACCTACTATTCATACAAGTATTACTAAGCAAACTAATAACCGAATCATTTTCAACAACGAGTGGGTTAACAACTAGTTTAGAATTTTGTAACGCAGAACCAACATGTAAACCAACAGTGGGAGCCACCATACCATGTGGCACCCTTACACTATCATGAACAACAGATTTTGGAGGCATGGAGCCCTCCAAGGCGGTGAAACTACAGCCCCCGCCGGTGGCAGTGGAACCACAGTCAAGACCATTAATGTCCGAAATGTTACTAACAGAATTAAGTTCACCACCAAGCAACTGATCACTAGTAACATCATCAACAACAGGCAGAATATCAACTGTCAACCCAGGGATAGAATTTTGGCATAGAGGCGAAGGCAGAGAGAAATCCTTAGCTAAGCCAGTGGCAGGACCAGCATTAGAGTCAGAGCTGAAAGCATATGGAGGCACAGGGCCATCCATGATGGGAAAACGACAGCCCCCATCGGTGGTTGTGGGGCCACAGTGCTGGTATGCCAATTCCAATGGATGTACACGGTAGGAGGACAGTGGCGGAGACCGCGATGTTGACACGGCACCATGGCAACCGCGTCGATGGAACCCAGCCAGGTGCCCGCGAGGTCTCAATAGTGACCGAGCCGAGCGACGATTCAAACCTACATTGGCTTTTGGTTGCCCTATCCGTGCTAACTGCGATGCACTAACCAATTTCCTAATACGGTTATTGTACCAAGCTAATTTAGAGCGATCAAATAAACAGTAACGAGAAGCATACACATTGCTATTAAGCCATGCCTTCCCCAATTTGGAACCACCCTTTAAACGAGCAGTACGCGCGAAGTCGACCCCCAGATTAACAACAGGCATAGCAGTAGTACAAGGAAGGGAAACAGGGTTCAGAAAATGTAAATGAGAACAAGGAACCGTCGACAACTCCTCACCGACCTGTTCAGTCCCAACGCTGGCTGGGCTATCCGGCATCTTGACGACATCTCGAACACCTTGCGTAGCACCGTCCCCGACCTCCGTCCTGGACACCGCCACCAGCGTGGTCGCAACATCAACGACAGCCCCGTGCCGACTGTCATCTAAAAAACCTTTGAATGCGTGTCAGTATCTGCTGCGGGGTCTTTGGCACGTAATTTAGATTTACAGTCCGCCTCTTTATGCACATGTTTTCTTTTCATCTTGTACGCGCAGTACGAGCAGATGTGTAGATACTTATTATCGCCCTCCCCATGGTCACCGACAAATCCACAGGACCGGCCCCTATTCCAGATGATACACGGCCGGCCATCCAACTCCCTGTTATAATCACCCGACGTACTATCACGGGCTGGTTTTGCAACTAATTTTGGCACACGCTGACCCAGCCCGCAGACATCCCGACGTACATCAATGATCTTAGCTTCGTCGTCCCACTCGTCTGGTAATCGCTTATCTGCTATCATATTAAATATTTTTTCGCTATATTCGAGGCAAGTTTGCCAAGTATAACTGTGTGCCAACTCCAAAATCGAATCTATATGATTCTCCAGTTTTGGAACCCAGGCGTCAGGCACGTCACCCCGCTTGATCATGCGCCTGATCGCCGACAAGTATTCAAACCATTTTGAGTCACCTAACCCGACTTTACCTTTCTTCTCGTCACGAATGACGTACTTGTGCGGCAACAACTTCACAATTCTCCCTCTCTTCGCTTTCTTTCCCACCAAACGGATTAGCTCCGTCATCATCCCGTCATCACTATCAGAGTCACTATTTACTGTCCCCGTGGTATGCGCACGCTTCCTGCTACATTTACAATCAGAAGACGGCTTGGTGGCGTGCACAACGCACGAAGCAATACTAGTATTTAGAGAAATGGCATTACCTGACCCAGTGTCCTTGTCATCAGCGCTACCGCATCCCATGCACGACCGGGCCGGACGAACCTTCCGTTTTCTGGTCGTTCGGACCACTGTTACTCCATCAACCTCTGTGACGTCATCGGACAACATTTCCGGCCCGCCCGCCGGTTGCGCTGAACATGGCGACAACGACACACTATTTAACTCCAGGCTCGCTATACGAGTTAACAGCGGTTGCTGCGCAGAAGATAATTTCACGTCGAGCAAGCAGGATATATCCTCCACTGTCGCTGCTTTATTGCACCCCGCCATGTCACCTGGCGGAGTCGATGATCGTAGATTATCCACGTGTAAACGACCCGAGGATGGTGGACGGCCTACGGACCGCCTGCTGCTTGACGCACCCGAACGTCCCGGAAACTCCATCGACTCAAGCAGCGCTCTTGAGTATCTCCCCACTTCAGACCGAACTCTAGGCATACTGATTGCCGACACTGCCGAAACTACTGAAATTTTGTGAGTGTGAGCTCCTTCAAACTGAACCGTCGTGGAAGATAGTCAGACAGCAACTGGATTATTCTTTGAATCTACTACCGGAAGTTAACTTGGATCCTAGCAACGCATCCTACCGATGGTAACTATGGTGTTCATAATATCTAGCCCGTAGTCAGGGTTTTGAATTACGCATGTTACCGGCAACATGTACAATACGTTTTAAATTATTCGGTACGGAATGTTGTCGAAGCACCGCCATCTTGCTATTTTCTGGTGTTGGGCTAGTTTTATTCAAAATTAATAGAATTCAAGAACCCTACCCTTATAAATTTAATATAGTCTTTATGGTAAAGATGTTTTCTATATGTGTACCAAGCGATTTGTTTCTAGATGGTGTAATTTGGGAGATATTTGACTTCTTCTGTATGAAGATTTGCTCACGGCCGTTAACAATGCATTTGAATGGAAGTGTCCTTGGCAATCCGCATCACCGGCAAACGGCATTGGCCCGACACAATATATTTATTTAAAATTAATAGAAAACCTTATAAATTTAATATAATCTTTTTGGTAAAGATGTTTTCTATATGTGAACCAAGCGATTTGTTAATAGGTTGTGTGGTTTTAGAGATATTTCACTTTTCACTAACACTAACACTAACCCATATACAGAAAAAGTGAAATATCTCTAAAACCACACCACGTAGAAACAAATCGCTTGGTACACATATAGAAAACATGTTTACCAAAAAGATTATTTTAAATTTATACGGTTTTCTATTAATTTTGAATAAATATATTGTGTCGGGCCTACGGCGGCTGCCACCGTCGGGGCTATGGCAGCAGCTGCCGTCAGATCGACATTGTTTTGTCCAACCTCCCGCCGTCGGCTCGATGGTGGCTGCCGCCGTCAGCCCGACGGCTGTGTGCTATCTGGGTTTAATTCTTGTACTAGTATAGTATATGTGAAAGTACAACGTCTGAACATTTTGACTTCTGGATACTGAATGGTTTATTCACGACCAGAGCTCGCTGAACCCGGCGGCTAAACTTTCCATGACGTCATCTCATTTACATAATCCTTTGTCTCAAACCTTTGCACCTCATTACCATATATTATCCACATGCCTCTATGTCTATTACGCATATATCACATCCCCCCTCAAAGTATTTCTGAAACATGAAATGTTTCAAAATGACCATCAACATACACCAACATACCAGTCAAAACGAATGCAACATAAACGTATATGCGTACTTAACTGAAACATAAGTTCTAGCGAATGTCCGAGAGCACTATGGCACTGAAGTCCTTTAAATGTCCGGCCTTATGGCCTTATACCATGTCCATAACACACCACATAGCAAACCACAGCTGAAAAACAGAACTTAATCCTACATGCACATGTGATACGTGTATACACCCAATCTAACTGACCCACTACAGGTCTAACCTGCTCGCCGGCCGAATCAGCCGACCTGACCTACTTAGATTAGCCTCACTGTTTACATTCGGCAACAATGCTGACCTACTTTGCGTCTGCCCTACTGGTTCGGGCCGCCCCCCCCTCAGGCGCCCTTATAATCTGAACTCGATTTCTATACAACATATTACCTGCCTCGTTCAAGATTTGATATTCTCTCCCTGAGATCCCAGTTCGACCCAAAATAACCCCTTTTTTCCATTCCCCTGCATGATTTCTGTATTTTATTTTGTCTCCAACTTTCATGAGGTTTGTGCGGCTTACCCCACTTTTTGTCATGAAACACTGTTTGGCTTTGTTGCTGTTTCGCTGTCTGCACCTTCTTTGAATTTTGCGTTTCGGGTACCAAAATTTCTTCCGCCATCGGCAACCTGCCCCTCAACCTTCTGCTCATGAGCAGCTGAGCCGGAGATGCATTCAAGACGGGCAATGGAGTGTTTCGATAATTCAACAAACCTAACTGAAAATCTGTATTTGTTCTCTCGCACTTCTTTAACATGTCCTTTACCGTTTGCACAAACCTTTCCACCTGGCCATTACTGCGTGGATACTGTGGACTGGAATACACAGCTTTAAAACCATAGTGTTTTGCGAACTCCCTATACTCATGGCTCTTAAATTGCGGACCGTTGTCCGAAATGACCTGACTAGGAATACCATGCCTTGCAAAATTATCCTTCAATGCCTCAATGACCGTGACAGACGACGTATCGCCCAACAAGTTACCTCTGGATATTTCGTGTAATAATCTACAGTTATCAGGTAATTTTTATGGTTTAACTCAAACAAGTCTGCACCTACTTTTTCATACGGTTGTCAGGCTATCGGGTGATTAATCAACGGCTCGTTATGCAAACTTTTGCAGTTGTTTTGGCAAGTGTCACACCGACTGACTTTATCCTCAATTTGTTTGTTCATATTAGGCCAAAACATACAGTCTCATGCCAGCTGCTTGGATTTTGTCATGCCCAAATGTGTTTCATGTAACGCCTCAATCAGATGTTTTCTACCGTTAACTCGTCTTTGTGCGGGATGTACTGTCTCGGACACGGCGGTGTCTGTATGTGTGTAGTGTCCCACCCATCTTCAATGTGCGTGATCAACATGGACATGGACACATCCTTTTCATACTCTCTGACAATCTTACTCAACAAACTTGACGATTGCATGTCCACTGCGGCAATGCAGAACGTGTCATCGAACAGGCTACCATGACCTACTTTGGCACTATGGGCCCTGGACAATGTGTCTGCAAAAAACATCAAAGAACCCTTCACATGACATAGCTGAATATTGTAATTTTGCAAACGCATTCACATTCTCTGCATCTTGGCCGAAATTTTGTGAATTGGTTTCTGCATTATCGCCACCAACGGCTTGTGGTCCGTTTGAATTTGAACTTCCTTGCCAAAGCTATAATCATGAAACCTCTGGCATCCGAAACATATGGCGAGCATTTCTTTCTATAGTGGCATAGCCACACTGCGCTAAGTTAAGCGCATGCGTTGCGAGTGCGATTGGCTTGTCATCTTGCATTAATACGGCACCCAAACCTGACTGACAAGTATCTACTTGAATAACAATGGGTTTCTTGACATTGTAATACGACAACAGAGGAGCAGTTCTTAACTTTTCCTTCAACTTATCAAACGCGCCCTGCTGTTCGGTTTGCCAGTGCCACGCGACATCCTTAGCAAGGAGCGTGCGCAGTGGTTTGGCAATCTCGGACATGTTGGGTATGAACTTGTGCACATATCCAACCATACCCAGGAACCTTTGGACGCCTTGTTTGTCACGCGGCTCTGGCATGTCAACTATTGCTTGTATTCTGTCTGGATCAGGCTTCACACCTTGCTGGGTAAGTTGATGACCTACATACTTTACTGTAGTTTTGCATAGCAAAGATTTTGTCTCGTTTAATTTAAGATTTACCGATCTAGCTCGGTCCAACCTTGAGCCGCTTGTTGTGTTCCTCAACCGTTGACCCATATACCAAAATGTCGTCTGTGACTATCCCGACATCGGGTAGATCGCCTATGACACGGTGCATTTCCTGAATAAAAATGTCACCGGCTGTTTTTATGCCAAAAGGCAGGCGGGTGTACCTGTACCGGCCCCACGGAGTGTTAAACGTGCACAGACGCGAACTTTCTTCATCTAGTTCTATTTGCCAATACCCTGTCATTGCATCCAAAACTGAGAAATATTTCGCATCTGCCGTTTTGGCAATAATTTTGTCAATTGTTTCGGTAGGGAAAGGCCCTCTCTTTATCGCTTTGTTCAACTTAGTCGGATCCAGACAAATCCTTATCTTATTTGGTTTCTTTACGATAGTTATGGAATTAACCCACTCGGTATGTTCGTCCTGTTCACCATGCGATCAAGCTCACTACGTACTTTACTTTGAATAGCAAACGGGATCCATCTAGGCAGATCGACAACAGGTTGTACATATTTATCAACATGAATGACAGCATTTGCCTTGATCAAACCCAAACCCTGAAACACATCTTTGTATTCGCTTACCAGCTGCTCAGACCGGGCGCTGGGACTGTTCGCCGGCTTGGAAATGTTCATCGGCACAGCACAGTGCACCTCATACACCCGCGCCAGCAGGTTCAATGTCACACAAGCCTGCTTGCCCAAAATAGGCTGACAGTTCCGCACCATTTGGAACTTGAAGTCTCTGCCATTTATGTCAACCGACGCCTCACCGTCGGGAGTGATCCGATGACCCGAGAACGTCACCAATGAACACCTGGTGTTCGTCAGCTGCCCCGGAGCGACTCTGTCGAAGACATTCCTCGGCAGCACATTCGCCTCCGACCCGGTGTCGAGCTTGAACTTGACAGGGCAACCGTTCACTCGGACGGTCGCGTACCACAGCTCGGCATCTTGCTCGGCACCACGGTCCACGGCACCGATGAACAGATCCGTTGTCAGCACATTGACCTCCGCCAGATCCGGGTCTTGCTCAGCATTGTGAGGTTCGGGCTCTTCAATGGTAACCTCATTGACTCTGCCAAGTCTGCTCCTGCAGACCATACTGAAGTGCCCGATCTTCTTGCAGGCTATGCAGGCTTTGCCTTTCGCTTGGCAGACTCCCCGGCGGTGTTCACAATTCTGACAGCGGATCTTGAACTCTCCTGCACCGGCACCGCCAGAATTCCAAGATGGCGATTTCCAAGATGGCGTCACCGATGACCGAACCGCCGGTGCACCGGTACGCGTAGTAGCATAGTTCTTAAGAAAATCAATTTCCTTACTCTCAACATCTGATTTGGTGTCCTCCAACAGATCCGAACTGAATACACTCATTTCACACATACTCACACACTTCTCCAGAGTTAACGCAGCAGTTTGTTATGCAAATTAACGTTCCTTACACCAGCCACTAACCGTTCGCGCAACAGCGACTCCTCCACTGTTCCATATTCGCAATCCTTCACCTTGTCTCTCAATGCTGTGATATACGTAGCCATAGTTTCTGTAGCTTGATTATGCGTATTAAACTTGTACCTTGTTATTATCAGACTGCACTTGCCTACACAATATGTTTGAAATGCCTCCGTAAGTGGTCCAATCCTGTCTCGATCAGCGAGAGCGATGTCCATATTGGCGAAAACCTTTTGCGCTTCCTCGCCAGCGACGTGAAGAAAGATACAGCATTGCACTCGTTCTGTCTTCATTATGACACCTGCAGCAGTGGCGTATATGTCATATGCTCTGATCCATGTTTTCCAGTTCGATCTTGCGTTATTGCTGAGGACAAGCTGACCAGGCGGCCGCAGTGTATTAGCGGGCGGCATTCTTCCTCATCTGACACCACGTGAAAGTACAACGTCTGAACACTTTGACTTCTGGATACTGAATGGTTTATTCACGACCAGGGCTCGCTGAACCCGCCGGCTAAACTTTCCATGACGTCATCTCATTTACATAATCCTGTCTCAAACCTTTGCATCTCATTAGCATATATTATCCACATGCATCTATGTCTATTACGCATATATCACAGTAAATAGTATAATATGAATAAGCAATGATTAGGACTGACCCCCGGGCCGTATTCGATTAAGACGACTCGGGTCACCCGAGTTGCTAGAATTTAAAATCAAACACCACGAGTGGCGTAGAAAAATACACGTGTCGTGTAAAAAACTATACGACCCCAGTAACCCACGTCTTGGCTGGGGTGGATTAAGCAGAGACGCCATCGAACCATATAAGGAAGATTTGTAGGGATCGAGGGACCAGTGTAGTTGTTCCTCGATTTGTCATGCGCTACTCTGAGGCAGGGCATCGTCAAGCCATTAAGCCCATACGCAATTATTAACCAATCGCTGTTGTCCACCCTGTGTGCTGCGTAGCGAAGTTCAAAGACCTATTTCCATTTCCATTTGCTGGATTTTGGTTATTCAACATGAGTATACAAATGGCGGCGCCATATAGGGCTATTTCCATTTCCGTTTGCTGGATTTAGTTAATCTCATTTTCCACCTCTATGAGTACTTGTATTGTTTATGTATATATATACACGTGTTAGTCCTTAGGCCCCCCCTCCCCCCCTGGGTGGGTCGGTATTAAAAACCAAATTACCAATGGAAAGCTTATGGCAAGTGCCATCACCTCTGCCAATTTGGATTTCCACCACTGTGTATAACTTACACTTACTGCGTCATCAAAGGCCGGTCGTTCTCATACCATACCATACCAAGTCTATGTGGTGTGGGAGGTTAACACTCCCTTGGGTCGATAAAAGTGTAAGCTTGGGCTTTCTATCGAACAACCGACTCAGACTTATCCATGATCAATCAATCAATCAATAGTTCCATCCTCTAGTCGAGGGTTGGATGCAATGGTTCTCCACTTGTCCCGATGTTGTGCTGTTCTGATAGACTGTGAATAATTCAAGCCTGTCCACTGTGAAATATTTGTAAACCATGATGTTCTTGGTCTCCCTCTCCCTCTGCTGCCATTCACCTTCCCTTCCAACAATGTACGGTATATTGAACTCTCACGAATGATGTGGCCAAAATAAATAAGTTTCTTTGTCTGTATAGTGGCAAACAAGCTTTTCTTATTTTCAATTTTTCTGAGAACTTCTTTGTTGGTGATCTTCTTTGTCCATGATATTTTCATCATCCTTCGATAAGTCCACATCTCAAATGCTGCTAAACGTTTGTACATTTTCTTAGAGATTGTCCATGTCTCTGCCCCATACATTAGAGTAGACCACACATAACACTGAAGAATACGCTTCCTTGTTTGTATTAATATCTTACTTGATGTTAACACTCTATACATTTTGGAGAATGTTGTTCGGGCTATTGTTATCCTTCTTTTAATTTCTTCCTCACATCTCCCATCATTTGTAATCTTTTGTCCGAGATATATGAATTCGGATACTTGTTCTATGTTTGTGCCATCTATGATTATATTGACGTTTGGTTTATCTGTCTTTTTACTTATAACCATTGTTTTGGTCTTCCTGGCATTCATCTTCATGTTGAATAGTATTCCAGCTTTATTGATTCTATTCACTATATCTTGTAGGTTTTTCTCACTGTCTGCTAGTATTACACTGTCATCGGCATATCTAAGATTGTTGATGTTCATGCCACCTGTTGTCACTCCCTTGCAATCTTCAATGTGTCTGAAAATCATCTCTGTGTACAGGTTAAATAGACATGGTGACAATACACACCCCTGTCGAGCTCCTCGTTTAATCATAACTTCATCCGATAGGCCCTGCTCCATTTTTATAAATGCACGTTGTGTCCAGTATAAGTTCACAATTAGTTTAATGTCTTTGCCATTGACACCAATATCTTGTAAACATTTGATCCATGATAGGCAGTATAAATCTTTAAGAAAAGAAAACCAGAAGAAAACAAGGACTACAATAATTTATTAGTTGCGATTAGATTGCATTTATAGGTACTTAATTTGATTGATGTTAATTAACACATGGGTGACACAGATCGTCAAATTTAGTCATAACTTCCTAAAAACAAATCTTGTGCTATATTAAAAGGCCAGGCGTCAATGGAAATCTGCAGGGCTACAAGAATGGGAGGGGGGGGGGGGCTTGAGTGAACACAGTGAGTAGGCAGGGAGGGGGGGGGGGGGCGGGGGCCATGTGTGAACTCGATGATTGTCCAAATCGCCGTTTCACGTATCAATAATAGTTTTCTTTTCATGGCTAAAAACAAATACTTCTCTTCCATGGATTCCCCCAAAACGTTGCTAATATGTACATAAATATATATTAAACATGTGCATAAAACTTTCTGTTGGTTCCTTCAAGAAGAACTTTAATGTTACAACTTTCTTAATATCTCTTCTACATCAACAATTCAAAAAGGAGGTTGCAGGGGAACATGTGATCTACATCATCAGCATGGCTGTAGTAGGGGAGCCCTTCAAATATACCAATAAAAACACAGATTTCCAAGTCCCTATTTTTAGTGACTCTCCCATTCAAATTCAGACTAATCTAGTAAGACTACTACCCTAATATTAGTTACTATTTCTGTAACATAATATGTGGCAATGTGACAGGAGAGTGATAAAATTGGGCTTTGGTCATTGGACCATGGCAAGTATTTTCCAGATGCAGCCTGAACTGAGTCGCTGTGGTAAGTGATACGCTGCCATTGGTCCTAGTATATGCGCCAACTGTGACAGAACTGGGAAATAGTGGAGACCATGAGCCGTGTTCACACGGGAAAAGTTTACGCCGCTTTATACAAGGCGGATAATATGAACCGAACTAGTGTCGCGTCCACACGGGCAGTACTTGGGCCGGAAATCGATATCAGCGCATGAGCAAGTCCATACTAACCAGTGCCAGTTTCAGTTAGTCGATGTCGGCACGAGAGAGTGTGGGTTCGACCTAGATATGTATAGACTGAATCATATTGTTTTGGAACCGTAAAAACGTCTGCTGGGCAGTGAAAACCTATACATAAATGATGAAAAAAAATCTGTGCACCTCTATCCGGTTCATAGACCAAATTATATAATATGCGCTTTTGATCGACCGGAAAGTCAATAAACTAAGGTCTCGACTGCACATGCGTGTGATGTCCTTAATCTGCCTCAAGTAAGTTGGTTGCGTTCACACGGGCGATATAAGTCGAATCATAAAATTCGGTTCATATAAACCACCTACACAAGTGGTTTATAAAATCCGAATAATATGAATCGAATCAGCCCTAATCCGACTTAGCCTCGCGTTCACACGCGAAATGTAACCCGAACTATACAAGTAGATTTTTATGATTCGAATTAACTGCCCTGTGTGAACAGGGCTTAGGTCACGTACAACCTGTGTTAGAAATGAATATATGAACTTCTATGCAAATTCCTTTTAATGGTCATTATTGATCTCGGCCAGTTTTGGGGCGTCGGGGAAAGTTGTCTAAAGCCGTGTTTACACGGGAAATTGTGAAGCGAATTAGGCAAATCGATTTATATGAAGCGATTTAGTGGCGCGTTTACACGGACCGAGTTTGAAAGTGTTTCGGCGCCGGGAACCAGCAGCCTTAGTATTCCGCCTGTAGCCGGCGAGCACTGCTATTTGTTTTGTTTACACTCGGCGATTCGACGCCGATGTAGCTGCTACGTTAATATCGCTTGGAATTTAAGGTTAATTTAATTAAATTTCATTATTTGAGTATGTAATTCTGTTAAATATGATCGCATTCAATAGATTTCGGCCTAATTCGGTCCCTAACACTGCCGGGCATCAGCGAAAGTTACAGCTGAGCATTGTAGCCGGCGAGCACCGCTATTTTACACTATCGCCGCCTGGGAACCAGCTGAATCGCTTCATATAAACCACCTCGCAAGGTGGTTTACATAAAGTGAATCATATGAAGCGAATCAGCCCTAATCCGCCTCAGAGTCGCGTTTACACGGCGAATGTGAGGCGAACTAGGCAAGGCGATTCATATGAAGCGATTTAACTCTCCCGTGTAAACACGGCTTGAGAGTAGAGTGCTTAAAGTGATAATATGCGCGAATTCTATCCCCCCAAAAAACAACTTCTACCAATATTGGAATTGTGTTGACTATGTGGGAATATAAGTTTTTATAGAGATGGCGGGGGAGGGGCACATGTTGTTAGAACAAATAACTTAAATTGGTTATTTAATCACAATTATTTATTGTGTTCACTTCGTGAAGACAGGTGATACATGATTACCAGTGTCTATTATCCATTTATTCACGCATTTTCCATATTGGTGGGGTGGTGGGAATATAATTTGAAACAAAAACATGTAATGACTTGTTGTCTCAAGTGGCTAAGGTGGTTACTGCGGAAATACATTTAGTTAAAGTCGTCTCCGGTTGTTTGCATTAGGTGATTTATACCAGTGTGAAAAAAAGATAAAACAAACATGATTTTGCAAATCAGCCATATATACCAGAGATTTAACGGCGACGATATCCTTTGAATGTCCGGTGTAATATATGCTAATGAGATGCATAATGGGATCCAGGCATTGAGAGAGAACAAAGGAATATGTTAATGAGATGACGCCATGGAAAGTTTGTGCCGGTGGTTCAGAGCCCTGGACGGTGAATAAAGCATTCAGTATCCAGAAGTCAACTTGTCCAGACGTTGGTTCTTTATACCCCAGTCACACGGGAGGCAGCGTTCGCCGCCAACCTCCCTACGCCCAAAAGGACGCCAACCACCCAGCGTCCCATCAGATACATTAATTCAAATATGTTTTAGGCGCCGTGTCGGCGCCATGTTGGAGCCTACCATATGGTGACTGCAGCATCGCATGTGTTTGCACTAACTCAGGGCGGGGCCAGGGCGCCAACCATTTTGAATGGCGCCACCGGAACAGGGCGTAAGGAGGTTGCCCGTGCAGCAGCAGCAACCTCCTTGCGTCCAAAATTCCCGAAATGGACGCAGGGAGGTTGGCGTCCTCGCGGCGACAGCACTCAATCAGGGCGTAAGGAGGGCGCAAGGAGGAGGTTTTGACGTCGCGAATCGATCGTTAGCGAACGCAGGCCTCGTGTGACTGGGGTATCACATTCGGTACATTGGTGGAGATATCCGGGAAGTTGGTTATTTTCATACACAAACTTTATCCACCGAAGTAGGATCCGGGATTTGGTGATATAACATCGATGTTTTGCAGATTTACATTATTTGAAAGAATTATATCAATTGCTTAGTATCTTGTTGACTTTTCTGAATATGATATGCTGTTCTTCGTTTCAGCTATGACGGGGACATTAATATGGGATTATACAACGGTGATGGCGATGCCACCTTCGTTGGAGACCATCGCTACAAGGTAAGGACATTTTTTACCCACGTAGGATTAGGGAATAAAATTACTTTCAAGCGGTTGATTTTGGAATTGATTATTCTATTTCTTTATTAAATATGTATTTTGGATTATGTATTGTGTAGTTGAAGGGTACAGTGAAGCACTGTTATAACGCTCTCCGATTTAACGCGAATTGGGATATAACGCGGTGATTCATTGAACCCATAATTCTTTAATTCAAAGGTAATTCAGTGAAGTGAACCCTAATTTAACGCGATCCTGATTTTCTTTCGCGATCGAATTATAAGGACCTGACATTTCGAGTTATAACGGGGTCATACTGTTTATATTTACATGAAACCACAAGAAACAAACGGAACCACTTTATATCGAATAAGGATTATTTCCTTTGGTAAATCATTTACACACAACCTGCATCTATCGTACACCTTTCATTCATCACGCTCGTGTTTCTTTTTCCTTTCAACAATCCTAATTCATCATTTTCCTTTAAAGGGCCAGTTTTCGGAAGGAATGATGCATGGTCAAGGTTGCTACACCTGGGCAAGCGGTCTTGTCTACGAGGTATTATACTATTAAGCACTGCGTTAAAATTGAGCTTGGCTGCTGTATATGAAATCAACTTTTCAGTGTGAGTTTTAACTAGTATTTCAAACAAATGATATGTATGCTACATTCTTAATTTGCATATATGCAAATTAAGAATGTATATGTCAATTTCAATTGAAAATAAGGCATTGTACGGCCAGGAGTAATTAAAACTTCGAACTAAGTGATGAAAGTTGTGAGTTTTGTGTCTTTTCTTTTAACTGTAAAACTCCCTCTATTCTTTTTTTAAAAGTTAAATTTATTATGGTTTAATCACATTGAAGATCGTTATTAAGTAGTCCTTACGTAATTATTCAGGTTTCTGATTACATGCCTTATGTGCGGTTGTTGTTTTCTTGTCATAGGGACAACTCACTCACAACAAGGTCACTGGTAAAGGTCGCTACACCTGGTCCGACGGAAGGTGAGTAAGCATGCGGGAGGGAGGATTGTGTGGGAAGTGGGAGATAAAGATTCCTCAAGGTTGCATAGTCCGATGGTTTTGAGTTTGTCATTTTCTGATATAAATATATTAAATTGATTGTTATAATCTATCTGACTTCAGTTTGAAGCAAGTTTTATGGTAAATTGCTAACCTTTGCGATATGTGAAGCGCAAACATGCACAATTAATTTTGGCAAGCACACTAAAACTCGGACCCTATAGGCTTCAGCAGTAACATGTTCTATTAAATTGACTTAGTATGTCCTTCAATACATTATTAATAAGTGCACTAGTATCTAAGTCAGACATGTAGAATCAAACTTAGTTTTAGTTTTGAAAATTTGATATTTCATTGGACTATGTAGCTTTAATTAAATGTGTTACTATTGTTGCTTTATCTATATTTTACCTTGGTACTTCGCCTCTGGCTACTTGTAGTCGTAGTCCAGGGAGAAGGAATCACATCCAGGTCCAGCAATTAGCATAATCAATTCACAACGGGAGGACGTTTGTGAGTAGCTCTGGCAGTTTTCTACATTAACTACAAAACCAACCAGGTTAGTATCTTATAAACGGGATACTTTGATTCAGTTCATGTTAGCATACAAATACAAAAAGTTTTGAAACTTTTCCATAAGTTATTACTGTTTTACAGCTTAATTACGATTGTATTATGTGAGATAGTTGGAACAATGCAGCCATTGTTTCCTTTTGATGAAGCCGCCTGTTGCTGAACGGAGAGATGTTTGGCAGGAGCCGTTACATCGATAGGATTAATTCCTGGGTTTCTCTGAGATTCCCCAATTATTATTATTATTAATAAGGCATACCTCTGAGTTTTATAGTATTTTCTGCAATTTGTTGTCGAAGAAAGCCACAGGTGGGAGAAGTTTATAGGACAGAGAATGTGGGAGGGTACCACTACACTGGTACCTACCCCTAGTTTGGATTGTTATTCCTTACCGTCATCCTACGACTGTCGATTAACCACATGCCTGTGTTAAAAACTATTTTAACGCCATAATACACACCTCGTATAATTATACTCTAATTATCTCTGTGATATTAGGTTGAATAATGCCTAACCACACTTTGGTTTTACTCACAGTCTCTGAGCCATGGCTACGAAGCGGAGTAAGGCAGAGGCATCTCGGGCGCTCAATGAAGACAATGAACCCTCACCGCCAGCACAGGGGCAAAGGTCGATGGAACAAAGAGATTCTGATGAGGCGGGCGGGGTCTGAGCCCAGCCCCAATCCAGTCGACCTAGACGAGCAGGTTGCACGTCTGGTGCAACAAAAAATGGAGGAAATGCTTCCCTCCAAGATGGCAACCAGGAAAGGTAGGACACCGAAGACACAGGATTCAGATGAATCCGAGTGGGAAGATCTTTTGGAGGATCAGGCCTCGTCTGACGACGAGTCAGAAGAGGAAGTAGTTGTGGCTGCGTGCAAACGCAAACACAGGAAAAAAGTATACTCATCAGATGAGGATGAGTACACGAGGGCACGCATAAAGAAGCCGCACATGAAGAGCAAGAAAAAGACCCAAGAAGAGGAAGAAAAGCAAATCCTCTTCTTCGGACTCTTCGTCGGACTCATCCTCGACGAGTTCGGATTCAGACACGAAGCACGCGGGGAAATACGCGAAGTTGAGTGGGAAAGAGATGAAGAAGTGCAAAGTGTTACGGTGTAAGAAAATCCACATAACTACACTTATGAGGAAAACAATACAAGGGCACTTCAACATGTTCAAGCCAGCCGAGGTTATTATGAAGTTGGCCGAAAAATTCACGGGAATCAAAAGAATCCAGGAGTCTGCCATCAAAGAGATGGACTCGGATGTCAGGCTGAGTGAGGATCGAAAAAAAGTTCCATGCGGTCCTACATACAGTACAGGTCATGGTGCCGGCGGCCTGGTTTCCCAGTGGGACAGCACTATAAAGTCGCCATGAGTGCGCACTGTCACAAGTCGGTACCCGTCCTGATATGACCTTAGATGTTGCTAGGATGTAAAACAACAACAAACAAACAGTACACAAAGGGATAATTTCGGCACTAACAGCCATTGCAACTATAGCCAACAGGATGATGGTTGAGAATAAATTCTCATTGCTGTGGCCAGATCAAAGGTCATCGACAACGACGGGAAGGAATATACCTTATTCCTTGCCCCCAAGCCCATTAAGGGAAAGCCGCTGGACAAAACTAAGATGTTCGGTGGACAACTCCAACACTTGTTCAAACAAGTGGAGACCGGTTCCAAGTGTGGAAAAAATATGGAAATGGACAAAAAGAAGTCCGCAGACACGAATTCTTCCCGCTTCAAGAAGACAATGAGGAGGCCGGTTCGGAACGAGCTTCAACTTCCAGGCCAGGGGAAGGGGGCCAAAGGCAGTCATTCGGCTGGAACGAAGGGAACAGACCCTTCAAGAGGGAGTTCAACGCACAGAAGCTGTTCCCCCGTCCAGGGAACAAATAGAGGTGGCTACACAAACACCAGTAAGCGTTTTTCAGGCTGGTAACCTCAATAATTGCCTACCGGAATGGAATAACATTACAGAGAATTTAGCTATCCTTAGCCTAGCGGAAGGTGTAAGAATACCCTTGATAGAGGAACCTATTCAAAATAGCATACCTTTCCCTTACCGATTTCACGGTTCAGAATGCGAGACGTTAAATAAACAGGTAATTCTGTGAAAAAGGCATCATAGAACCAGAATTAGCTGGGGAATACATATTGTAGTGGTCTGCACTGACCTCTCAGACAAGGAGCCACATAGACAGGTAAGCGACACTGGTTGCCATGACCATGATCCTGTACAAGCTACGCGCTGTATAGCTTCTGAACCTACCCTGTGTATGTATATATGTAAGCGCATTGCCTGTGTGTATGTAATTGTAAGCATTAAAAGACTTACAATTCCAGGGGGATGAGGGTAGTGGTCTGCACTGACCTCTCGGGCAAGGAGCCACATAGACAGGTAGGCGTGGGCAGTATGGTGATATCAGGGAGCCTAGGTGGTGTAATGGTTAGCACACTGGCCCGGAATGCAAAGAGATGTGGATTCGAGTCCCGCTCTAGGCACAATATTTCCCATTTTCATCACCCCCATGACAATATTTAATATTTTCTTGAGACCCAAACCAAATGGGGATGTAAGACTAATCTTAGATCTAACATTATTCAACAAATTTGTAGAATACAAACATTTTAAGATGTTTTCATTAGACACAGCTAGAGACTTAGTAACACAAGGCTCTTGGCTAGCCAGTGTGGATCTCAGAGAAGCATACTATACAGTACCTATCTATAAACTTGATCGTAAATATTTCAGGTTTAGCTGGAATGACAAACTGTATGAGTTCACATGAATGCCTAATGGACTAGCTTGCTGTCCACACATTTTCACAAGGTTACTTAAACCAATATTTTCACAGATGGCTAGGGAAGGACATATTAAGTTTCCATATATAGATGACTCATTTATTGTGGCACAAACACAACAACAATGCCAGACAGCAGTAGACAAATTATGTGAGACATTAAAAAAATTGGGTTTCTACATACATGAAACTAGATCAGTATTAACACCAACAAAGAAGTAAAAATTTCTGGGATTCTTTATTCACACTACAGAAATGACCATTTAACAGAACAAAAAGGTGATAAATTTACAACAACAGCAAACCAATTATTACAATTGAACAAACCAAAAATACGACAAGGCACAATACTGATGGGAATCATGATAGCATATGCACCAGCTATGCTTTATGGTAAGGCTCATATCAAATCGCTAGAAATAGATAAGAACTTGGCGTTGGCTCTCACCAAAGGTAATTTTGAACGGCCCATGATGATTTCGCCAGAACGTCAAAAAGATATTATATGATGGTTGTCACACATTAACAATTCGCCCAACCCAATTAAAATGGGAGTGCCCAACACTACAGTCACAACATATGCTTCACTAGAAGGATGGGGACTCACAGAGAGGCAACAGGTGGTCGATGGATGGAAGATGAAATCTCCGATCACATAAATGTACTAGAACTTGGAGCTATTTATCTAGGATTACGTAGTCTAGTTCCCTTACCTAGAAATCATGTAAAAGTATTAACAGATAACACAACAGCTATGACTCACATACGGAATATGGGAGGGACTCGTTCCAAACCATGCAACTATATGGCCAAACTTATTTGGGACTGGGCAGAGGAACCCAAGATATGGCTAACAGTAGCACACAATCCAGGAAGTCAAAATACTTTGACTGACAAGAAGAACCGACATTTTCACGACCATTTAGAATGGTCGCTGAATCAGAGTAGTGTAGTGGTCTGCACTGACCTCTCAGGCAAGGAGCCGCATAGACAGGTAGGCGTGGGTAATGTGTTGATATCAGGGAGCCTAGGTGGTGTAATGGTTAGCACACTGGCCCGGAATGCAAAGAGATGTGGGTTCGAGTCCCACTCTAGGCACAATATTTCCCATTTTCATCACCCCCACGACACTGGTGCCATGACCAGGATCCTGTACAAGCTACGCACTGTATAGTTGTTGAACCTACACTGTGTATGTAAGTGTGTTGCATTGCCTATATGTATGTAAATGTAAGCATTAAAAGACTTACAATTCCAGGGGGACGAGTGTAGTGGTCTGCACTGACCTCTCAGGCAAGGAGCCGCATAGACAGGTAGGCGTGGGTAGTGTGTTGATATCAGGGAGCCTAGGTGGTGTAATGGTTAGCACACTGCCCTGGAATGCAAAGAGATGTGGGTTCGAGTCCCGCTCTAGGCACAATATTTCCCATTTTCATCACCCCCACGACAGTATTTTCGTCCACATTTGTTATAAATGTGGCAAACGGGAAATTGACTTATTCACATCACGCAATAACAAAAAGTTACCTAAATATGTGGCTTGTCATCCAGAACCAGAAGCCTGGCGAGTAGATGCATTTTCAATAATTTGGAATAATAAATTCTATTACATATTCCCACCATTCAGCATTATCAGCAGAGTGGCCAGGAAGATGAAGATGGATCACTCACATGCAGTACTGATAGTACCAGCATCAGACACACAACCATGGCTAGCGGCAATAATATTAGCAGCAAAAGATGTGCTCAGGTTCCCATGAGAAAGGAACAACCTACAACATCATGGACCACTAACAGTCCATGGAGATGTGTCAACGACACCCCTTTTGGCATTCCTTTTCTAAGAAAACATTTAGAACAATATGGTTTAGACAAAATTACACAAGAAAGACTCATTTCACACACGTGGAGGAAAGGAACGGTGAAATTATACACAAGTTATTTAAAGAAATGGGGACTTCATTGTCTTCTTAAAGGAGTCAAACCATTAAAACCTACAAGAGCCCAGATATTAAGATATCTAAGAATATTAGAAGATCAAGGGTTAGGATTTGGTGTGACCAGATGGAATGGCCAAATGAGTTAGAGCATCCGTCTCCCGTGTTGGTAGATCGTGGGTTCGAACCAATGACTTAAAAATTGATACTTGTCACTTCCTAGCCAAGCGCTCGGCATTATTAGGATAGGGCAAGGACTGGTTGGCTTAGTGTCAGGATAATGTGACTGAGTGGGATATCAGATCATGCTGGTGGCCTGGTCTCCTAGTGGGGCAGCACTATAAAGTTGCCATGAGTGCGCACTGTCACAAGTCGGTACCCGTCTTGATATGACCTTAGATGATGCTAGGATGTAAAACAACAACAAACAAACTAGGATTTGGTGCAATTAATGCAGCAAGATGTGCACTTTCAATTATTCTACCAAGGATAGATGGACAAACGATTGGAAAACATCAGGTAGTACATTGGTTCATTAGATCAGTGTATGAAAGAAACAGACTGCACCAACTAATCAATGCCTGGGAGGAGGGTTCTGTAGCCCAAGCATGGAAGGATGCCAGCATTGTAGCCATCTACAAGAAAGGTGATCGAACAGACTGTGGGAACTATAGAGGAATCTCTCTTCTTTCCATAGCAGGCAAGATCTTTGCCAGGATCCTCCTCAACAGACTATCTATTCACATAACACCTGATGTAGTTCCAGAGTCACAGTGTGGCTTCAGAGGTAACCGGAGCGCCGTGGATATGATATTTTGTCTCCGACAGCTACAAGAAAAGTGCATTGAACAGGACCGACCACTGTACATGGTTTTTGTCGATTTCACTAAGGCGTTTGATACAGTCGGGAGGACCGGACTATGGCAGCTACTAAGGTAAGTATGGATGCCCAGAGAAGTTCAGAACTATGATCGAGGCTCTTCATACAGGAATGATGGCGAACGTTAGTGTTGGAGGGGAAGTCTCGGAATCGTTCGGGGTTACTAATGGGGTCAAGCAAGGTTGTGTACTGGCCCCCACGCTCTTCTCTATCTTCCTATCAGCAATGCTCGATGAGGCTTTCCGAGACATGGGGGATGCCATCTATATACAGTCCAGACAGAGCGCTGACCTGTTCAATGTCGCACACTTCAGAGCGAAGAGCAAGACTACTCAGATATTGGTGAGAGAGCTGCTATTCGCAGATGACAGTGCACTGGTTGCCCACCCTGCTGAAGAGATCCAGAAAATAGTGGACGCTTTCTCCAATGCATTAAAGAAGTTCTGCCTGAAGATTAACATCAAGAAGACGGAGGTGCTGTACCAACCCAACTCTACAAGAACCCGAGAGGAGGAGATCATGGTTGACGGAAACAAGCTGAACTCTGTTCCGGAATTTACCTACCTCGGAAGCACTATGTCAATATATCAAGTGATGTCAAGTGATGGACGCATTGATGCTGAAATACAGAGGAGGACGGCCAAGGCTAGCGCATCTTTCGGCCGACTACGCCAGAGACTCTGGAACAACCACCATGTGTCCATTCGGGTCAACGGCAAGATCTACCGTGCAATCGTGCTATCCACCCTACTATACGGAGCCGAGGCCTGGACAGTGTACAGACAACAGGTGAGAAAGCTGCATGCCTTCATGATGTGACATCTGCTTTCAATCATGAGGCTAACCTGGAAGGACAAAGTGACAAATAAGGAAATACTTGAATGGACGGGGCTGCCCTCTATGGAAGATCTTCTGATCAAAAAGAATCTCCGGTGGACTGGACACCTCATGAGGATGTCATCAGACAGACTACCAAAGCAGATCCTCTATTCTCAACTGTCTTCTGGTTACAGAAAGGGAGGGCACCCTCGTCTCCGGTTCAAGGATACCAGCAAGAGAAACCTGAAGCTGAGAGACATTAAGGCCGACTCATGGACGCAACTCTCACAGCAGAGAGCTAAATGGAGAGCGGCAGTCAAGTAATGAAAGCAGTCTTTGTCGCATCGCGACCGACAGCATGATAATCATGATGATGATGATGAAAGAAACCCACCCAAACCCAAATATAATAGGTTTTGGGATTTGTCTATAGTATTTAAGTTATTCAAGTCATTGACTAGTAATATAGATTTATCAATGAAGGAACTAGGATTTAAGTTAGCAGTGTTATTACTGCTAGTTACGGGACACAGAGGCCAAACCATTGTGGCACTCTCGCTCGATGGACTAGAGATAGATAAGGATGATGCAATATTCGGTTTAGAGACATTACTAAAGTTGAATCGCACAGGGGACCCACTGTCCACAGTACATGTAAATAGTTTTCCGGAAGATAAACGGATATGTGTAGTTTCAGCCTTTAGGGGTTATATATCCAAGTGACGCGGAATAAGGAATTCCAGACAGCTACTACTCAGCTATATCTTGAGAGATATACTCGCAAGATGGAACATCAATGTGCTTAAACAGGCAGGCATCTATATTGAACGCTACACATCCCACTCAATGCGTGGAGCCATGGTCTCTAAAGGCCCAGTGACACCTCACCGGATTGAGCAACGGACAGAATTGTCTAGTCCGGTGGTGATAATTATCCAAATGTATTAAAATGTGTCAAAGTGTTGCGAAGGCAGCCGGACGAACGGAAATGAAACAGACATGAACGGATAGCCAACGGACGAAATGAATAGCCAACAGACGAAACGAACTCAAACCAGACAAGACCCATAGACGTCAGTCTTGCGGCATCTGTTCTTAGTTTTGTGCATGTTCAAAACTTATATGGACACAAAATGGACTTTGTTCGGTTTCTGTCTGTTTCTCCCGATCTGGTGAGGTGTGACTGGGGCTTTAGGCAAGACAATTAGGAATCTCAGTAAAGAGAATCCTTGCAAACACGGGGTGGAAGACGGCTAGATCGTTTGGAAAACATTACAACAAACGATTAGAAAAGCCAAGCGGCCTGGTGCCTTGCCTATTCACCAACTGAAGGCGGGTGAGAAACAAAATTAATATTTTGCTCTAAAAAAAAAAATAGTATGATTACAACATTAAGTATAAAACGATAAAAAATGAGATTACGTAAAATTCTCCCTGGACTACGAGTAGCCAGAGGCGTAGTACCGAGGTAAATTAGTTTAGTTATACGAATCTTACCTGGATACAGATGATGGATAACTGGTGTTTTCCCAAGGTACTAGCCTTGGATAGTCGTGGGTCAGGGCCCTCCCACCCTACGCGGCCACGACTATCACGTTTCGTTAGAACCAAAGCGAAAACACATAAGTATCCACACAAAACTAAAATAATCTTTTATCGTATAAAGTATGTAAAGGATTGCTGGACCCGGATGTGCTTCCTTCTCCCTGACTCACGACTATCCGAGGCTAGTACCTCCGGAAAACACGTTATCCATTGTCTGTACCCAGGTAAGATTTGTATAACTATACTATATAAAGATATCTCTGCAGCATATATTACAAATTAGTGAATGTTATTTTTAAGCTGCATTGCATAGGCAGGCTTTGCTCACAAAGAAATCTGATGCTTAATGATGATGTTGGTACCCCATGCCTTCTATGGTATAACTTCTATCACAGTATCAAAAAGAAAGCAGTTATGTTCGCCAAAAAGGGCTAATGGGGTTGAACGATAACTGGCACTATCACTTATATTAGTCAGACAAATAGCCACATGGAGAACCAAAAACTAAGCTCAGGTATCCAGGTTTGTCATGATGGACTACAATGTATTTGTCATAAGAGCGCGTTGCGTTATGTTATTACTTTTGTAGCATGTATGAAGGCGATGTTTTAAATGGGCTTCGTCATGGACATGGCACCTTTAGAAGCAGCAATAACAAATTAAGCTATACAGGCGAATGGAACCATGGAAAGCGGACTGGAAAGGTACGTGACAGACAGGAGTGTCTAATCTCGTTTATTATTCAAGTTATATATATATATATATAGGTGTGTGTGTTTGTTTATATATATATATAGTAAAACCTCTCTATACCGACCTCTCCCCAAATCGACCATTCGTCTATATCGATCGCTTTATTTCCGCACTAATACAATGGGGACCTTTCAGTTTGCATGAGTCTCTGGTCAGATGGTGCACCATGCCCGTCCTTGTAATGCTTTGGTTGGATAGAAGCAGTTCCTTCTAGTATCAAGTGTGAGGATTTGGGGGTGTGTGGTGGGGGTGCATAGGGATTTAGTGGTGTGTGGTGGGGGCTTAGGGATGTGGTGGGGGTGTAGATGTGTGTGGGGGTGTAGGTGTGTGTGGTAGGGGTTGATGGTGTGTGTGGTGGGGGTGTAGGTGTGTGTGGTAGGGGTTGATGGTGTGTGTGGTGGGGTGTAGGTGGTTTGTGGTGGAGGTGTAGGGGTGTCTTGCAGAGCGGCACCTCACAATCTTTACCATCCCTAAACCCCCACCACACACCTACACCCTCACCACAGCCCTAAACCCCCATGACACCCTACGACACACACCTATACCCCATACACCCCATGACACACACCTATACCCCCAGTACCCCTTACACCCCAACCACACATTTACACCCCCACCACACACATACACCCTCACCACACATGCATACACCTCAATCACACACATCTACACTCCACCAAACACCACCACACAACTACACCACCAAACACAAACCACACACCTAAACCGTCATCCCCACCACACACCTACACCCCCACCACACCCCTAAACCCTCGCCACACACCTACACCCCCACCACATCCCTAAACCGTCACCATACACCTACACCCCCACCACACACCTACATCCCCACCAGACCCCTAAGCCATCACCACGGACCTACACCCCAACCACACACACACCTACACCCCTAAACCCTCACCACACACCTACACCCCAACCACACACACACACACACCACACACCTACACCCCCACCACATCCCTAAACGCCCACCACATCCCTAAACCCCCACCACACCCCTAAACCCTCACCACACATGCAACACCCAGCTACACCCCCACCACACACATACCTATACCCCCACCACATACCTGCATCACCACACACACACACACACACACACACACACACACACACACACACACACCCTTCTATCCAACCATGATGGCCGACTTGGACCGGGAACGGGTCCTGCCACCAAGTGTATAGCGAGAGAACTGGCTCATGAAAGCTCCCCATTGTAAGGATATTCTAACTCTCTAAACCGACCACCTCCCTAAATGGACTACTTATAGTCGGACCCATGGTCGGTCGTTTTAGAGAGGTTTTACTGTGTTTATCTATATATATATATATATATATATATATATATATATATATATATATATATATATGTGTATGTGTGTGTGTGTATATAAATGTCAATGTATGTACATCTATATATATGTGTATGCATAATTATCATACCTGCACACATACATGTCAGGGTAATGTGCCATTGAGCCATCAGGATGGGTGGCGGTGTTGTCGCTACTGGCGGGGTATATAAACGTTATCGATTTTAATTGAAAAATATGCAAACATACAGCTTTCGTGATCCGATGGTTGTGAGTTATATATATTCTTATATAATCAATTCAATTCTTTATTTCAGACTCAGGATTATGGTAGTTACATAATTTGGTCCATAGTAGGTAGATATCAAAATAAATGTGAATAACATATAAGTAATAGTATGAATACTACCATACTAACCAATGTCCAAATGTTGGTCTACATACAGTAGTTTGTACCAATGCATGTAGTCCCTGTAGTATAGCATTTTCTGACTTGTCAAGTCTAGTAATAAACAATTTGAATATTAGATTCCTGATAACAGCCTGGAAGGCTGGCACATCAATATTGCCTCCATATATTATAAATGTGTGTCACCTTTGATACTCCACCCCACCGTCTCCCCAGGGCCGGATGGACTATGACGAGGAGGGACTGTCCTACTACGAAGGAAGCTGGGTGCAAAATGTGCGCCACGGCTGGGGCCACCGCAAGTACCCGTCGGGCAACTTCTACCAGGGGAACTGGAAGAGCAACATCCGCCACGGGGAGGGCAGCATGCGCTGGTTGGACCAGGAGCAGATGTACACGGGCGACTGGGTGGATGGCATTCAGGTTGGCAGCATGAAGGGGTCACAAACTAGGTTGTTGCTTCTTATACCCCAGTCACACTACTGCTTGTGCTCGCCATGAATATGGCCATAGTTGCTGCCATGGCGTAAAACCTCTCACTACTGCTTGCGACCGCTTTGCGACCATAAAAATAAGGTTGGTCGCAAAGAGGTTGCAAGTGGTCACAAAATGGTATTTAGTTGTCACCGACCTCATTGCGACCAAAATGGTCGCAATAAGGTTGCAGCTACTGAGGTAAACACTCCTTGCTACCAAAATGGTCACAATAAGGTTGCAGCTACTGCAGTAAAACACTCCTTGCGACCTCCTTTCGACCAAAATGGTCGCAAGAAGGTCGCTGGTGACCGTGGGTTCTTTGGTCCATAGTGGTCGTAAGCGGTTACAGACTATAGTGTGACTGGAACTGTAGTATAATCGAAGGGGAACTAATCAGAGGTAGAGATGGTGGTGGTGGTGGTGGTGGTGATGTGCTTCTGCTGATGATGATAACGCCCTTGTTAGTAGGGGCCATTCTAAGGTGCTGTGCAATAAACCACAGTCTTAGAAATCAACATTGTACAAACAATGTTTAAATTAGGGAGCATTAGACTGGATATCTAAAGATCCTTAGTTCGATTCCCTGTTCGACACTCTGTTTGCGGAATGTTTGTTGTTGAAATCCTTTAATATGCAAATCTATTGGGTGGGGTGGAGAACATCACTGTATTAAATTATCCATTTTGATGCTTGAGATAGTACTGTTGCACAAACTCAAATAAATCATAATAGACCCCGCCAGTTAAGCTAGTGACATCTGGCGGCAGAATCTGGAACCACTCTAGTCGGATACATTCCCCGGATGCCTATGATTTCACATGCTATATCTCCATAAAGAATGGTTGGAAAAATAATAAAATGCTTGATTATATTCAAATATTGATATCGCAACAGGATTCAAGCTCTTATTCTTTTAATATATCATCTTTTTTTTTTTTTTTAAGACAACTATATTGTATTTTTCTTCTGGAATTTCACCGCCGCTCTCTTCATGTATTACAGTACACCCCTCCAGTTAAAGCTGCCTATTCCGATGGAGCATCAAATTTTCAAAAGCCAAAACAAACATCTATATTTGATTCTATATATGTAACTTAGATACTGATGAACTTATTAAGCATTTGTTGCCACATAGAAGGGGATACTGAGTCAATTTAATAGAACATGTCACAGCTAAAGCCTATGGTGTCAGAGTTTTGGCATGCTTGCCGAAACTACTTTTACATGTTTGCATTTCAAATATCTCAAAAGTTAGCCATTTCAAATATAGGTTACTTCAAACTTAAGCAAGGTAGATTATAACAATCAATTTAATATATTTGTCTCAGAAAAATGACAGAAAGTCAAAACCATCGGAATATGCAACTTTAAGGTAGTGACATCTGTCGGCAGAATCTGGAACCACTCTACTCGGGTACTTTCCAGCTTAACTGGTGGTGTCTATTGAATTGTCCACCTGGTTACCCAAGTACTGTGGTAGTTTCTAGATTGGCCAGGAACTTCTGCGGTGATAACTATGCTGAATATCAGCGAAGTGAAATATTAGCTAAATAATCATTATCTAAAGCCAATGTATAATGACAGTACTGTTGTAATATTTTTATTTTGCTTATATATATATATATATACATTGCCTTTAGATAATGATTATTTATATATTTAAGTCAGTAATGATAAGATACATGTTGACACGTGCAAATACTTTTACGAAAACGCAGTATTTGTGCAGAGTCGGTTTATCCGACTTTCGTTCGATATTCACGTATTTGTCGGATGAAATCAGATTTTCGATAATTTTGCATTATTTTTAGACGAATCCGTGTGATTATGTAAAAAAAAAAAAATGCAAAATTATTTAAAATATTGGAGGAAGACTCAGATTTGGGTTGCACAAATGGCTATTATTCAGTTACTATAATCCCTAAAATCCCTTGCCTTATACAAGTAGGATTTTTATTTCTGCCTTGGTACAAACTCTGAAAATGTCATGTAAATTTGCTGTCATTTCAATAATTCAGCATGGCATCGGTCAGCATGTTTGGTTCCTACACCGGAAGGTGGGGTCTCAGTATCCAATGCGCAACATGTATGATGGCGAGTTCTCCCAGGGACTGCGAAATGGCTTTGGAACATTCTATTACGCTAACGGTGCTCGCTACGAGGGCTACTGGCAAAACAACCTCAAGTCGGGAAAGGTACGGCCATTTCTGTCCATTTCTTAAAGTTAATTCTGCTGTTTCTTTTGGTATTTTATTAATGTCGAAATACATGTATGCATATATCTGTGAATTCAAGTTAAAGGGTGAGCTGTTGTGATAGGATCTAATGTGTGTTTTGGAATTTAAAGTCCTGGAATAATTACATAAATGTTTATATGCCTCTTGGTGTGGTGTATTTGTTCAGATGTGTAAATATAGTACCGAATAATGGACACGCATGTGCACACACATGCACGCACATATAGACACAACGCATATGCATATTCTATATATTTGTAAGAGCTACTTCGTATCCTTGTTATAAATTTGAAAATATGAGCTGCATTACGAATTTTTGGGGACTGGGTATCCACAAACACATATTATATAATTAAATTTCAAATCAATTTAGTATCTTTATATATAACACGTTTCCATAGGATTTACGCATACATACATATATACATACATACATACATACATACATACATACATACATACATACATACATACATACATACATACATACATATACATGCATGCATACTGGACGCGGTGGCCGAATCGGTAGAGCACGGGCTTCCCGTGTGGAAGGTGAGGAGTTCGAAATCCCGGCCGAGTTAAACCAATGACTTAAAAAATCGAGACGTGTCGCTACGTAGGTTGGCACTAGGAAATTACTATGGTAGGGCAAGGACTGGTGAATTCAGTATCAGGATAATGTGAGTGAATTGTGGGATATTGGGTCAATGTGCCGGCGGCCTGATCTCCCAGTGGGGCAACACTATTAAGTTGCAATGAGTGCACACTGTCACAAGTCGCTGCCCATCCAATACATACATACATGTATACAAACATACATGTATACATACATACATGTATGCATACATACATGTATACATACATACATGTATACATACATCATGCATCTGTATATAAGTGTTGGCTAGGAGTGGAGGAGGTCGCGGAGGCTTGTGCACAATGGTGAGCTCAAAGCACGCCTCGGCGGCCATCAGCCAGAGTTCCCGGGCGTAGGTCCCGAGGGTAGGATCCCGGGCCCGCCCCGAGTCGAGGGAGGTGGCGGAGGCCATGTTGTCCATATTGACGACAACGTTGGCCCCCGCGACGTCAGCGGGGAGGAGGGCGTCGGGGGAGGCGAGGATGGGGGGGGGGGGGGAGGTGGATGAGGTAGGCGGTGTCGCGGAGGCGGCGGGTGCGGGGACGGTGGCGGGGGCGGCCGATATCGGTGTGAGGGGTGGCGCCGGCGGCGGCAGAGATGTGAGGGGCGGCAGAGATGTGAGAGAGGACGTCGGGGCCCTGGGGGGCGGGGGGCGGGAGGGAGGGCAGCGGCAGAGATGTGAGGGCTGCGGCGGGTGTGGCGAGCAGTGCGGTTAGATGTAAGGGGAGGGCGGACAGGGAGGCTGTTGTGGTGAGCTAGCTGGACGGTAGGGGGTGGCGGGCGGGCAGGGCGGCGGTTGTAGTGAGCTGCTCGGCCGGCAGGGTTGGCAGCGAGATGTGAGGGTGGCGGTTTGCGTGGTGGTGGTTGTGGTGTGGCGGGCGGCGAGCTGCTCGGCGGGGGGCTTGGGGACGGCTAGGGAGGGTGCCGGGAGCTGGGCGTTCTGGGCGGCGTCGGGCGGAGTCCGGCGAGGTGATGGCGGAGGCGGCTGAGGCGCGGTCCGGGGTGCGCTTCGTAAAGCATACCGCCTCACTGTGGACGGTGAGGATACGGCGCACATTGGCGCAGTATGCGCAGGCGTGCCTTCGCCTGGCGGCGTGGTCTCCATGCGCCTTGCCGGCGGGGGCGAGGTCGCATGAGGCGGGGTCCCTGTTCCAGGCGGGGCAAGGGACGCCGTATGCCTCTCGGGTATATGGGGGGCGGGGGTCGGAGGAGGCTGGCCGGGTCTGGGGGGCGGCAGGGCGGGAGGGTGGGGTGCGGGTTGCGGCAGCTCGCGAGTTGAGGGGTGCAGTCGCGGGGGCGGTTATCATGTCCATGCGTAGAGCGTTGATAGCGACTGGGTCGTGCCAGCCGTCCGGGAGCCGTCCGTCCGCGATCCAGGCAAATATGGTTTCCGAGTACCGTCGGACGGTCGGCCACGGATGCGTGACACAGTCCCGTTGCACCGTTAGGTTGTGGTGGAGGAGGCCCGGGATGGAGTCGGACGGGAAGGCGGGATGTGACTCCAACATCCGGAGGGCGAGGTTGTACTCCTCCATGGAGGTCTCGCCCCTTTTGAGTGCCTTGCCCTCCGGGCCCCTCTCGATGAGGTCGTGGGGGAATATGTATCCTGCTGGTATACCTTTTTTCCTGGTGGTGTTTTGCGCCTCGGCGGAGTCGAGGATGTCCCGAACCGCCTCGGAGGCGGAGGTGCGGTCGGGGGCGGCGTGGAGGGCAGGTGGGAGGCGGGCTGCGGAGGCGGCCTGCTGTGTGGGGTAGGTGCCGTGTCTGGTGAAGCGCCGGTAGAGTGGGTGGACGTCGTGAGGCGTGGTCGCGGGGGCGGGCCGAGGCGTGGGCCGGGCCTCCCTGGGCCAGCTCCTGGATGAGGTCTGCAAGGCGGTCGTAGGCTGATGTTGGAGGCGGGGCCGGGGGCGGGCGCTCCCGGGGGGGCGAGTGTGATGCCCTCCATGAGCGCGGTGAGGCGCTGCATGGCCTGGGTTTGGGCGTCCATCCTGGTGTCGACTGAGGTGGCCCATGAGGTGGCCTCCGATTGGAGACTAGGAGTGGATGAGGTCGCGGAGGCGGCATCGGCTGAGGCGGCGGAGGCGCTCCTACCCCGGCGGGCTCCTTGGCGGCCGGCGGGTCGGCCCCGTCCTCGTGCAGCTGTGGGCATGGATATGTGGTAGGTCCCGGGGGCGAGAGTGCCGAGGCGTGGAGTCGTGGGGGCAGCGGTAGTGAGGTGGAGCCAAAAGAAAATGTGTCCGTGCCAGGAGGGTGAGTGGAGGCGAGTGGCTAGGAGCAGCAAGGGCGGCCGGTTATAAAGGCCGAGGGAGGGGGGGGTGTTATGTCAGCGACCCAACGGTCGCGGGCAGGGGAAGGGAGAGAGGGGGGGGGGTCCTCCTCCCTCGCCACGAATCAAACGCAATGCGAGCAGGTATATAATATGTATACGAAAGCAGGGTATCTTTAATACGTAGGAGGCAGGTATTGGAAATAAAAACACTTTATTCATATAGACAATGCTTCAGTGTTATACTGGAGTACAGGTGTAGATACTTAATGGAGGTAAATGAGGATATAACAGATAGCAATGTGGATAAAGTGCAATCAAGTGGGTAATCAATGTCACAATGTCAATGAGGTGCAGTGAAGCAATGTCACTGGGTAATGTCAGATGAGGGGTAAAGTCAGATGGGAGGGAGGCGCCCCGAAGAGCCCTCCACCCTATGAGAGATCGAAAAAGAAAAGAAAAGGTAAGTATGGGTGGGTGGGTGGAGAAAATGTGTCCGTGCCAGGAGGTTGAGTGGAGGCGATTGATTGATTGATTGGTGGTTGCTTTACGCCGTGTCGGCAGCATAGGCCATATTCACGGCGAGAAATGTTTTTTTTTTTTCTTCAAACCATCGCTTTTACATGTAAAAGCAGACAATCAATTATGTGCCAAAAGACACTCATTAAATTAGAAAGCTCACAATCATATATTTGTGGTCAAGGGAAACAAATTCCCATAGAAAAAGAAAAGTTTCATTAATAATTGATAGAATCTATTTAGTGCACTATATGAGGTGGTACAGTCCAGCTGCCCTCAAAAAGGCTAAAATGTTTTCCTGTTTTACCTTAGTAAAAAGGTCATGCATACTGTCTGCAGTGTAGAACCGTTGGCGCAGGGCCAAAAAATCAACACAACTTAGTAAAATGTGTTTGAGGTCAGCGGGGACTGACACCCAATACATTCAGGGGGAGGTTCCCCCTTGACTAGAAAAGCATGTGTAAGCCACGAGTGGCCAATACGGCAGCGGCTAAGGACCACTTGGTCCCGCCGACCTCCCACATGAGTCTGTGGTGGCTTTCCCACAGATGGTTCAATTTCTTTAAGTTTATTAATGTTTTCATCCCACTCATGTTGCCATTTGGATTTTGGAAGGCCAAAAGGAAATTTATTATCACTCAAGACCAAAAATGGAGTAAAAACTCGCATAAATTCTGGAACAACGTAAAAATCCTAATCCCAAACAACAAAAATAAAGATACAATTACCTTATACAACAATGAGGGAATTGAAATCAGCAACAAGGATACAGCAAACATAATGAACAAACACTTTTCTACCATAGGAAATAAACTATCCAGAAAATTTAACTCTAACTCGGCCACAAGAGCACCACAACTAAACGTAGTGATAGGGGATTGCGTAACCACAAAAAAAGAAATAAGTGATCTCATAAAAACAGTTGATTGCAATAAGCCGTCAGGCATTGAATATACCTCGAGTATAGTACTGAAGGATGCATTCGGATGCATCCCAGAGGCCTTATGTAGCCTATTCAACACATCTTTCAGAGAAGGTACCTATGTAGACTGCTGGAAGCTAGCCAAAGTAACCCCACTCCACAAAGGGGGGGGACAAACAAGACCTGGGCAACTATAGGCCTATCTCAATACTCCCACTGCCTGGGAAGTTAATGGAGAAAATAATGCATAGGCACATTATGGATCACCTGATCGAACACAAAATACTAAACAGTAAACAAGGCGGATTCAGAAAATTCCACTCGACAATTAAAACAATTGCTAACTTAGTAAGCGATATCTCAAATAATATCAATAAAAAGAACCTACTGGGTGCAGCGTTCATAGACTTCAGCAAAGCCTTTGACACGGTGGACCACACTATCCTAATCAGCAAACTATCCCAAATGGGAATAACGGGAGTAACGGGAAAATGGGTAACAAGCTACCTAAAAAAACCGAAAACAATGCACAGCAATAAATGGAACCATATCAAGTGAGGAAAAAATAAGCTGTGGCGTACCACAAGGGTCAGTCCTGGGACCACTCCTCTTCCTCATATATATAAATGATCTAAACAACTGGCTAGACACTGAAAACATCCAACTATATGCAGATGATACTGTGGTATATACTGCAGGCAAAACATCTGAAGAGATCGAAACAAAACTAAATCAAACACTAATGAAACTAACAGAATGGTGCCATCTAAATAAGATAACTATAAATAGCAATAAATCAAAGACGGTGCTATTCGGTACCAGACTAACCGGTAACAACAAAATAAAATGTCTCCTGGGAAACAACGAGCTAGAACAGGTAGACAACTACCGATATCTGGGAGTGGACCTGGACAGGCACTTAAACTATGACCTTTGCATAACAAACACTATCAAAAAAGCAAACCATAAAATATGGCTACTGGCAAAAATAAGGTACTACATGACTGAAAGCATGGCAATCAAAATATATAAAGGAATGATCCTTCCCTACTTCGACTACGGTGATGTAGTATACATGGGGGGAAGTACCAAACTACTCAACAAACTACAAGTGATGCAAAATAAAGCCCTTAAAATATGCCTCCAAGTACACAAAAGATATCCCATGATAGAACTACACAAAAAATGCAAAGCAACACTATTAACAAGCAGAAGAGAAACACACCTGAAAATACTAGCACACCACTACACCATGAAACCGGATTACACAGTAGCCCCCCGCACGGACACTAGACACATGGCGGCCCCAATACTCCTAACGGAAAGAAGCAACATGAAAATACATGAGAGAAGTGTACTAACCATGGCAGCACATGCCTGGAATAAACAAAATGTAAAATTACGGGCAATCCGTAACCCTGACCACTACAAAAAATTCTTAAAGAAAACAATTACTTACTGACACAACAAAACCGCACCTGCCCCTGAGCGCCATCAATGCTTGCTGTGCACTGGCACAGAAAGCAAAAGACAGGCCAGGAAAAGTGGTAGGCACTAAACAGAGAAAATAGGAAAATTAGCCCTCCTAAGTATTAAGGAAATCAGGAAAGCTATCACCATATGGTGCGGTCCACCTGGGTATGTGTAATGGCACAAACCAACACAGAAGTGGACAGGCCACGGTCATGCAACTGATCCACCCTGAAATATAAAATGGCTAGGCAAACAACAAAGCCATCCCACCTGGCCACAGTTCTAAAGGGTCCGAGTATGTTCTAGCACACAAGTGCACTATCTAAGGACAGGGTTTAGGTGAAAGGATGCTGTAACAAATCAAAAATCAAAAAAATCTTAATGGAACGGGATCCTCTCCCGCAAGCCTGCATGTCACCCAAGTAGATGTACATAGTAGGCTAAGGTATCATTACTCAGACTAGACAAAAAAAAACTGGAAAATTGCAAAAAAAACTAACATAGGCTATTACTAACAACCAAAATTGCAGAAGGCTGACCCGAGCAGACACAGGTAAACACTCCTGGGCAAAGGAACAGATCAAGACAGTGCCACAGCTGTCCAGCGTTGAAAACAAGCACCCTGACAGGAGCTTATACGTTATGGGCAGAGTAAATACCTCGTCAATAAAAAAAATAAAAAAAAGAAGAAGAAAAATGTGGGTGGCTATTAGTGGTTTCAGATCAGAGTGAGGGATCAGACAAGGTTCAAGATCACAGTTCAGGGCCTTTTTCGCAGCCCGATCAGCTCGTTCGTTTCCTTGTATGCCAGCATGGCCAGGCACCCAGCACAGGTGGATGTCATACCCATCCGTTGTCAGTTGGTTCATTTTATAAATGACCGTTGCTAGAATAGGGTGATTCGTTTTCAGTCCAGCAACAGCCAGGAGGCAAGAGAACGAATCACTGTATATATCATAGTTAGTGTGGTTGGATACCTCGATACACTCCAAAGCGAGAAGGAGTGCACAGGCTTCTGCAGTGAAAATCGAGCTCTGATCGGGCAAACGTACACCAAATTTTTCCCGTCGGCAGACTGCCGCAGTAGCTACCCGGCTTTGGTCTTTCGAACCATCAGTGTATATGGAGAGGTGGTCTGTGCAAGCTGGCCTTGAATCTCTGCATGCAGTCCTTGGTACTCGAGTGGATGTGTCCCAGACTTCCTCAGTTCCGTGAGTCGGAGGATAACCGATGGCTTTCTCAACGACCACGGGGGATGTTCTGGGACGTTGACATCCTCCAACACCTCCAAATCCACGCCCAAGGCCTCCAAATGAGGTTTCATTCGGAGAATCAGTGGCATGATGTAATTTGGCCTGGCTTCATACCTGGATTCGTGGAGTGGAGGCGAGTGGCTAGGAGCAGCAAGGGCGGCCGGTTATAAAGGCCGAGGGAGGGGGGGGTGTTATGTCAGCGACCCAACGGTCGCGGGTAGGGGAAGGGAGAGAGGGGGGGGGTCCTCCTCCCTCGCCACGAATCAAACGCAATGCGAGCATTACGACCAATGGGCTTGCACTTCAGTGCACTACATTGTAGAAAGTCATGGATGGTGCCCGGAGAAGTGCAATGACCTCAGCTTTCTATCCATATATAGTTTGCCATGGGTCAAAAAAGTCAATCAGGTCAAATTCTGCAATTTAAATGATTTCGAAAGTTTAAAACCCATTTACTGAATTGAAAGATATTTAAAACCTAATAAGATTTCATGTGGAGGGATAGACAATTTGATTCCCTTTCCACTGATACCAATCTTACTATAGTGCTAGTTAGTGCAAGGAGCCGCAGACAGAATATTGACACACAACTTGTTTGGACCTTTGCTGACTGCACTAGTTTCTCAATGGTAACACCCATGTAGAAACATGTATATGACATTGATCTCTATTGAGATATATTACAGAATTTATAATCTAATATTGGGCCAAATTTGGGGAGGATCCAACTATTGCTCTAGGTAGAATGAATATTTAAAATTTACTTAAATCAATATTTTTGGTTTCAGTCACTTTTAATTTGTATTTGCAATCAAAATGTGTCAAAATGCAGATTTTGATAGTCTTAGCAAAGTTATTGTGATAGCCAATATGCATTAGGTCCCTATGCTATGTGTGCATACTTTGAAGAAGATCCACCTATTGGATGAGCCACAGTGAGTGTTCAAAGCTTGATGACCAAATCTTTATTTTATATTTTTGTCCACTTTTCATTTGTATGTGCAGTCAAAATGCATTTTTTGTATTTCTAGACAGAATATTAACACGATAATGTGTATTACCTCCAGATGATATGCACTGTCAATTTATAGGAAGTTTAGCCAATTGGTTAAGCTACAATGAGCATTTAGAGATTCATCAAATTGATATATTTGGTTTTCCGACAATTTCTCTTTATATGTTCAATCAAAAATCAATATTTTCCATATTATTGGATATAATATTGATATAAATAATATCCATTAGTCTTAGAGAATGGTTATTGTAATACTGTGCCAAATATGTGGAAGATTCAAAAGAGTGTTTTGCTGCAATGCGCTTTCAAACATTGAAATGTTGAAAATAATTCACTTACAGATGCTGTTTACATGCAAACTATTACACTTTTTGACATTCTAGGATGCAAATATCTTTCGATTCTCTGCAGATAGAGGTCTAAACAAAAAAATAGGGCGTTACACTATTATATATATATGTTTTCGTATAGGGTAAATTCATCTTCAAAAACGGCCGTGTGTATGAGGGCGTGTTTGACAATGATCACATCATGGACTGCCCATGCTTTATGTTGGATGGATCATCGACTCCTGATTTGAGCCAGATCCGAACCAGGACAAATATCTTTCGATTCTCTGCAGATAGAGGTCTGAACAAAAAAATAGGGCGTTACACTATTATATATATATGTTTTCGTATAGGGTAAATTCATCTTCAAAAACGGCCGCGTGTATGAGGGCGTGTTTGACAATGATCACATCATGGACTACCCATGCTTTATGTTGGATGGATCATCGACTCCTGATTTGAGCCAGATCCGAACCAGGACACCACTACCAGCCGGTAACCTGTTTACTCAGTTTATTGCTACCCCCCCCCCCCCATTTCTTCCATTGATTTATGTTTTGTCTTATTTGTATATTCCATTTATGGAATTCATGGTACCCTGTTATTATGGTGAACGTCTCACGATCATGTTTTAAACGCAGGATAAAGTCTATATTATTAAGTCAATAGGCAGATACAGTAAATTGTAACAACAAATTATGTTGTGATTGTTATCCCAGGCCATATAGAACCAATATTTGAATCACAGAATTTGTCTAATGATGAACAGTTGCTGATCTCATCATATCTTTTTCTAAACATGTGCTTGTTTCCTTAAAGAGAAGTATGTAGGTTATTTGTATAATTGTCTCACGACTTTGTTTTATGGATTATTTTCTTTATAAGGGGCAGTGGGAAGACAACTATTAATGGTTACACCTTTCCTGCAATTTTTATTGTTAACAGAATAGTATATGTTTGTGGAATACTGTATAGAAATTGTGAATAAAACATGTTTTAATGTCTTAATGTGACATAATCTTAATTGCAGTTAATTGATTTGTTCAGTGCATTTAGTTGAATCTGGGGATTTAGTTGAATCCGTTAATTCTGTGGAAGGTATTTTTTTCTATTGGGGTGGTGTGATTAACCAAAACATAAATTCACCAAGCTACTTCTGATACTGGTACATGTCTTCCCTTGTTGGCACACGAATCAGGCATTGTTGTTTATAAGAGGCGGGTCTTTACTCGAAGGATTCAACAAATTTAATATTTATATGACTGTGGAAAATTAGAATTGAGCAATTGAGATGATATAGTCTATATGGGTACACTAGGATAGAGTGCTCCACCACTTTCGCCAGTACAGTAAAACCTCTCTAACCTCTCTAACTACTCCCCTATATTAATCGCTTTATTTGGGTTCCAAAGGCTGCCCATACAATACCATTGTTGCGATTTAAAAAAAACTCCCTAAACTGACAACCTCCCTAAATGGACCATTTATAATTGGTCCCGTGGTCGGTCGATTTAGAGAGGTTTTACTTTACTTATAAATCCCTGTTGTATATAAGTTCAATCGAAATGGTCAAAGCTGTTAGATCCAGTGGTCTGTAAATATACACCGCATGGCCACACACAACATGGTGTCAGTGATCTCAGCACTCATGAACATTAACACTGGGGGAAGCAACATGTGACCATCTCAAGGAGGGCGTCTCATAAATAAGGAGAGGGGAGTGGCCTAGGTGTAATTGGAAAGTGACCAGTTTGTCCTGCCACTGAGAGTTTTACCGTTAGATATAATTTCGAAAAATATCTTGCACATTCTTGCCGATCTGGAGGTACTGAGAACCCTTGAGGTCTTGCCTTGTGGGCGTGGAACCCGAGTGGTGCCAGTCGTGAGCTTGTTAGGAGACTCTGGGGGCATGCTCCACCCCCCACCCCACTTCCTGAATTAATTTTTTTTAATGGGCTATTTGATGGCATTTCCGAAGGGGTTATAGGCTGATATTGTAGCATATGTATAACATGATAGTTCCTTCTATTTAATCAATAGTGCACTGTAGTACAGGATATGAATTAGAAAACAAAACAAAAATAGTAACCAAAACATTCCTTATTTCATCATAATAATACATACCTCAGCCTGTTGTTCGTTCCTTTGCGTGAAATTTGTGAGATTTGGGGGTCGATCTGTGACTCACGGAAATTTCGTGCGAGTTGGTAACACTGCTTGCAATACGATAATGCTTCCGAGAAGTAAATTGCAATCTACGCCGTTAGCGCTTATTTAGTGCCTAATGACTTGATCTTCTGCTTTGTTTCCAGAGAATCTCTCAGTTCATACTAATGACAGCGGCAACACGTACGGGCCCAGCTTCCAACTCGACGTGCCTTCTCTCCGGGAGTTCCCCGAGGAAGACCGTGATGAGGAGGCCACCCAGGTGAACAATTGATGCTGATATTTTACACTAGTATCTCCGGTTCGTCACACCTCAGTAACTAATCATGGTCCTTAAATAGACTACATCATGGTTCCGACTGCGCATGCGCTGAAAACGGCCGTGGGAGCAAAGCAAAGGCGTACGGCCATTGAGTTTGCCGATACGCGCATTGACAAATGTCAGTTTTATTCCAAATTAATAGAAATCCAAAACCCTAACCGTATAAATTTAATATAATCTTTTTGTTAAACATGTTTTCTATATGTGTTCCAAGCGGGTTGTGCCTAGGTGGTGTGGTTTTATCAATATTTTACCTTTTCTGTATGGAGATTGCTCACTGCCATTGACAATGCATTGAGTACACTGGCTATGGCTCTAACACTAGTCTGAGTGCCTAGATCTTTCTAAATCTAAATGCACATGGCATAAGATGTGCTGATTATATTGATGTAAATGCAATACTGGATAAAAGATTAATATCTTAATTTATTATATATATTTTTTTAGTTAGTATTCTATGTTTCAAACAAGAGCTGATATAAGCTGTACTCTGACAAATGCTCTCCAAGCACAACTTTGCATTGTTGTTCAGTTTATGCAACCGAATATATCTGGAGGGAGACTGTTGAGGTCAGTTGCTCCTGCTGTGTTGTAAATGTAAGTAAGCAAGTCTAAGCAAAACAAATCCGTGCAAAGCACATGTTTGTTGGTTTTACCGTACATGCAGAATGCAAACCCCTGTGTTTGTATTATTTCAATGAAATCGAAAAACTTTGCTTTAATAAATGGACTTAAAATGAGCAATAATAGGGCACATCTGATGATATGTGCTTCATGCCGGTTTGTTTTGCTTTGACACATCCCATGATGCACCACAATGCGGGAATTACGAACTCCGTGCATCTATGGAATCTGTTTGTTTATGACAAGACATTATTTACTTGCAGTGATGATTCTGAAACACATATAGGGAGGGACAGTCCGATAAAAAAATCTAATTTTCACAACCAAATTAAATTCCTAATATTGATTCTACATATCTAACTAGTAACTTAGATACTGATGCAAGCATTGATCATTTCTTGCCATATAGAAGGGAATAATAATGCGACAATTTAATAGAACATGTTACTGCTCATACAATACTATTGTAAAAATCTTTTGTTAAGTCCCTAAACCGACCACCTCCATAAATGGACAATTTGAAGTCGGTCCCATGGTCGGTCGATTTAGAGAGGTTTTACTGTATTTATCTCAGAAAAATGACAAACTCAAAACCATCGGACTATGCAACTTTAAATAGAGTAATGATTCGGACACTCGCCCCATAATGGCAGAAATGTAGGTTCGAGTGCCGCACTAAGCCTGATGCTATTTGATTTAAATTGTAACACCCCACCAGCAGCGTTAAGCTAGGATTCCTTACACGCGGCATGTGGAATGCGAATGCGGCATGCGAACGGGTTGGGTCCTTTCACCCACACCCACACCCACACCCACACATAGTGTCAGGTTTCTCTAACACTGTTTCCTATGGGAAACGCAGCAGCATTCGCATTCGCATGCCGCACCGATGGCTACATGGACCGATTCAGTTGCCGCATTCACATTCGCATTCGGACGCATGGAATCACCCCCCCATTGATTTAGATGCTTTTCGATCTGTTGCTACATTCGCATTCGCATGCCGCATACCGCGTGTAAGGAATGTAGCCTTTAGTAACTATTGTCGTCCAGGTGGTGTACGTCATCATGAGGCACATGGGCGAGCTGCGGCGCATCTACAGCTTCTACAGCCAACTGGGATACACCAGCAGCGCCGACAACACCTTCATCATGAACCGCATGCAGCTGTGGCGTTTCTTCAAGGACTGCCGCCTCCACCACCACCACACGACGCTGGCCGACATGGACAGGGTGCTCGGTGAGTGCGCTGCTCAGTAAAGCGCAGGCTTCCCGCGCGAAAGGTCGCGGGTTCGAAAAACCGGACGAGTCCAAAAACTATTATCATAGCGGGGTGGGAGGTGGGGGTGGTCGAACTGGGAAATAATGATCCTATGACGGGATTCTGTTTCTTTTTAAGTACTGAAGTATTCCTTTCTCCTATGGATGCTCTGAGTTCATTCCTAATGTATTGTAGTAGTCTGAACATGAGCTCTACTATCACGCGGTAGCAGCGGAGACTACGCCGTACACCAGCGCAGTACCATTACACTGCGGCAGGTGGCGGCACGGGTAGCCACCGGTCAGACCCCAACTGGGCTGACCTCTACTGCGTGTGGCTGACCCCCCCCGTGGCTGACCCCCCCCCCCACACACACCTATAGAGTCGATGTGGGATCTGGCGAGTCAGGGGGCGGGTCAGACAACTACTGACGCCGCGGAGAGCAGATGGTTCAATAAACCAAGGGTGAAGCGTACACTGAATTGTATCTTGGTGTTCTTCCGTGGGTGACTGTGTGAGTGAGAGTCGGAGGGCCGTGGGCCATTACTTTATGTTATTTTACTTTTTATTAATGGATTGTTAAAACTTTATGCTTCTTAATTTTAAGCTTTATGTTACATATATATATATTTTTTAATTCTTATCGCTCCCGAGCCTTTAGTGTTGTTACATTAGTTGATTTTTTAATATATTATTTTAGTGATTGTTTCTTTATTCTGCTCATAATGGTTAAGTGCGTGCAATTGTTTTCGCCACCATGCAGTCATAATTCACACACTCAAAAGGAATTAGAGACACAAGAAGAAGCATAGTTTAAATTGTATTTATTTATATTTAATGAAGTAATCTTGGCCGATGTATCATCGTAGCAGCATGGTGAGGCCGAGGTGCAGAGACCCGAATGTCCTGAGCAGTTCAGAGCGGGCAGTGAGGCAGTTCATGTATAGACGATGAGTTGAGCCGTGGTGCGGAGACAGACCGGAACAGCGCTCAAACCACTAGTTAGTGGGTGGGTGGGTGGGTGGGTGAGCGAAGTGTAGTCAGGAGCAGCAGGCGGAGAAGTGACGATCTGAGCGTAGTGGGATTTGGCAGGAAAGTTAACATTAGAGCAGCAACCTCGTGTGCAAATTACCCATGTTAGCCTGCATCCAACATGTTTAATCCATACTTTCTGTAAACTTGTTGTGGTGTAAAATTGGGCAATTCTCAATTGTTTTTGGTTTTCGTTTATATTTGTGTACATAGTCAACATTTGTAACACCTTGTACCCATGCAATTAGTCTTTTAATCTAGATATACTATCACACCTTTGAAGATTATGTTTGTACATAATTTGTAAGGGTTTCAGGTATTCCATTTTCTTTGTTGTTTTACCGCTCATTTTGCTTTAGAGACATACACCTCCTATTATTCCTACTGCACGTCTTGCCCGGCACTTACGTGATCATTAGTTGTTTAGTATGGCGTATCCTAGTCAAATTGGTTTGTGTCTTATTAAGCAGAGGAAGTTTCAATCGCAGACAATTGGTTTCGCTCTTTCCACTGCACCATGTTCTATCCTAGTAATGCCAAAGACTAGGCCAGGTAGCGACAGGTAAGCATTTTAAAGTCATTGGTTTGACTCGGCCAGGATTTGAACCTCACGACTTTTCACAATTGAATTCAATTCTTTTATTTTAACTCTCTGCAAGGTATGTTTACAATAAACTGAGGTGATACAATAAATGCATACAAATTCCTTACAGACAGAAAGGATCCCAGAAAAGCGATGCTTATCTAGCTGGTCTCCACAGGTGCTCAACTATTTTGGTTATCCTGTCTGGTCACCCCTTCTCATGAAAAATAAGCAAATAACAAAGCTTGTGTTTGTCATCTTCCAGCTTTAAACAGAGACGAGCCTGTGAATGAAATACATAGTCCGTTCTCCAAGATTCTCGTGAGGGAATTCATCCACCACATTGTCCACCTGGCCATCCACATCTACGAGAAGGAGTACACGTAGGTTCTGACCGAAGTCACGCTATGTACAGAGTTATTTAGTCATTTATTATCAAACTGTATTCCAGTTACACCATATGGTAGGTACTACAGTAGTACCTGTCTTGAGCGACTCCTGTTATCGGCGAGCCCCTACCATATACAAACAATCTTTTCACCGACCAAGCTGTTTTTAGGTCCATTTGACTGTCTCTCTGATGACACAACACATGCTGTGTCAGGGAAACATTGGCTTGGATCCAGTGTTGTCATTTTAAAACCAGCTACGGTGCCTACTATTATAGTGTCTTCCGCCAAGCACAAATCACCTTTGTATCAAAATAACACATAATGTAATAATTATCCAACTTGATTGACCAAATTAGATCCCTACTGCGCCGTGTGCGCATGCTCTTCTCGTTATGAATGGGTGGTTTGCCAATTTTGCCATAATACATTTTAAAGAATTGGTGATCGCCCCCTCATGTGGCTGAAAAATCGCCATGGCCCCTGATTTCTTCAGATCATTAAGAATGTGTTGGGCCAGCAGCAATTCAACTTTCGTGAGGCTGGGTGAGAATTGGGTCAGTGCTGAGGTCAGGGTGGGGGTGGGGTTCGGGTGGCATGTCTGAGGCTGGGCCTGAGCTGGCAGCTGTTGTTTTGAAAATGGATCGGCAAGTGGAGAGAAGGGAGAGTAAAACTTAGGTATTTTCAATTTTCTTTAGCGTAGTTCAAACAGGAAATATATTTGCTTTAATGTGAAATTTATGTCAGTACAATTACATTGCATAATTCAATCAGAAACACATATAGAAGGAAAAACGTTTTTTTGTTGTTGAATGTAAAATGCAGTGAAACACATGGGGTTTGAACCCACAACACCAAACAACTTCAAATTACAAGTTCAACACCTTAACCACTAGGCCACAGAGACAACACATAGTACTTGTCTCAGTTCACACTATTGGTATATACGACGTCATATGGGTGTGTGATTGTGTATGAGTGTGTATATATATATATATATACCATGTGGATATCATATGTATGATGTATATACTAGTCATATATAAAATGTATGTGTCGCAAGGGCATCGTACGATGCCCATGCAGTAAATACATTGTATATATGCACTAGTAATAGTATATATGTCATATGTATATAGGACATTGATCTGCCAATACTAATATACACCATACATATAGGCCCTGGGTAGTAGAACCATATCAGTTTCTACACTCACCTCATTTGTTATAATAGCCTTATTAGAACCCGAGATATGATGCTTTACAGGTACTACTAACAAAAGGGCAAGAAGCATGGCTGATTTCCAAGTTCCTACATGCACCAGAAAAAAATCAAATTAAAAACCGCCCGGCCGACCCTGATTTGTGTGATCAAAAGGACGATCCCCAACTTTTTAATTTTATTTGGCCTTATCGCTCACTCGCTAAGGGCAAGTAAGGCACTGTGCATTTACTGATGTAAGTACATGTGCAGAAGTTAAACGCCACGTCCGTATGTGACAGGGGAACTACTCTCAAGGTGCAGTGGTGTCTGGGTAAGATCATCTGCCAGAACATCCTGCCGAACGCGTGTGAGGTTCACGGCAACATCTACGTGGAGACCCGGCGGGCAGAGAATGCGCTCATCCACCTCGAGCAGGCCTACGAGATCTTCAAGACCTTGTCGACACCGCGAAAGGTAGGTAGCACGAGCTGACCTCGCAGTGGTTAGTTCAGCAATGCCTCATGTTCAAGCCCGTCCTGATGTATGAGCTTAGATGTTGTCAGGAACCAACCAACCATGTTCAAGTTGCATAGACCAGTGGTTTTGGTGGTTTTCTTTTGGTAAGACAGTTTATTCATCAGAACATATATTTTTTTTCAGCACCAAGGTACTGGTTTTCCGGTCTTTTATATTACACTGTAGATAGGTGGTATGCAGGTATTGCAGGTATTGCAGTACCTCAGGGAGTTTGACGCCCCTGCCCTGCAGAGTTGTAAACGACTGCCTTGTGGTACAGGTTCTTTACATAACCGAAGGCTAAGGGAGCAAACCCTAAACAGAAAACCAAGTCACTGTGGCAGCATTAAGGGTGGTTGATGTATGGAACTCCCAACATCTCCCGACCAGCCACTGCAGGGACAAATAGTTTTGCGCCTGTCTGGACATGTTCTTGCCGGTGTGAAACCTCTATTTGCTCCCCGAGAGAGTGCCGCTGGTCTGGTCTGTTCTGGCACCTTAGTTTGTCATAGCCTACTCTGCCCTTGGGTAGAAGGCTTGACCTCCTGCATGGGAAGCCAGCACTCTACCGGCCCAGCCATTTGATCTGGTTCAGTGTAAAATTAATTATATACCTCTTACTAAATATGAAATATCATTGGAAAGTGTAAGATGACTATAAATATACAGAGAACTGATCGTCACTGATGCTAATTAGTGACTTGGGCTCTCCCGACCATAGACTTGCAAGCCACGTTCCACTGAATAGGTTTGGTTTGCTACATGATCCTCAAATGATTCCTGAATTAATGTTTGGTTAGATCAAAACGTAACTATTACGTCATCCACTCAGCTGGATGATGGTACCGTGACCTAAATTAGGGTCCGTTTCCGGTTTTGGTAGATCGTGGGATTCGAACCCATTGATCGAGTTAAACCAATGACTTAAGAATTGATACTTGTCGCTTCCTAGCCAGGCGCTCTGCATTATTAGGATATGGCAAGGACTGGTTGGCTCAGTGTCAGGATAATATCACAGAGTGGGATATCAGGTCATGTCCTGATTTCCCAGTGGGGCAGCACTATAAATGTCACTGTGAGTGAGCAGTGTCACAAGTCGGCACCCGTCCTGATATGACCTTAGATGTTGCCAGTACGTGAAATTCCAACAACCAACCAACCAACTGACCTAAGTCAGTATGGGGTTAGAGATATTGGGCTGTATGTATCTGGTAATCCCGTGTCAAATTCTTTCTTTCTTTAAAAAGCATTTTTCTTATTACATTCATTAATTAAGCTGGGGAAATTTCAGCCACAGAAAATTGGTCTTCCTCATTCCAATGCTCCGTATTTTGTTATTCCACTCTTACTTATCTTGCATGCGTTCTTATATTTGGTTAAGATGTACCGAATATTTGTGCAATAAAGCTTCACCTGATCTTTATATGTGCGTTTGACATTCGTGTTCTGTATTGCAGCAAAATCCTGCGGAAACCATATTCAGAATGAGACAATTCCTTTTTATGTTGAAGGTAGGTATGTTTTGTGTTTTTTTAAAGAAAAGAAAAGAACGCATCATGTCTCAACACTTCAAATATCCATATGCATTAACTAAGATTTAGTTTAGGATAATGTTAAGATTACTGCTTTTATATCTGAGATCACTCATATATATATATATATACACAAGTCCCTGTATTATGGCATTCTCTGACTTGCCAAGTCTAGTAATAAATTTGACTAAACTGCATTCATTAGCTCTTTATATGGTTTGAGTTCGGCCTTATTTAACAGCCAATGTGTGTAGAGTGAATGCTACATGTATATATTTACATATTCAGCAATGCCCTTTTGCCTGTGATCCATTGGGCATCAGAAATGAACTAAATGGACATTATTTGCAGGACATGAAGCTAATTAACAATGACCTCACAGCGAAAGCTGTCATTGAAGTCTTGGCGAGTGATAATCCCACAATAATGGACGAAGAGGGCAGCATCAATATGGAGCTTGAGGTGACATTTACTTAAAGTTACATAGTCCGATGGTTTCGAGTTTCTGCCATTTCTCTGAGATAAATATATTAAATTGATTGTTATATCCTACCAGAGAGCGTGTATATAGATGAGAGGGACAACTCTCATACTAGAACGTGTAACAGCTGCCGACTGTGGCGCTCCATGTGGTGGTTATTGAACAGTATATGACACAGCTGTCAAACTCAAGGCATTGTCAATGGCCGTGAGCAATCTTCGTACAGAAAAAGTGAAATATCTCTAAAACCGCACAATTTAGAAACAAACTGTTTGGCAGACCAACAGATCAAATGTTTAATAAACAGATTATATTAAATTTATATGCTTAGTATTCTGCATTTATATTAATTTTGAATAAAACTGATGTTTTGCCCTGTGTGTACCGGCAAACTCAATGAATTGTCAATGGCCGTGAGCAATCTTCGTACAGAAAAAGTGAAATATCTCTAAAACCACACCACATAGAAACAAACTGACTGGAATACATATAGAAAACATATTCAATGAATAGATTATATTAAATTGATGAGGTTAGGCTTCTGCATTTCTATTAATTTTGAATAAAACTAATGTTTTGCTCTGCATGTACCGTCAAACTCAAAGCTTGTTCAACAATAACCGCGAGAGGCGCCACTGTAGCCTGTGTTACCGATTTTCGTGGGAGTTGTCCCTCTCATCTATATACACGCTCTCTGATCCTACCTTACTTTAGCTTGAAGTAACTTATTTTAAAGACTAAGTTTTGAGATATTTGAAGTGCAAATATGTCAAATTAGTCTTGGCAAGATTGCCAAAGCTCTGACACCATATGCTTCAGCAATAACAGGTTCTATTAAATTGACTCAGTATATGGGAACAACTGTTTAATAATTGCATCATTATCTAAGTTAGATATGTAGAATCAATTTTAGATTATTGTTTTGGTTTTGAAAAGTTGATGCTTCATCGGACTATGCAGCTTTAATAGCATGTTAGGGGAATAATAGTATATTCATCGACTAGCTAATAATGAAGCATACTGAAAATGAACCAGACAGATGGTTCATCAACTATGAAATTTCTCGCCATTTAACTGGCTTATTTAACCAACCAACTCTTCAAGACATTTCAACTAATGATACTATCCCATTTTTTATATTTAATAATTAAATAATAATAATTATATTTAATAATTAAAGATGATATATCGGATTTTCCCTTAAGGAAATGTCAAGCTCATATTTGAAAACGTCTCCCGGGCTCTTCATAGGATAGGTGGAGGGATAGAAGGGTACTACTGTTTTTTGTGTTTAACAAAAATTCCTAGCAACATCTAAGGCCATATCAAGACGGGTACCGACTTGTGACAGTGCATACTCATGGCGACTTTATAGTGCTTCCCCACTGGGAGACCAGGCTGCCAGAACCATGACCCGATATCCCACAGTCACATTATCCTGATATTGTGCTAACCAGTCCTTGTCCTATCCTAATAGTGCCAAGTGCCAGGCTAGGTAGCGACAAGTATCAATTTTGATAAGTTATTGATTTGACTCGACTGGGATTCGAACTCCTGATCTTCCGCACGTGAAGCCTGCGCCCTACCGATTCGGCGACCGCGTCCGGTGAAGTGTACTACTGCAATGTGCACATTTCATATGATGCTAAAGAAATTACCACAATGTACAATGGGATAACTTACATTAGAATTTTCAAACAAATCGGTCATTGCAGAATTTGGTTGCCTAAAAAGTGGAACTATATTTCACTATAAATTATGTGTAGATGTTTAGTATAGAATTGTGTAGTCACTGATCTAGTAAACTCAGTTCCACGACCATGATGTGGCCAGGACTGAGAACTAGTGGTTGTAATGTGTAAAGCAGCAGGTAGTTGGCCAGATGGGATGCCGTATGAGTTGAGTGCCCGCCCGCTCCTATTTTGGTAGGTAAGGGGACTCAAACCATGGCCGAGACAAACCAACGACTTAAAAATTAATACCTGCCGCCTCGTAGCCTACGTTTTCCTCGCTTAATCAACTAATGTACAAAATAAACTCCCCCCCCCCCCACCCACACACACACACACAAGACACAAACAACAACAAAACAAAAACTGAGCTGTCACGTCTTGCCAGTGGGCGGTGCTTCTGATACTCGGTGTGTGCCTGTTGCCGGTTAGATGACGTTCCTGGAGTTCTTTGAGGCGCTGGTTGGATGTGCGCAAGTGTACGTGACGGAGGCGGTTGTGAAGGACCCGACCACCCCCTGTCCTTCCACCAGTCTCACCATCGAGCAGAGCGTCCTCTCAATGACTGGCATGCAGTCCAGGACCATCAGCCAGGTACGTGTCGTTTGCTAACCAGCGTCTTCCTCATATTTAGTAAACACTCAGTATTGTCACAGGTGTGGAATCACCTGCCATGTTCAAGGTCCGTACGGAGCATGTAAAGTTTTGAAAGGTCTTGAACTTCATTTGGCCCATTTCTCTTTAGTCTTGAAAAGCTTTGAATTCCATTAAACTGTCCCCACTGATCTAAATTAGTCCAAAGACCCTATAACACTAAGACAGCTCACTCAGCCTTTACTGTGTAATCAAAATTATCAAACCCACCACCTGGTGCGCTGGCTGTTCTCTTGATTGCACAGTTGCTATATTATATGTATAAATGTATATATGAATGTGACAGATGTGTGATGATGGTGATGATGATGTGTATTTGTTCATAGGAATTTCATATTGATGTATATTCATTCTTCTATATCATGTATAATATAATTGTATGTGTTTACATGTGAAACACCAACCAGCAGCCGAGCTGATCAAACCCACCACAAGGTGGCACTGCGAAATTTACATTACCATGGGAGAGATAGGGAGTGAGCTGCCTTAGTGTTATAGGGTCTTTGATTAGTCCAAGATTAGGACAGAGGAAGGCTGAGACTGAGGTGGGAGAAAGGGGATTTTATTAGGTACATAAAAAGAGGTTACAAAATGTTATGACGAGGTTATATGTGGTTCGTTGGAAGAGTTTAGTCCATCTGGTCAATGTCGGCTGATGGAAGAGGGAGGACCTGAGAGCCCGAGCCGACCCAAAGCACAAGGCCAAGGCTCTCGGGGCGTCCGCGGGCACGACCTGGGCACGTATGTGTAGACTTCCAGGTCCCATGGGCCATTATGGCGGATAGGTCGACCCCCTCCCCCCCCCCCCCCCGCCCCCCTGGAGGAGCAGGCCCGAGGGGAAGCCGAAGGGCAGGGCGATGTCGATGTACAGGCGGCTGTCGACGGTGATGCAGAAGAGGGGACTTGACAAGGGGTCTACCCGGAGCTGCCGGTAGGGCTGGGACACGTCTGCGGACCAGCAGAAGGCTCCCCTGCCTTCTTGCGGCATACAGCGGCCGATGTCGGAGGCCGCCGGGAGCTTATACGCATGGGGGCGCCCCAAGTATTCCCTCCTCCGGATGCCCGAGTTGACACTGGGGCCAGGGGGGTATGACAGGTCGACGATGATTCGACCCTTCCCGGGGTGGACTTGGGGTGCATCATTATGGGGCTGCACTGCGCCCAGGGGAAGAAGGGGGGCACTGCAAAGGGACCCATCAGGGCGCCCCTGCGAAGCTCCTCCTCCGTGTAGGCCGTGACATGGCGGGCATGGTCGGGGTCCGCTGTGACATGGCGGGCATGGTCGGGGTCCTCACGGTGGTTCCGGAAGGTGGGCATCGGCGGGCTGGCGGCTGTGTAGTTCGCCGGAAAGCCAAACTCGAGGTGGTCGACCAGGAGGGGGCCGTGGTGCCCCTGCAGCATCTCCCGCCATGCAGGGATACTGAGGTCGGAGAATGTGACTGGGACTCGGGCGGCTAAATAGTTTGGTAGGGCTGAGTTCTGGGCGGCGGTGTAAGCTGCTCCATAGTCGGGGTACTCGGCACACCTCTCGCCCGAGAGGAACGGCCAGAAGCTGTCGAGGGTGCTCTTATATTCGACAGGGGATAGGCCGCATTCGGGGGTGGCTGCCATAGAGTCCTGTAGCGTGTGGTCAATGACCTGGTCGACCGGCTGGCTTGTGTCGAGGTCGCCCCGGCCGCCAAGCTGGTCGGCTCCGGTCACGTCACACAGCACATAGGGGGCTACGAGGCTTGCAGCCTTAAGGGTGGAGGCTTTGCGGTTGTTGTCGGCGTGCTCGGCAAAGCTCCCGTAGGTGGACGTGTGCAGGGACGGGTCGGGGATTCCACCTTTCGGGTGGCACAGGGCACGGCGACTTGCGGCGGGTGGGTTGGGCGGGAACCAGCTTGATCGCGGGCCGTGACGTCACTTGGCCGCCGCTGGCCCTGGCTAGAACGCCGGGAACCGGCTGCGGGGCGTGACATCATTCACGGAGGTTCCCAGGACTGCCCTGGCAGTGGGGGTGCCCGGCGGGAAGCCACACGGCCACCCCAGAATGTCAACAAACAGTGGATGGGTCCTGGGTGGGCCGTATACCGTTAGGGTAGTCGGGGGACAGGCGGGGGAGTTGTCTCTACTGGCTCGGCAGGGAAGGGTTTTATCATCCCGCCGGGGTGCTAAAAATCCAACTGGGACTTCTTACCGGGCCTGCCCCTGGACTTCTTAGAGTAGCAGCTGGCCTCCATATGGTTTGTGACTATCCTCCTGACATTAGCACAGTAACCACAAACGTGCATGAGCTTTTGGGCGCCCGAACCGTGCGACTCTCCTTTCACTGCCTTGTCGCACGATCCGGGGTCTTTATTCCAGGCTGGCCAGGGTGCACCCATTGCTGCCTTGTCGTAGTGGTTGCGGGGGTCGGCGCCCGCTTTTTGCTGCTGTTGCTTCCAGTGCTGGTGGTTGGCGGAGGTCACGGAGGTGAAGCAGGTCTGTCCGGCCATAGCGATTATCTTGATTCATACAGCATTTATGGTGACCATATCCTTCCAGCCATCGGGGAGGTGGCCGTCCGCTATTCTGGTGAAGATCTCAGAGTAATGTCTGATGACTGGCCAGGACAGGGTACAGTTATCCTGGGCCACCATCTCTTGGTGGCGGGAGAGGGCCTCCAGGGAGCTTGCCGGGAAAGTGCGGTGGTACTCGAGGCGATTTAGGCCCAGCATGTACTCTTCTCGGGTCGCCTCCCCCTTTTTGATAGATTTTCCTTCGTTCCCCCTCTCGACCAGATCGTATGGAAATAGATACTTCGTGGAAATAGCTTTTTTTCTGGTGTTTGCCTTGCCATCCACCGCCGCGACGATCAACCGCACTGCTTCCTCGGCTGTAGAGTGGGCCCCCCCCTGCCGTACACGTCATCTCCGGTCCGGTGTTGTCGGCGTCATGTAGCGCCACAGCCCTCGCAAGTTTCTCAGTGTGTCCGCGATCAGTGCTCGCTTCGGTGTTGGGGTGAGGGATACGGTGAGGACCAGAGGGTATACTTCGGTGGAAGCGGAGGTGCCGGTGTGATGAATATGCTTTGAAATCAGACGCCGAATGCAGGTCAGGAGGGGTGTAGGAGGAGGGGGGAAGCACACATGCGCAGCTTGGTGATGTGAGCGTCTCAGGCTTCCTCCGCCGGATCAAACACAATTCGGAATTATGGGCCAATTGCCATTTGTCATTGTTTTTCCCGCCTGTAATCCAAATGAGAATAGTTTTTAATTCATATCAATAACAGCCTTGAAAACCCTTGAAATATCCTTGAATTCCATATCTTCACATGTGTATGCACCCTGCATGTTATCGGGTAATACCTGTCTTCAAAAGGCGATTTTGTCCAGACCACTGTTATCCCAACATAGTAGGTGTCCTGTTAATGGAGGGACAGTTAAATGAAACGAAAACGTTTGTACATTGAATTTTATTTTCGTTAATAGGAGGTGGTTATTGATTACAGGAGTCGCTGAAGACAGATACTGATGTAGTCACAGTGAGTCAAACTCAGAGTGTTGTAGCACAGCACAGTCACACATAGTCAAGCTGAAAATTGCCACATAGTTGTATTTAGCCACTACAACATAGTCACACACAGTCAAGTTCAGTGATGTCACATGCTTGTATTCATCCACTACAAAATAGTCACACATAGTTGAGCTGAAAATTGTCACATGGTTGTATTCATCCACTACAACATAGTCAAATTCAGTGATGTCACATGGTTGTATTCATCCACTACAACATAGTCAAGTTCAGTGATGTCACATGGTTGTATTCATCCATTACAACATAGTCACGTTCAGTGATATCGCATGGTTGTATTCTTCCACTATAACATAGTCACACATAGTCGAGCTGAAAATTGTCACATGGTTGTATTCATCCACTACAACATAGTCAAATTCAGTGATGTCACATGGTTGTATTCATCCACTACAACATAGTCAAATTCAGTGATGTCACATGGTTGTATTCATCCACTACAACATTGTCAAGTTCAGTGATGTCACATGGTTGTATTCATCCACTACAACATTGTCAAGTTCAGTGATGTCACATGGTTGTATTCATCCATTACAACATAGTCACGTTCAGTGATATCGCATGGTTGTATTCTTCCACTATAACATAGTCACACATAGTCGAGCTGAAAATTGTCACATGGTTGTATTCATCCACTACAACATAGTCAAATTCAGTGATGTCACATGGTTGTATTCATCCACTACAACATAGTCAAATTCAGTGATGTCACATGGTTGTATTCATCCACTACAACATAGTCAAATTCAGTGATGTCACATGGTTGTATTCATCCACTACAACATTGTCAAGTTCAGTGATGTCACATGGTTGTATTCATCCATTACAACATAGTCACGTTCAGTGATATCGCATGGTTGTATTCTTCCACTATAACATAGTCACACATAGTCAAGCTGAAAATTCTTTCATGGTTGTATTCATCCACCATAACATAGTCACACATAGTCAAGCTGAAAATTGTCACATAGTTGTATTCATCCACTATAACATAGTCACACATTTTCAAGCTGAACGTTGTCGCAGGCTTGTATTCAAAACCAGGCTTTATGCTTCAGGCTGGACTAGATGACGGAGATGGCTTCGTGGACGGTCTGAGCCCGAATCAGATGCATTCAGAGACTGGGTCTTTGTTACCTAGAATACTCTCAGAGGGTACACAGAAGACAGCTGAAAGTGCATTTAAGGCGCATGACGTAAGGAACAGACTGTCAATTCTATTTTAAATATATTCCTTTATTGCTACTTATTTAGGTATGTGTGTATGTATCTATGTATCTATAAATGTGTGTGTATATTATGGTGATTTCTGCCCAAATTGAGTAAATAAGGTCTTGGGAGGCCACAAATAATGATATAGATTTGATCAATTTCGAAATATGGCACTAATATGGCCAAGTCTCAATATTAGGGGGAAATGATGGTATCTGTAGTCGATGAGAAATGGATATGATTGATTTAATATTTTGTGAATTTCAATTTGTGCATTATTTAAATGGCACTAATATGGCTAAGACCCAATATTAGGGGGAGGGGGATAATGGTATCTATAACCGATGAGAAATGTATGTTTGATTTCATATTTTGTGGATTTCAATTTGTACATCAATATAAATTTGTTTAACGTGGTCAGGACAAAAAGAAATGTCGATAAAATATTGATTATTTTGTATGGTTCCTTTAATAAACAATGTTTGAAGGTAGCCATACACCTTTTCTCCTATAAAAACAGACACGCACCAATTGAAAAATCAGTTGTTGAAAGAAGTTATCACTCTAAGACCTATATAGTGCAATTTCGTAAGAGTTGACCATATATATTACAATACAAACCTGAGAAAATAGCACAGACTTACAATAGCTAGTAGCTGGAATTAATCTTTTTCATTCATTAATGTTATTACATAGAATCTATTCTATTTTAAGATGCACCCCGATTTTGGATAGCTTAACTTAGTTATTAAATGATTTTTTAAACGCCTACATTTAGTATTAGGGTTTCTTGATTCATGGTTTCTGCCATCTAAGTACGGACTAGGCTAAAAGTTGCTTAATTTCGGACATTCTAACATTATGAAACAGTTATGATGATAAACTGATTAGTCTAATACTGGCTCTTTCGTCGGAATCGATTCCCATTGTCATCACCTCTGCCAATTCGGATTTCCACCACTGTGTTTAACTTACAGGATCATCAAAGGCTAGTGGCTCTCATACCATGGTATAGATGGTATGGGAGATTAAAAATCCTTTGGGTCAGTAAAAGTGTAGGCTCACGCTTTCTATCGACCAACTGTCTAATGGTGAAAACAAGTCTATTCAAAATTATTTATGATAGACAGTATAAATCTTCAAGAACAAAAAATTAGGAGAACAGAAAACATCTATTTTCTTTATTGGCTGCAGACATATTGGATATTGTTCTCTTAGAATGCTATGCACCTTCAGGTTTAATAGTGTTATCATTTGCTTCATTTCAGCATAATGCATTGACTACCCCCGATGGGGTGGTCCGGACATCCCAGAACACCCCCGTCGGGAATACAGGCATATCGAATATGTCAGGTATGTTCTAGCAACATCAGAAGTAATGCGTTCTGCTTACAACCGCCACCTCAGCGAAGTAACATTCACCCTCAGCATTTTGTATAGTATAACTTGTTATGATCATATTATTTAGGCCGGAGGAGGCCTCATGTGTGCAACCACAGGTAGGCTGGTGGGCGCTGTCGGCTGGCCTATCTCTCCAGCTGCATGAGGTAGGCAATCAGGCGAGAGCTTCAGTTGGGGTGATCACTTCTGATGGCACCACCTCCTAGTTCTATCGGCCTCCAGTCGGTCGGAATTTTGAATTTATGTATATATATATTTTGACATATTACCAAAGACCTTATAATACTAAGACGGCATGGTAATGTAAATTTTGCAGTACCATCTTGTGGTGGGTTTAATCAGCCCGGCTGCTGGCGGGTGTTTCACATGTAAACATATAGGCATACAAGGCGAGAGGGTGAGTTTAAAATTTTAAAAAGAGATTGCCTGTCATTTGGATTTGGCCGATGTTGCACCTACTGCCTGGTCCCCACCCACCTCCCTCTGCCCCGCCCTCCCTCATTCCCCGGCTCTCTCCCCCCTCCCTCCCACCCTCCGCTCCCGCCGACCATCCCTCCCGATCCCGGCTTCAGCACCCTTCCCCTTCCATCCCCCTCCCCTCCCCCCTCCGTCCCACCCTCCCCCGGCCTCACCGCCCTTCCCCCTCCCCTTCCCCCTCCCATTCCCACCCTTCCCTCTCCGCATCCCTAAACCCCCGACCACACACCTATACCCCCACCATATCCCTCAAGGCCCAGTCACACCTTACCGGTGTCGCAGTTTGAGCGCCCTGCCAGTTTGAGCACCCTTCTGTTGCTTCTGCGCATGCGCGGAATTTAACAGTATCGTCTGCGCATGTGTCAAATTCTACCCAGTTTCAAACTGCCACTGTCATGGAGACAACATTAAAACCACCCTAACTATCGCAGTAATTTGTGATTTTTGGTGCTTTGAAAGCAAATTTCTCTTGTTTCTATTAAATAGTTCAGTTCTTTCTCTATAATTTCACATTCAGCTTTTTTTTTATCAGCCAATTGGAAGTTCTTGAATTTATTTTGCGAAAATAGTTTTTGAGGCCATGATCTGGTAAGGCTAACACTGGCACTGACACTCAGAATATCCCAACTTTCACTATTATCTCTGTTTTTAATACTTTCAAAGTAAATTGCTTTTAGGTTACATTAAATACTTCAGATCTTCCTCTTCAATTGTGCATTAAGATATTTTTAATCGATCCAATGAAAGCTTTTAAATCTATTTTTACAAAGAAAAGTCTACAACCACTGGCAGGGCGCTCAAACTGGCAGGGCGCTCAAACTGCGACATGCTGCAGTTTGAAAGCATCAGAAAATTCGCGCATGTGCAGAAGCAACAGAAGGGCGCTCAAACTGGCAGGGCGCTCAAACTGCGACACCGGATTGGGGAAACGGAAAGAAACCACACACAGTCCGGTGAAATACGTCAATGGCCGGTTTATATACGGTCAGCATCCAGCATTTCCGTTCTCTGTCCGGTGGTGTCCAGCATGCACGGTGGCAAGTTTTGAACATGCACAAAACTTGGAACGGATGCCGCGGTTGTTGTCCGGTTTAAGTTTGTTTAGTTCGTTTTGTCCGGTTCATGTCCAGTACCCACCCATAAAGTCTCCGGTTAGCTTCCTCAATAGTCCTTTGACAGGAATTCGGTCCGCCAGCTTTTTATGTATTTGGTGCGTCCGTCACGTGATGTAAACAGTCTGGTTCATGTTCGGTCCATCCGTCTGACATTCGGTTTTCGGCCGTCTCTTCACCGTTCCATGTCCGTTTAGCTTTTGTTTCATCCGGCGGCCTTTGAGCCGATAGCGCAGCATTTCGACACATTTCGATACATTTTGATACCAAACACCACAGGACTAGAAAATTCTTTGTCCGGTTATGTCCGTTGCTCAATCCGGTATGGTGTGACAGGCACTTTAACCCCAACCACATACACTCCCACCACACTCACACCTAACACTAGGTACTCCAAAGTGATTTTTTTTTTCAACAGGTCAGCATTACAAGTTATATATATGTACAGATCTTTTAAATGGGATCTCAATGATATGAAAATCATTTAGATCGATTGAATAGCTGCAAAGTTCTGAGTGTTTAAAGATTGATTTTTTTACCCCAATTTGTGCACATTTCCAAATTAGCCAAATCTAGGTTTTTAGGGTCCCACCTGGAAGCTATTTTGCATATGATCCGTCCAATATTAAAGAATCTCATTCTCTATAGTACAAATAAGAAGCTCAACAGATGATCACTGTTAGTATTCTTTCTGAAATTTCATGTTAAACTTGCTAAATTCCTTAATTTCCAGCAACCACCAATAATAAATTCAGTAAAATTAAGAAAAATAGCATAACTCCCATTCTAATTGTCCTATCACTACAATCTTTATACCAAAACAACCAGAATTACAAGTCCTACATGATGACATACTTTGCCAAGTGATAAGAGAAAGAAAGACAAAATTCCCTTTTAGGCATCACAAGATGACAATAGCCACATTCTTGCAGCAGTCACTTCTCAGACCAACCTTGGTGAGCATGATATAAATCTCAACCAAATATTGTTCTGGTTACGTAGAGGAAGACTTGAGCTTTCTGATGATATAATTTTCAGAACGATCCTGATCAATTTTCAAGGAGGATTGATGTCTTAATGTTTTCACTCCTTCAGTTCAATAAAATTTCCCACTTAAAAACAGTCATGCTTGATATGTTAATGAAGCCTAGTTTCTTCTCTGTCTTTCATTGGTGGTTATTTTTAGCTCAGGTCAATGTGCTCACCAAGGCATCAATTTTAGGGAAGGGAGTAGCTCAGACTGGATGAAAACAAACTCGGCGAGCATGCACAGAGCTGCCAATGGTATCCCCTAACAAATGTCCATTGACTATAATTTATTTCATAATGATAATTAAAAATCAAATGCCCTAAAAGAAAAAATAACAAGCTTTAATTTCATATAATCTTTATTTCAAACGAAGCAGAATTAGTGGAGATGGAAGTATTTTAAAAAGGGTTAAAATATGTCAGATTTCGCGCTGCGGACACGGTATACGCCCGCTTTGGAGTACCTACTAACACCTACCAAACACCTACACCCTCATCACACACACCTACACCTACACCCTCACCCCACAACGCGCACACACCACACACTTACACCCCCAGCACACACACCCTTCACAGACCTATACCACCAACACACACATACCCACACCTCCAGATCCCTAAACCTCCACCACACCCCCGCCACATCCCTAACCACACACCTACCAAGCGACAGCAGGGTTTCTTCTGACACTCCAATGCTATCAAAATGATCAAACCCACCACCTGGTGCACTGGCTGTTCTCTTGATGACACAGTACAGGCTGAGTGAGCCATCTTACTCTTAGTGTTATAGGGTCTTTGATATTACCCAAACGCTGGGCGATAATTCCAGTCCGATTTTGTCTACAATTGCTTTCATCTTCTATTTGTGGATTGGAACCCATCACGACTGAAGTATTGCAACCGCTCAGCAGTGAACTGCCATTGACTTGCTCAGAGGCTGTTCAGCCCAGTTGTGTTCCCTATGGGGCGACTACTCGTATAGGACTCGATCTATACCTCTTATTGATTTCAGGGCTGTATCTAGGAATTTTTGTTTGGTGTGTTACATTATCGGAACGGACGAGTTTTGAAGGCGTGATGGACTATGGGGGGGGGGGGGTCTGGCAGACCCCCAACCCACCCCACCCCACCCCCACCCCACCCCACCCCACCCCACCCCACCCCACCCCACCCCACCCCCTCTGCTTCCGCTAGTAAAATTTGAAATCTGGAATCTCTAAAATGCCATTTCTGCCCATTTCGGGGAGGTTACATAACTTAAACGTCAATAAACAGTAAATGTTCATGTTATTTGTGTTTAAAGTCGCCCGGTATACCTCGTGGCGACGGGAACCGTACTCAGACAAATGCTCTCCAAGCACAAATATGCTTAGTTTTTAAGTTTATGTAGACTCACTGCACCTGAACTGGGTCAGGGAGAGTGCTGAGGCTGGGTGAGAAGTGGGTCAGTGCTGAGGTCAGGGTGGGGGTGGGGTATGGTGGGGGTTCTGAGGCTGGGCCTGTAGCTGGCAGCTGTTGATTTGAAAATGGATGGGTGAGTGGAGAGAAGGGTGAGTAAAACTTAGGTATTTCAATTTTCTTTAGAGTATAGTTCAAACAGGAAATATATTTGCTTTAATGTGAAATATATGTTAGTACAATTACATTGCATAATTCAATCAGAAACACATATAGAAGGAAAAAACGTTTTTTGTTGTTGAATGTAAAAAGCAATGAAACACATGGGGTTTGAACCCACAACACCAAACAACTTCAGATAACAAGTTCAACACCTTAACCACTAGACCACAAAGACCACACAGAGCTACTAGTCTCAATTCAGGCTATTTGTATATATAACATCATATATACAAGGTGTGTGATTGTGTATGTGTGTATATATATATATATACCATTTATATACTATGTATATATCGTAAATGCGCCCACTGGAGGGTAAAACCGTTGGAAGCTGGGGAAAGCGCACCAAACACCCCCCCCCCCCCCCTGGCTTAAGCAGCTGGCCAGACGCCAGGCTGCTGTAGCTGCTGTACCCACATAACCAGCGTGCTGGCGAGAGGGTCATGGGTTCGAATCTAGCAGACACAATTACTACACGATGGGTTCCATATTAAATAATATTTGTATAATGCTTATACTGCAGATATACTACTAGTCGTATATAAAATGTATGTGTCGCGAGGGGATCGTACAATGCCCACACAGTAAATACATTGGATATATGCACTAGTATATATGTCATATATATACAACATATATAAAAACGTATATATATATACATACCGTATATGCAACATAGCAAAGCATATATCCAACGTATGGCTAAAGTGCCTCACTGCGAGAAATGCTCGCATTATGATAACGCAGAACGCCGGTGAACGTTATATACGTAATTCGAGCGCCAGAACTACGCCTTGTACGTTACATATGTCAAGACATGGTGGAGAAACGCAAAAAGTACATTAGCCCGCCCACCCTGCCCTACTACGACTATGACGTTGGCTGGTGCCGAAACAAAAACATATTAGTATCCATAGAATTTTAAGATAATTTGTTATCCTATTAAGTATGCAAAAGATTGATGGACGCGGATGTGCTTCCTTCTCCCTAGCCCACGACTATCCAAGGCTAGTACCTCAGGAAAACAACAGTTATCCATCATCTGTACCCAGGTAAGATTCGTATAACTATACTATATATCGCTCTCTAACCAACCACCTCTCTAAATGGACTACTTAGAGTCGGTCCCAAGGACGGTCGATGTATATACGTATATATATATTTCATTTGTTACAGTATCGGACGAAATACTTAAGAAACCTGCCTCCTTCCTAAGTATGCGAAGTCCACTGACTGAAATCGATGGTGAACTTGTACAAAGCATGGTCTCCATCCAGGGTGGGCACTCGGAGGGCAGTCTCAAGGACCACTCAGTCGGTGAGTATCTTATATCAGGGATGATATTTTTCTCTTTCTAAGTGGATTTCCGGGGTTTTTTCACAGCCTGGGGGCATTTTTGATATAGGTTTAAATGGAAATTTGCCATCGGGATAATAATATCGGCTTGATTTCCACTTTTCTTTGCCTGAAACCACTATCAATTCATCCCTGTGTATCCAAGCATATAAACACTTCGATGTGTTCTCTTTGTGTGGTGTCTTATGAAGTAAATTGTACCATCAGTCGAGAGATAATATAACTTTTAGAATGACATGCAAGTCCCCAAAAGCAAGGGTTAAGATCTTTCAAACATGGCCATATCGTATCGATTTAGTTTTCCCTATTCAGTCTAAGAATAATAGTTGAATCCAGTCTTTTGTAATGACAACATAATCTGTTATTGCAACAGTTAACATCGATTTGAACCATTTCATTTAGTCTTTTCAGCTCGGGTGCTTTCAATTAATACTTTATTACTTACTTAACAGCAAGAAAAGAAAGTGAAGTCGTCATCATTGTAAATTGGTGGAACCAACAGTTTTGTAAGATCAATCAATATAAGGCCTCTAGTTGTTAAGTGAACGTTAATTGTTATATGTTTATTGAGTTTAATTTGGAATGTTAAAATTGTAGTTAACTATAACTTTGCTGGCTAGTAGTGACTTCGTCTGTCTATAAGTATAACTATGCCAGTTACGTATTCGTCTTCTGATCACCACATAACTCGAATACAAGCTTATATTGTCAGGGTCCTTATGGGCCTGGAACATGTTGAAAAGTCTGGAACTTCATTTGCCCTATTTTAAGGCATTGAAACGCTTTGAATTTAACCTATTAGGTAATTAGTTTTGAAAAGCTTTGAATTCCATTAAAATGTCCCCACTGATCTAAATTAGTCCAAAATCGCCATTCGCCATTTCCCCCTGAAATCTTGAATTCCTATCAAAAGCAACCTCGAGAAGCCTTGAAAAGCCTTGAAATAGCCTTGAAATAGCCTTGCATTCCGTATCTTCACATTTCTACTGACCCTGTATTTGGCATATCTGCTTTTGTACTAGGCTTCTTTCTGACCCACAAAATGACACTAGTAACATATGAAGTCACTACAATATATAGTAAATAATTCGATACATGAGTAATAATATATTGATACCATTGTTAAAATATATTAATTTTTTAGATATGCGTATGTATTTTCTTGTTTGTTTGGTTTTATGTCCTTTTGTTTGTTTGGTTTTATGAACTAGCAACTTCTAAAATCATATCAGCATGGGTACAGACTTCTGACAGCACGTACTTATGGCGAGTTTATAGTCTGTCCCATTGAGAGACCATACCACTGGCACCATGGTATTTGACCCGATATTCCACTCAGTCACATTATCCTGTTACTGAGCTAACCAGTCCTTGTGCTATCCTAGTAGTGCCAAGCCCCAGGTTAGGTAGTGACAAGTATCAAGTTTGTAAGTCATTAGTTCATCATGGACGGAGATTTTAATCTACGACCTTCTTTCTGCACAGGAAGCGAAGACTCTTAACCAATAGGGGGTCATTCAAATATTACGTAGCGCTATTTCTGTCAAAATTAGACCCCTCTTCTTATTACGTTCCATAACGCTAGACCATGCATGCCATAGAACGATTGGACCTACACACCAACCACCCCTAAGCCTTACATGATATTTGAATCGCCTCTGAGGCTTCCCCCGTCCGGTCATAGAAAATATTACTGGCTACAAGTATGTAAAGTCGACGGACGATAGTCATGGCCTTAAAACGATGATGATAGCATCAAATTCTCAAACACTGGCCTAGATTTGATTCTACATATCAAAGTTAGATACTGGTGCACTTATTAAGCATTTGTTGCCACACAGAAGGGAATATGTGTTACTACAGAAGCCTATGCTATGGAGTTTTGGCGTGCTTGCCTAAATTATTCTGGCACGTCAGCACTTCAGATATCTCAAAAGTTACTTAAAACCTGAAGTAAGATAGATTATTACGATCAACCTAATATATTTACCTCAGAAAATGTCAAAAACTCCAAACCATCGGCCTACAGTCAAACCTCTCGAACTGACTACCTCTACACATCGACCACTGCCCTATATCGATCGCTTTATTTGGGTCCAAAACAATCGCCCATACAATACTATTGTAATTCACACTCTCGGACAAATAGAGGAAACAGGAAACTAGGTTAATATTTTTTATTTAATAATAAAATTAAATCATGACCGAGATCGGTCGAGCAGTAGTGATATTTGTAAGGTCCGGAGACTGAGCAGTTAAGGCAGTTCATGTTCGTCAATTGGTTTTCCGGTGATGGAATATTTGAGAGAGTCCGGCGTGTAGAGTGTACCCGCCCGGCCGGCGCTCAAACCACTGGAGCTTGGGTGGGAGGGTGGGTGAATTGATGCGTCCCAAGCAGCAGGCAGCGGAGAAGTGACGGCTCAGTGGTCCGCGATGCAGCAGGTGGACTAAAATAGAACAGTGCCTCGTGTGCAAATTACCCATGTTAGCCTGCAGCCAACATGCATAACAATTTTTTTTTTTAACCTCCCCAAGTCAACCATCTCCCTAAATGGACCATTTAAAGTCGGTCCCTCTCATGGTCGGTCGATTTAGAGAGGTTTTACTGTATGTAACTTTAATTCGCCAACAGCTGAGGAGCTGCATCTGGAAGACGCGGAGCAGCTGGACGAGGCGACGCGACAGTTCAACTTCTGGACACACCAGGTCCATATCTTCTTTGTGCGCAAGTTCTTTCCGGCGTTCGCGCGGATCTTTCTTTTGATGAAAATGGTGGCCGCGAACTACCCGGATGAGTCCGAGGAGACTGCGACTGCGACTGCGCGGGCGTCGGTAAATGAGGACCACGATTCTGTGCAGCAGCTGGAAATAGACGAGGCGCCGGTTGAGCCTGCTGAGGAACAAGACTTTGCTGTTGAAGTGTAATAAATAATCTTCCACTGTTTTCATGTGATATATCCGAGGTCAAAGCTTGAATACTCCATGGTGTTTAAATAAGTGAGTAAATTGATTTGTTGTTTGTGCTTAAAGTTGCTATTATTATTAACACTATAGGAGGTTTCATTATGTTTCTCCCAGTGCTACTTTACACACACAACACAGCACAACAAACGAAAGTAAAAAAAATAAACAACTTTAAACACACAACACAACAAACGAAAGCAAAGGCAATGAACATCACGGGGTTTTTTAGTTACCATTATCTAGCGAAGTATGATTATTATTTTCCAATATTTTGAACGGAATTCGAATTGTTCAAATTAATTCCGTTATAGGCATACTTTTAAAAGAAAGTAGCTATGTGCAAGTATTATTCATTTATTTCCATGTCAAAGCACCACTTTACTGTAAATACATTTAACTGTATTTTATTATTAAATAAATTAATCGCATTTGCATAATAAAATTCCTGGTTATTTGTTATTTTAGACTGGCAGTTATTCTTGTATACAGTGTGATATTAAAGTTGCATAGTCCGATGAAAGCGTAGGATTTTCGAAACCAAAACAATTATTTGAATTTAATTCTACATATCTAACTTAGAATCCTGGTACACTTTTTAAACATATGTTGCTGCATAGAAGGGAATACTAAGTCAATTTAATAGAACTTATTATTGCCAAAGGCTATGGGGCCAATGTTTTGACACGTTTGCAAAAATCTATTTAGCATATCTCCAATTCAAATACCTCAAAATTATGTTAGCCATTTAAGATCAATGTTATTTCAACCTAAAGTAGATTATACCAATCAATGTATTGTATTTATCTCAGAAAATGGCAGAAACTCAAAACCATCGGAGTTTGCTCATTAAGTCTCTCGCCCAGCTGGTGTCGCCATGATGGAATGGCTGCTGTTATCAGTGTATAAAGTCCATGGCTCGGATCTGTGTTTGTGTAGGCAGGCTATGGTGAAATCAATACAGGCAAAAAGAGAAAGGAAGAGTATAAAGAGTGAAAGTAAAGAGAGAGACAAGCCCTCAGGTTTATTCTTTATATGGTACATGGATCCATTATGGCATATCACCTGACCACATACTCCCAATGAGAATCAAGCGTCTACAGCTCTTCCAATGAGAAACAAGCATTTATGGTCCCCATGGTTACAGTGATCTGCCCACCATCACCAAGCGGCGTGCCTCCCTTGGTCACCACCTGCCCTGAGCTGAGTGTGTGGTGATCCATGACTAGCAGAGGGGGGAGGGGAGAGTGAGTAGAGCTCTAAGTGCCCCTTACACACTATCTTACTAGCACCTCAATGTCTATTTACCAATGAGTCAAGTACCACCAGCAACTACATAAACACATCTATGCACCTGGCCCTATATACATTTTTCATAAATAGAACATTTGCATTCCCCCACCAATGCACCATTATCGGAATATTTTACAAGTGGATATAATCTGGATATAATCATGAGATATATAGGGCGTTACTATACATTTGCGGACCATGTAGTTATTGTGTGACCATTTCTAGAAAGAGAAAATGCTAAAGATTCACTTTATGGAGGTTAAGATTGCCTTTATTGGCTCCTTGTAATTAACCTATTTACCACTCCTTAATAATGCACTTCTGTAATGCATGAGCTGAGACAAAGGATCTGACAGTCAAAAACTTTCAAATGCACATATCTCACTCAAATTTTGGAATATGTTAAAAATTCAAAAAGCATGTTATTTCTGATTCACTGGAGCTTCCAGTGAAATTATAATTTGAATGTTTGGACCATTTTGAAAATAAGGAGGGTACCTAGTGGTACAGTGTTATGATGTTCTAAATATTGTATGGCAGCCGTTCAGTGACTTTAGGGCTGCCATACGATGGCCTCCTGGTACATACACTACATATAGGCCCTACACTGGTATATATACGTCGTATATCACCATGATCATCATGCTGTCGGTCGCGATGCGACAAAGACTGCTTTCATTACTTGACTGCCGCTCTCCATTTAGCTCTGCTGTGAGAGTGATGTCCATGAGTCAGTCTTAATGTCTCTCAGCTTCAGGTTTCTCTTGATGGTATCCTTGAACCGGAGACGAGGGCGCCCTCTCTTTCTGTAACCAGAAGACAGTTGAGAGTAGAGGATCTGCTTTGGTAGCCTGTCTGATGACATCCTCATGAGGTGTCCAGTCCACCGGAGATTCTTTTTGATCAGAAGATCTTCCATAGAGGGCAGCCCCGTCCGTTCGAGTATTTCCTTATTTGTCACTTTGTCCTTCCAGGTTAGCCTCATGATTGAACGCAGATGTCGCATCATGAACCACACACACCACGCCTACACCCCCACCACACACCTACACCCCCAGCACACACACACCTACACCCCCACCACACACCTACACCACCAGCACACACACACACACCTACACCCTTCTATCCAACCATGATGGCCGACTTGGACCGGGAACAGGTGCTGCCACCAAGTGTATAGTGAGAGAAATGGCTCATGAAAGGTCCCCATTAATATGTCATCAGAACCGGGACCCGATACATTTTCTTGATACTGAGCAAACTAGCTGATTGCTCCATTTTGAACTAGGTAGCGATACAAATAAATATCGTAAGTCATGGGTATGATTCGGCTGGGATTCGAACCCACGACCTTACACACGAGATGCCAGTGCTATAACTGATTGGCGATCCCGTGCGGTACTGGACCGGGGGCGGTGGCTGGATCGGTAGAGCGTGGGCTCCGCGTGCGGGAGATTGGGAGTTTGGTTCCTGGTCGAGTCAAACCAATGACTTGTAAAATTGATACTTGTCACTTCCTAGCCTGGCACTCAGCATTAATAGGATAGAGCAAGGACTGGTGAGCTCTGTGTCAGGATAATGTGACTGCGTGAGATATCAGGTCATGGTGCCGGCGGCTTGATTTCCCAGTAAACCCAGTAAATAAATGGTGGGTGTTTTCATCTCATCTGCGAGTAGACACTAGAGCTGTAAGGAACCACGTGGAGGGTACAATGTACCAGTAGTAAAACGGGTAGGCCGACACAGAGCGCCCTTTTCCCACACCGCATGGCGTCCCGTGCACGCGCACGGACGCTAATACCGCGTCACGTGACAAGGGCCGAGTCACGTGGGTCACGTGACCGCTGGTTGTCGTCACTTACAAGGCGCGTGGCGGTCACGTGCCAGCAGCGGACGCCACTGCAGACCCCAGCTGGTGATTGCGGCCGACCCTTCCATCAGAGGGCGCTGAGCGACAAGAGGAACGATACCCCAAAACTACACCTATAATCATTGCGCGTTCAAGTTAGTTTTATGTGCGCAACTGGGGAAAAAGGTTAGCATTATGTATAGTACCTAGCTGTCGCCATTTTGGTGAAGTCCCCGTGAAGAAATTCTCGCATAAATTAAATGTTCAGCAATATTTATATTGAAATTGGGACGGTGTCCATTAACAGCCAACAATACTTCTAAAAGAAGTCTTCTGTTCATTCTCTATAGAAGTTCTATAGAGAATGAACAGAAGACAGAATATAAAGCATGCATAGATGACACTTCTGGGTTAATAATAAACTATTGAAATGAATCGAAATTTAAAATGAAATTGGAGCAAACGGGTGTTGCTTGGCTACACCAGTGCAGAAATGGACAGACAACACTGCACCAGCGAAAATAGCCAGCACAAGCAGCAGTGCCACAACCCCCACCTGCCTAATATTTGAAGTGGGCGTGTCGGTGTCGACTGACAGGGTCCGTTTACTAAAGGTTCACCAACCATAGACGACGCGTCATGAGCGTAACGTTAAAGCTGCATGGTCCGATGACAACATCCAATTTTTAAAACAATTATCTAGATTTGATTCTACATATCTAACTTAGATATTGGTGCACTTATTAAACATTTGTTGTAACCTATAAGGGAATATTGAGGCAATTGAATTGAACCTGTTACTGCAAAAGCCTATGGTGTTAGACTTTTGGCAAGCTTGCCAAAATTAATTTTACATGTTTGCTCTTCAAATATCTCAACAGTTTGCCATTTAAAATAAAAGTTACTTCAAACTAAACTGTGGTAGATTATAATGATCAACCTAATATGCTTATCTCAGAAAATGAGAGAAACTCAAAACCATCGGACTATGCAACTTTAATAACAACACCCTCTCTCGTTGTTCGCCCGCTCCCTCTTTCTCTCTCTCTCTCTCTCTCTCTCTCTCTCTCTCTTTCTCTCTCTCTGTCTCTCTCTCTCTCTCTCTATATATATATATATAACACATATATGTGATGTATAAGTATTATGTGAGTATAAAGACGCGGAAGGGAATTATGTTATTATATTATTATTATTCACATACCAGGTACCTAGCTTGGGATGTTCAGGTGATACGCAGAAATTTTTTGGGTCAATGGATTAAAATGCGATTGGAATAAAGTGCGCTGCTGTAAAATGCTATAAAACATGATATATTTTAACTAAAAAGAAACATTTGTAATCTCAATTGGTACGCAGTTGCGCGCCTACATATATCGAAGTTAGGCACTGGTATACCAGTAGAAACCAATGGACACACTTTTGTATATCACAAGTTTACACAAAACACTATTTTCAACACATGCACACGCACATGTAAGGATTATATACATGAAGCAATATTTTGATAATGTTTACACTCACACACATGCATTGTCTATTATATATATATTATTATTATTAATTCAATGAATGCAACATAGTAAATACAATTGGCTCTCATCTCTGGCTGGCATAACAAAAGCCCGCCATACTTTATTTAAGTCAAAAATCCAAATGCGAACTGGGCAGCACTACTATCTTGGCCGGTTGCCTGTGGTCCAGACCTACTTGCCCTACTTCTCAGCTCGCACCCGGCTCACCAGGCTGCTCCAACAATTCTATAGAACCATAGAAAATATCAAAGTATGTGTATCAGAGTACCACCCAACCAGCTACCAACGATACTCTCAATAATTTTTGCATAAATAATATTTATACTACACATATTATATATATTTTACCTCGGTATACAGCCTCAGGCTAGCCTCAGGCTAGGGAGAAGGAAGCACATGAGGTACCAGCAATTAGCATATACAACTCACTACTGGATTACGTGTCGTTGGGTTGCTCCGGCAAATTTAGTCTACATACAAGCTAATACGCAGTAAGTATCATAAAAACTGTGGTTAGCTTAATTATGATGCATTAGAGCATCATTATGGAAAGTTTAGACTTTCTTTGGTCCATTTTGGACGAGTTATTTGGTTATAAAAAACCAAGGATAAAATTCCTTCTCGAAGGATTGAAACCGATTATTAGCGGTTCTGTCAACACCCGAGTCACCGTGTGATTATGGGTAGAGATGTGGGCTCTGCCTCGTCTCCTGTGGAAATTCTCTCGTACTCTAATAGAGAGTAATGTTGGAGATGCTCCTGGGTTTCTTTTATAGACTCCCCACAAACTTTTCAGGCGTTTCTCCGAGTTTTGTAGCATTTCCTCCAACTTGTTGACGTTGTAGTCACAGGTGGGAGAAGTGTGCGTGACAGAGGGATGGGCGGGCCGATACACTGGTCCCGACCCCGCGTAAGGTTTGGGCTTGACCCACAACCCACGCACAAATTTAGCTTATTACGCCTGTGTTATAACGGTATAAACACGTTCTCTAACACCAATAGATGTCCAAATGAGTTTTAAACAACCATGTTGTGACATATATATATATATACCGGGACTGATCAAAAAAATTTGTTTCAGCTCTCGATGGCCACGAAGCGGAGTAAGCGCGGTGCAGCAGCAGCCGAGGGGCGTGTTTCGAGTGGCGAGGACGAGGAGTACGACTCCTCACCCGTGTTGTCGGCAGGGCCTGCGACACAGCCCGGGGCGCATATTCTCTCCGAGGAGGACATAGTGCCTGGCGGCGCCGCGCCTCAAAATTGGGAGACGCGGTTTGCGGCGATGGAGAGTCACATAATGGCTCTCAAACCACCGGTGTCTCATAAACGGAGTGTGCAAGAAGAGTCTTCTGTGGAGGATTTCTCCGACACAGACTCAGAGATGGAGCTTAGGGCTCCTCCTCCTTCTCCTAAACGAAGAAAGAAGAAGAAACACATTGTTTCTTCGGGTGATGAATTCACCAAGGAGAGGGGGAAGACTGGGCTTCGCAAAAAGCGCAAGACCAAGTCCAAGAAGAAGAAGAAGAAGAGGAAAGTTTCTTCTTCTTCTGACTCGTCCACGGATTCCACGTCTACGGTATCGGACTCAGACACGCATTATGAAGGTGTCTATGCTGCCATTGGAGGCAAAGTGGCTAAGAAAGTCGAGAAGCCAAGGGCTAAGCGGGTGAAAACCACTACGCTTATGCGTGAGAACATTAATGGCCATTTCCGCACGTTTAAGCCGGCGGAGATTATTTCTAAATTATCAGATGAGTTAACAGGCATTAAAGGTGTTCCCAACTCCATCATTAAGGAGATGGATCGAGATGTCAATATGACGGAGGACCGTAAGAGATTTGAGGGTGTGTTGCACATAGTGCATAAGGCGGTGCTTGGTACCTTAACAGCTATTGCTCCTGTAGCAAACAGAATGCAACAAGAAAACAAGTTCTCGTCTTTGGCTAAGACGATGGACAAAGGTATTGCATTGTTGGCGGCGGCAGGTAATTACCTGTCGTATCGAAGATATGAAAATGTTTTCAAGTCAGTTTGCACAGATGCTGGCAAAGAAGTGGCTCGCTCAAAGAAGATTACTGATAATGATGGGAAAGAGTTTACGCTCTTTCTTGCTCCAGAGCCGATTAAAGGGAAACCTTTAGATAACACCAAAATGTTTGGCGGTCAACTACAATACCTCTATAAAGAGGTAGAAACTGCAGCCAAGAGTGGCAAAAACATGGATGGTAAGAAGAAACAGGAAACTCCTCGTTTCAAAAGGTCACGAGGGGATTTTCGTCCACGGCGGTTCACCAGGGGAACCAGATCGGGTTCAAACTTGGGTCAAGCTTTTCGGGGCCGGGGCGCTCGCTCAGGCTGGACCGACAACACCGCACGGCCACTAGGCCGAGGTGTCAACTCGCCGAGACCCTTCCCCAGGGGCGGGTCCAAGTAGAGGTTGAAACACAAACGTTACAACCCCTTCCAGCCTCTAAAACCACACAAACTGTAAGCAACTTTGTGGCTGGTAATATTAATAATCATATTTCTGAGTGGTAAAAAATTACTAGTGACCAAGAAATTTTACAAATAGTTAGGGGTGTTCATATTCCCTTCACACAATTTCCGGTACAAGGCAGGATACCTTTTCCTTATAACATTGAACCGGTTGAACGAGAGGCACTAACTAAACAGGTACAAAAATTCTTTGAGAAAGGAATTATACAAAAAGTGACATACTGTTCAGGAGAGTTTATTTCAAACATCTTCTCGAGACCAAAGCCTAATGGTGAGGTTCGAATGATCCTGGATTTAACAATCCTTAATAAAATGGTTGAATATCGACATTTTAAAATGTTCTCGCTAGATACAGCACGCGATCTGATTACGCCAGATGCGTGGATGGCTAGTGTTGATTTACAAGATGCATATTATACGCTTCCCATAAGAGAAAAAGACCGGAAATTTCTTCGGTTTCTTTGGGATAACCAACTCTATGAGTTTACTTGCATGCCTAATGGTTTAGCTTGTGCCCCTCGTTTATTCACTAAACTGCTTAAACCGTTTTTTTCAGTAATGGCGCGGAAGGGTCATATAATGTTTCCATACATAGATGATTCCTTTATTATTGCATCAACACAAATTGGTTGTGAGAATGCAGTGTTCGATTTATGTGCATTACTTACTAAATTGGGGTTTTATGTACATCCACAAAAGTCAGTGTTTAAACCAACAAAACAACTCAAATGTTTAGGGTTTATTCTGGATACACAGTCTCTTACAGTGTCGATAACAGAACAAAAACTAATTAAGTTTATGAATACAGCGACCCAGCTTATTAAGTTACCAAAACCTAAAATTAGACAGGTCGCAGTCCTTATTGGAATAATGATATCGTATGCACCCGCTATTCTATATGGGAAGGCCCATATTAAATCTCTAGAAATAGATAAAAATTTAGCGTTAACACGAACTAAAGGGAATTTTGAGCGAAAGATGTTTATTTCGCAAGAAGGGCTACAGGATATTGGATGGTGGATGCAACATATAGCAAATTCACCAAATCCAATCCGCATGGCGGAACCTAATACGGTAATTACTACTGATGCTTCGTTAGAAGGTTGGGGAGCTCATCGAGATGAGGTCACAACAGGAGGTAGATGGCTTGATGATGAAAAATCAGACCATATTAATGCACTAGAATTGCGTGCTATTTATCTGGGTTTATGTAGTTTAGTAAAGGTACATAAATCACAAGTTAGAATACTAACTGATAATACTACTGCCATGGCATATATTCGTAACATGGGTGGAACCAAATCAAAGCCTTGCAATCAGTTGTCTAAACTGATTTGGAACTGGGCACAGGCTCAACAAGTCTGGCTGACTGTAGCGCATATTCCAGGGTCACAAAATACACTTGCAGACCATAAAAGTAGAAATTTCCATGACCATTTAGAATGGTCTCTCTCTACACCTTTGTTTAAATTCATTTGTGAAAAATGGGGTACACCTGAAGTTGACTTATTTGCATCACGAAATAATAACAAATTACCTTGTTATGTTTCTTGGCATCCTGAACCGGAGGCTTGGAAGGTAGATGCATTTGCTATTACCTGGGAAAATAATTATTTTTATATTTTCCCACCGTTCAGCATTATCAGCCGAGTTGTCAGGAAAATCGGTCTGGAAAGGACACATGCGATACTGGTGGTGCCCGATTGGGACACACAACCTTGGCTGCCAGCAGTTTCACAACTGGCAAAAGAACATATACGATTCCCAAGAAAACTCGGGAATCTGACACACCACGGACCGTTAGTGGTTCACGGCGACATGTCAACGACGCCCCTATGGGCATTCCTTTTCTAAGGAACCAGCTGCGCCAATTTGGATTGGACAAAATTACTGAGAATAGGATAGTAGCTGATGCCTGGAGGCCAGGAACTGTCAAAATGTGCACATCCTATTTAAAGAAATGGGGTGTACATTGTTTGTTAATGAAAGTTAAGCCAACAAATCCAACAATTTCACAAGTAGCTCGTTTTCTTCGTTCTCTAGAGGATGAGGGACTATCCTTTGGGTCGATTAATGCGGCAAGATGTGCGTTATCAATCATATTACCGAGAATTGATGGTGAAAACAGTTGGAAAACATTATGTTCTTGGATATTTACTTCGTTCAATTTATCAAAGGAATCCTCCAAAACCAAAGTATAGTCGGTTTTGGGATGTGTCTGTAGTATTTAAGTTGTTTCAGGCTTGGCCTCACAACTCGTGGTTAGATTTAAAACAATTAGGTTTTAAGGTCACGGTCCTGTTATTATTAGTAACCGGACACAGAGGACAGACGATTGTTGCTTTGTCTTTAACTGGATTAGAAATAGACAAGAAACAAGCTACGTTTGATTTAGCACAATTGCTTAAATCGAACACGTTAGGTGACCCTTTATCTACGGTTCACTTAGACTGTTTTCCGAGTGATCGGAAATTATGTGTTGTGTCAGCCATACGGGCTTATATATCTAAGACAAAGGATTTACGAGCATCACAACAACTATTAGTGAGCTTTATAAGGCCACATAAAGCAATTTCACGAGACACCCTTGCCAGATGGACAATTACGGTGTTGAAATTGGCTGGAGTGGATACGAGCAAATACTCATCCCACTCAACTAGAGGTGCCATGGTCTCCAAGGCACGGTTGCTAGGTGTTTCTGTGAAAAGAATACTAGCGCATGCAGGCTGGAAGACGGCTAAGTCGTTTGCAAAACATTACAACAAGCGACTAGAAAAGCCTACTGGCATTGCAAAGCGCCTGCTCGCCAACTAACAAGAATAGGTGAGAACAAAAACATTGAATATTATATAAGAATGGATGATATTAAGGATAAAAATGAATTATGTAAAGGTCTCCCTAGCCTGAGGCTAGCCTGAGGCTGTATACCGAGGTAAAATAGTATAGTTATACGAATCTTACCTGGGTATAGATGATGGATAACTGTTGTTTTCCCGAGGTAGAAGCCTCGGGTAGACGTGGGCTAGGGCCCACCCACCACGCCCTGCCACGTCTATCCCGTTGGTGTACCGTTACGGGAAAATCATAGTATCCATTGTATTGAAAGTTCATTTTTATCCTGAATAAGTAGGTTAAAATTGCTGGTACCTCACGTGCTTCCTTCTCCCTAGCCCACGTCTACCCGAGGCTTCTACCTCGGGAAAACAACAGTTATCCATCATCTATACCCAGGTAAGATTCGTATAACTATACTATATATATATAACTCCACTTTCCCCCATGCGTGCACGTGAACACACACACACTGAAGGGTGCAATGCCCGCTGAACATTTCCACGGGTTGTGGCCGTTTACATGCAATATTGGTCATGTTATGCTTTGCTGCTTTCGAGCGCCAAGACTAGTACTAGGTTCCCCGATGGTCGATCTCTAGTCGCCGAGGTTCATAACATTTTTAGTATCGATGTCTGGCGAGCATCAGCGGAATACGGGGGATGGGGAGAGTACTTCACTACTTGTAAGTTGTAGCTAATCCCTCAGAGAAGTACCAGATGGTGACAGGGGAGGTCGGACATGACATGACACCGGGAGGGAAAAGTGGGTATGTGACATGGGAAGAGGCGATATATAAGCTTGCGACAATATTATTTATTCAAAGTGATCTGCATATCATCATACACGTGTTACTGATATATATATGACGCATAACGCATTAAATGAGTATAAATTGTAGGGGAACATGCATTGTATTATTATTATTCCTCCATAGTCGCTGTGGGGAGTGCGCCCCCCCCTCATCTGTCAAGGTAATTTATTCAGGTGCCTCCCCCCTCGCGCTTCACACACAGGAGGAATTTGTTTTTATATATTTAAAAAAGGTACCGATAATTTGACATTGCCCTCCCCTTCTTAAAAATAATATTTGTATGTCAAATGCGTTAGTAAGACGGGTCAGTCATACAGCCGGTACGCTTGGCACGTGGCTAGAGGGGGCAGATAACCAAGTAGTCGCCCTCCCCTTTTAAGTAGCCCCCCCCCCACCCCCACCCCGCCCGCCCCATTTTCTTTATTATTATGCAAATCCACGTATTCACTGTAATATAAGCGCACCTGACCTCCCACAGCACTTTTGTAAATAATCACCTAGCTTTAGGGGTGACTAATTAATAATAATAATAATATTAATAACCCGGTGAAGTGCAGCACAATGCGCCTATATGCTGCGTACACAATGATACTTTCACACGGAACCAGTCAGTGCTGGCTTAGTCCGGAGTTCCCTTGTTGCGATTCGGTTGCTTGCCGGTGTCGCGGTTTCAGTTCTCAAGCAGTTGCAGTTCTCAACATTGCTTCTGTGCATGCGTCAAAGCATCTGCGCATGCTTCAAATCATCATCTGCGCATGTGTCAACATTAGCCCGATTCAAACCATCGCCGATCGCCGCAAATCGCTGTCACTATATCGTCAGTGTGACTAACCTTATAAATTTAATATAACCTTTTCGGTAAACATGTTTTCTATATGTGTACCAAGCAATTTGTTTCTAGGTGGTGTGGTTTTAGAGATATTTCACTTTTTCTGCATGAAGATTGCTCACGACCATTGACAATGCCTTGAGTTTGGCGGTACGCACAGTGCAAAACATTATTCAAAATTAATAGAAATCCAGAACCCTAACCATATCAATTTAATATAATCGTGTTGGTAAACATGTTTTCTATATGTGTACCAATCGATTTGTTTCTAGGTGGTTTGGTTTTAGAGATATTTCACCTTTTCTGTGTAAAGATGACTCACGACCATTGACAATGCGCAGACGATGCCGTTAGATGTTGACGCATGCGCAGAAGCGATGTTGAGAACTGCAACTGCTTGAGAACTGAAACCGCAACACCGGTGTGGCGTGCTCAGCCGTGTCCCGTGCTCAGCCGTGTACCTATACTCAAACTCAAGGCATTGTCAATGGTCGTGAGTAATTTTCATACAGAAAATACAGAACAAGTGGAATATCTCTAAAACCACACCACCTATTAACAAATCGCTTGGTACACATATAGAAAACATCTTCACCAAAAAGATTATATTAAATTTATAAGGTTAGGGTTCTTGATTTCTATTAATTTTGATTAAAACTAATGTTTTGCACTGCGCATACCGTCAAACTCAAGGCATTGTCAATGGTGGTGAGCAATCTTCATACAGAAAATCCAGGAAAAGTGAAATATCTCTAAAACCACACCACCTAGAAACAAATCGCTTGGTACACATATAGAAAACATCTTTACCAAAAACATTATATTAAATTTATAAGGTTAGTGACTTACGACCATTGACAATGCCTTGAGTTTGAGTATAGGTACACGGCTGAGCACGGGACACGGCTGAGCACGCCACACCGGGCGGGGGAAAGCGTGAGATACAAAGCGGGTTGCGTTCGCTGCACGCCCATCACTCCCCGACGGCCGTCTGCAGTGGCGACACCTGGACGCTGAACGCCGAACTAAAGCAGAGACACCTACCGTGCGACGCGTACACTCACAGTCACAACACGCCGGCCGCAGTCGAACCAGCGCCGCCCGCCGCTCCCCGCCACCACCTTCCGCCGTGCCGCTGAACCATCTCGAAGTGAGGGACACAGGACGGTCGTCTGTCTGATGGGGTCCAACAAGCACACCGATGAGGTGAGTACCTTTACTTCAAAAATCGTTATTTTATTGGGTGCAGCATTTAATTATTGTGAGGCGATAGGGCGGTCCTGCCTGCCACTAGTGCCATCAATTTTTCTACGTGCCACTAGCCCTACGCCTCACTCAGAGGATAGCGATTGTTGGCAGTGTCGTGTACAAAAGGCATAGATCTGGGCCCCACCCTATACATGGCTCTGGATGGTTGGTTGGTTGTTGGAGGTTTACGTCCTGGCAACGTCTAAGGTTATATCAGGACCGGTACCGACTTATGACAGTGCACACTCATGGCAACTTCATAGTGCTGCTCCACTGGAAGATCAGGCCATGACCCAATAGCCCACTCAGTCACATTATCCTGCCAGTGAGCCAATCAGTCCTTGCCCTATCCTAATAATGCCAAGCACCTTTCTAGGAAGCAACAAGTATAAATTTTAGGTCATTGGTTTGACTTGACTGTGGGTTCGAATCCCATGTTCTACCAAAATGCGAGACAGACGTTCAACTCATTCAGCCATCCCGTCTGGTCTTTTCCCGATAGTACGCTATTTTAATTGTTTCAATTTTGATAAAGAATAAATGTGTGGTGGGATTTATTAGACAACGTACATGCACGAACGAGCGGGCACACCTCAAAGCACTCAACGCGTCCTTATGATGTACATCAGGTTGGTGTCCAAATACATTGGGAATTTTGTCATAGTCAATTATTAGCCCATCTTAGCCCATAACACTGAACTTATTATGGCTAACACACTAACACCCTTCACCATCTACTATATATACCAATATTCTGATGAATAAACTGTTTTATCAACAACAACAAATTTAATTATATACTGAACGAATGATTAGGCCTATATCAGCTCTTGGTGGATTCAAGGTGGAGTGCACAAATAAGTCACGCTTATTTGAACCATGGATTTCGATACCAGTACTACTACTAGTGTTGTATTTGTAGGGTTAACCCTAGTACAGCACTAGTGATACCTTCAATCTCTTCCACCCGTCTCCAGCCTCTCTCTCTCTCTCTCTCCCCCTCTCTCTCTCTCTCTATTTATTTCTCTCCCCACTCTCCCTTCTAGTTAAGTAATATTTATATAGATTTAATCTGTGTATTTCCAGCGGTCTCACCGCGTGGTGGAGAAGAGACGCCGTGATCGGATCAACACTTGTCTAAAGGAACTGTCCCGCGCGGTCCCGGGTGCTTTGAACAAACAGGTGAGATAAAACATAGGCTTTGTTTATATACCGAAATTCCCAATTGGAATTTAGAGAAATATAGCTATTACACTATTTACAGGGGTTTCTCGTATTATATAGATTCATGCATTGACATCGAGAGTGCGCGTATGTCTGTCTGTGTGCGCGAGGGGGGTAGGTAATGAGTTGCGGTTGAAGCGATGTATGGACGCTATAGTTATTGGTGACGTCAGAGTTGTTGGCCACGCTGCTGCTCCCAGCCAGCGCCAGCAAAGGCTGGACAAAAAAAACTACTGCACATGTGACCAAGTGCGTCACACGTGACCACATCCCATCGACGCATGTGTGCTGCACAACGCCGCCTGGCGGGAACGCTGGCAGAACACGCGCCGCAAACCCGCTGCAACCATCGAGGTGGGTCGCGCACGCGGCGAGCGTGCGCCGCGCACGTGCAGGGTCACGTGCCAGGCGGTCTGTCACGTGGTGGTCACGTGCCTCATTACGGCGTCCCGGATGTGGCGGGTTGCGTGCGCACAGCCTGGGGCACGTTCCCTGGGAATCGGTGGAAACAAAGTGGAAACAGCATCTGTGCGAACAATATCGAATAATGTGGAACTGGGATTCATTGTGGAGAGCAATTTAATTCCATGTATCGTTCTAAGTAGGCTCAATGTATTCGTGTGCTTATTTTACTCAAAGGAAGTTTCGGTGCAAACCGTTAGTAATAGTAATTCACTCATGCAGACAAACAAGTCAGACATTGGTTATAAAAAAATGTATTGGAGTTCATAACCTGTGGACAGGTCGTCTTTGTGTTGTCTGGGCATTCAATCTCAATAGCGTGACATATCAGTGGACGCTTAGCTCTGAATAGCAATGATCAACTCGGTTGCATGGTCAATAATCAATAATCGGTTAATGAATAATCAATATCGTCATCAAATAAGGAATAAGTAACAATATCGTAATCAAAGTAATAAGGTGTAGCTGGCGAGTAACAATAAAAATCAAGAGCAAATCTGAGCAAATCATATATGATTTTAAGGTTTGACGTGTATTTTACATGTATTTCACTTATCCACTGTGGTCAGAGTAGAATAGGGTAAAGAGGGATCAAATCAATGGTGGAAATCCGTTCCATGCATGTGATAGGATAAGGATTAAATTGGGTCGGATTAACACACATATTATTTGAATAAATATATATATAACTGTTATTATTTTCTCTCTTTACTACTCAGACTTCTGGCAAGCTTGAGAAGGCTGAGATCCTGGAAATGACAGTGAAGTATCTGCAAGCCCTGGAGGTGTCCTCACCACTCCGTGGTAAGCCATTTATAAATTAGAGTTAAATAAGCTATAGGGTGAGCGAGTGCTTGGAGGATCCTACTAATTGTGACATGGGGAATGAGGAGGGAATTAGTAATGACTACATGAAGATGTTTGCTTAATGACACTAATTTCTGTTTGTTTCCCTATAGACCTCCCATTGCAATTAACTTTACATGAATTGTTTTACTAATCACAACATCAACATTCTCCTCCAAATGTTGATTGTATGTAATTCCAAAGAAGAATTGCTCACCCAAAATTTGAACCATAAGAATTTTCAGTGTACGGGGAAATAACTCCGCTTCTACTCAAATAATTAATATCACATCATACAACACGTTTTCGTACCAAATGATCTACTCACTGATTAATATAATATAACCAGGGTTAGGAAGAAATAACTTGAGCTCACTTGTAAGTTGTATGTGTTTGTCGAACAAATTGGGTCCATATCATATTAAACCCCCAAACTTTGAAAATGATACTATACGAATGGCAAACAAATGGGTTAAATATAACAAATATATGTATACCTATTTATATAATCGAACCCATTTTATATGCATTATATATATATATACATATATAATATACATATATAATGCAAATATCTTTATTATCTCTATTCATTATATATGTAGCCATTATATATATTTAATAAAGCACGTTTTGTCACAAATTTTGTGAATATAAATAACATCAAGTACCCAGTAGCTCCATTAAAAAAAATGGAGCCAAAATAAATCGAGAATATGCTCGTGTTCTTGACATTTGTGTTCATTCACGGCACATCCAGTGGTGTAGTGCTGTGGGAACGCGCGGGAACGGCGTTCCCTCACTGTTCAAAATAAATCTAAACCTGCGTTCCCTCACTTCTTTTTTAGCATTACACCACTGTAACCCGTCCTGATATGACCTTAGATGTTGCTAGGACGTAAACCAACAACAAACAAACAAACATGCATATATAATTAAATGCCACTCTCTTCTTTCTTTTTGTCACAGCTGATTGGTTGAATAACGAGTACAAGTTCCAGACCTACCAGACGGGCTTCGACGAGTGTGTCCGCGAGGTGGCGCGCTGCCTTCCCGATCTAGGTCACCACCCCATCTCCAGGTTGCGCGGCCAAAGGCTTCTCACCCATCTACTGGCAGCGCGGGAAACGCGCACCGGAAGTGGTGGCGCCACCTACGCGGCGCGTCTGCCAGGACCGCATGACGTCATTCCCGGCACAGTTCAGTGCACTTTCGATGCAGCTGTCGCCATGACTACGCTGTCAGCAGATAGGTTTGCGTTTAACTTAAAGCAGGAGCAGTCTGCGTACTTCCCATCTCGGACAGGTTACTATAATGCCGGACAATCACCTACAGTGATGTGCAGTACATTTGCACCCTACTATGACAGTAGGATGAGACTAGGAAAGTACTGCGAGTCGAACATCATGTGATCTCTTTTGCAGGCTTCGTAATACATGATTTCCACGACTAGTACGACACCTGGTGATAGGCGCCAACACTCGTGTTGTGAGTCGACAGCTTGTCACTGTCTTGTTTTCTAGTGGATCAAAGTTGGCAATGGTGCGAGAGTTGGAGGGTTGGCACTTATACATATCAAACTACTATTCTTTCTTAGTGCCACCCTGACTTTTATAATAAACTGCTAAATCTATTTATATTAGTACTTAAAGTAAGCGCTTCTGGCAGTTCATAAATGACAGTGTGTGTATCGACTCCTGCCTTACAGTTACAGCAGTTGAGGATACACAAGGTGCCTCTGGTGACAGCTGCTGTGACCCACAATTCCAGTCTGGATTACGCTCTGCGCATGCGTCACGGAAATTGTGTATTATGCTGTTTAGTTTGTACAGTTATGTCGTTTTAGAATGTTGGAGAATTTCAGTGTTAGTCTAATAAAGATCGTATGTGGAAAATTCGTATTTATAAGCCTACTACTGTACTAGTGTTGTTAATTTATTTATATACACCATAACACGGTTTGGCGGCCATCTTGACCTAATTCCTGTTTGCAGGTACACAAACGCACATGGCAGTATCACCAGTGTGGCAGTGAGCAATCTTCAGAGAGAAAAAGTTAAATATTTCTAAAATCACACAAGCAAGAAACAAATTGATTGGAATACACTTAGAAAACATGTTTACCAAAAAGATTATATTAAATTGATATGTTTAGGGTTCTGGATTTCTATTAATTTTGAATAAAACGGACGTTTTGCACTGTGCGTACCAGCAAACTCAATGCATTGCCGATGGTCGTGAGCAATCTTCATACAGAAAAAGTGAAATATCTCTAAAACCACACCATCTAGAAACAAATCACTTGGTACACATATAGAAAACATACTCAACGAATAGATTATATTAAATTGATAAGGTTAGGGTTCTGGATTTCTATTAATTTTGAATAAAACTAATGCTTTCCACTGTGCGTTCAGGCAAACTCAAGGCTATCACTCTTTGTTTACCTATAACCGGAAGTGGCCTCGTTCTCGCGAAATTAGGACATGCCCATATAAGGCCAAACCGTGTTATCATGTATTAGGCCATTTGAAGATTACATGCAAACGGCGATTGCAAGGTCAATTATATATGTAGGCATATGCACAAAAGGATTAACGAATACTGAAATCTGCGAGGAACTTAATGCCATCATGAAAACATGTTTTGAGACTCATTTATTTTGAATCTCAGTGTAGTAGATATATTTGTGTAGATAGTCAAACTATGTGTGTTATTCGACTAGGTTTTGCATATCAATTATCATGGAGTGCAAGTAGGCCTATATTTTCCATTTGTGTACGCATGTATATGTATGTATGTATATTATACGTATAATGAAATATATATATAACTGTTATGAACTGGCTATAGAAATTATATTTATGAGTTATTTTAACCCATTCCGGACAAAGCGAGTCTGGCTTACATTTAATACAGCTAGTTTGTCAATTTTACAAACACAATTCTTATGTTCCAAAATTACTCATGGATAACTTTACATTTCAAATTAGGTGCCCACGTCATGAAATTTGTAATAAAAGCATTATAATATATGAATAAAATAAGTACACATGTACTTACTAATGCCTAGACGGTAGGCAAAGAGATGGCGTTGGCATATACTACAACTGAATCAAATGTTGGGCTTACAGAAGAAGGACATTGCAAATCCAAATTATGGAAGTAAACAAAAGTGTCAGTGAACTGCAATTTCATTTTGATGATGAGCTTTAATCAATTATAAATTTGGTATTGAAAAATAGGTATCAAGGAGTAATCATGTCAGTGGAGAGTGCTGATTTGTTCAGTGTAGAGTATTGACACCACACAGGTCATTCATGCCATAGGCATAGTTAAGCTGGAAGTAGCTGTTGTCACGGTTCTTGGTTCCAGCAGGACACTGGAAGCGGTGGGAACGACCATGATCACATACGATGAAGGAGTTGGCATCTCCAGCATAGTAGAAGCCATAGTTGTAGCCAGAAGCACAGTCACCTGTAACAAATATAAGGTAATGATGATGGTATATGGAAAAGTAGTAGTGTAACATATATGACATACATTAATGGTGCAGGAAAGGCCAGAAGCTACAAATTATATGAATCTTAAAAGTTAACTTTTAAGTATAATTCAATTGCAAGGCCACATTATCTAATAATCTTGAATTCAGTAGTTATGACTAAGATAATGCCTTGATTTGATGTAAGTAAATTTCTGGTGAATAGTACTCTCTTACCATTAAAATGTCCAAGATAGTAGAACTGGCCAGCTCCAACATGAACTGGGTAGGCCCCAAAACCACGGTAGTTGAACTCGTTGTTGAAGCCAAATCCTACTCCGTATCCATATGGAGCAGAATACGCTGGGGCAGTATTTCCCCCATAGTTAGCATACTCATACTTTGCTCCATACTTCCCATCGTTTTTGTGGACAAACGGATAACCTTCATAGTGTGCTGAAGCTGCAGCCACAAGGGTGCAGACCACAATGCAGAGGCCGTTCATGTTGATGTTGTTTCTAGTTGTGATTCGCACTGTCTGACTAAGACTGCTGGGACCTTATATACTTTGTAGGTGAATGCAGGGAGTGGATAGTGAGGCCTTAAATCAACAGCTTGTCAGTCTGTGGTGCATACTCGTTTTATTTTTTTACCGGACACATGTTGTGTTGCAAGTACCCAGCAGTCACACATATATGTGGTTTGGTTGTATAACATGTGTCGATACACACCGCATTCTACATTCTAATAACCTATTATTCTCATGTTTTATCGACAGATTCAGACTTAATGTTCTCAAAACAATAAAGTTAAAGTTATCAAATTCATCAATTGTAATAACTACACTGCTAACTCAAATCTTGTAAACCCTTTTTTCAAAAGCATATGCACTGATAATCGAGATAATAGTCATAAAGAGAATTTTAATTGTGATTGGAGTTACCTGAGTTCATGGAGGCAATTGGTCTACATAAATATTCATCATCTAGCCATGTCTTTGCTATTCAGTCATATTTGTCCAAATATGTTGCATAAAGTAATTAATTCCAACTGACTAGTAATATAGACTATTACTGTTTCATCAGGGATATATAGTAGCAATATAATGTAATATAATATGTAAGTGAATCCAGGTGTTATTACTTTGCCGTTAGGTTATTATCAGTCGGGCAATATGAAGAGTATGCGTCACATATAATCATTTAAGTATACATGTTATTTGCATGTGAAAGATGCTTTTGTTTGTGATTTTGTGGCTATAAATAATAATTATTGCGCAACAATTCTTTGTCCTGGCTTGACTGGGCTTCTAGTGTTTCATAAGGAATGCCCAAATGTCATAAGTGTCCCAGCTGTGAAGCGATCCTGTATGCATCTATTGCCAAATAACTGAAACGGGGTCCTTATGGGACAACATATAGTCACACTCAATCAGAGTTGTTACAATCAACCATCAACATGAACGGTCTGTGCCTTATGGTCTTTGCCCTCGTGGGTGCAGCTTCAGCACACTATGAAGGTTATCCATTTGTCCACAAAAACGATAGGAAGTACGGAGCAAAGAATGAGTATGCTAACTATGGTGGGAAGACATGGCCATTCCCACCACTTCCAGTGTCCTGCTGGAACCAAGAACCATGATAACAGCTACTTCCAGTTTAACTATGCCTATGGTATTAATGATCTGTGTGATGTCAATAATATTCATTGAACAGATCATTTGTTTCTGTTTTAATAATTATGTTATAAATAAAAGTGCCACCAAGCTGAATTCACAACCACAGATAAATCTGGTAACTATTTTATTTTTGTTCTTTTCTAAGAAATTATTCTTTTTGCATTGATTTCTTCAAATCAACCTAGGTGTAGGTATGCATAACAACATATGAGAACTAAATGTTGCATAGCTCTTCATTGAAGTGAATGAAATGATCTCTGGTTTCACACCATCAACGTGGATGTACTGGAAATATTTATTTAATCACCACCAATAAAAGCAAGCTCATATATATATATATATATATAAAGTTATTCATTTTCATATGATATATGGTGTAGGCCTAATTGACATAAGGATTTTGAGATACATGAATGCCATTAAAAGAAATTGTTGATGTAGGCCTATAGTTGTTTAATCCCTTAAGAATAGGGCCTAAAAGTCATACTCTTTCGATCAACTTTATTATTTTCAGAAGGAAACCTTATATTTCTGCCACTAGTAATTATTATTATTATCCTCTTCTTTGATGCAGGCTTGTGGTAGACTATACAAAGCTCGTAGCTCTCAGCTCGAGTGGTATGCAGCCTCGAAATCGTACAGGAATGTTTCTCTGGCCCAGGCCCTGTCCATCGCATTCTTGAATTGATTTATGGTAGCTGCTTCCACTTCTTGTTCCGGTAGCTCATTCCACATGTTTATCACTCGCTGTGAAAAGAAGGCCCCTCTGAGTGAGCTGTTGTACCTTGTCATATTTTAAAGTCGCCTGGTACTGAGACAACAAATGAACTCTAAATGTAATGTATGAATGACATCGAGGATGGGATTCCCTTATCACATGACCTAATCTGGTTCCCCACATGACCAAACATGGATCCCCACAAACAGGGTCTCCAAATTGGAGTCATATCAATTGCTGCATAAGCTTATAATGACAATGATATAATCACGTTGTTTCTGTTACGTAGTAGTCGTACTACGCTGATTACCTGTATTATCGCTCATGACATGAATTAGTACTGTGAGACCTGAAGGTAAGAATAAACACTTCCGGACTAGCACGATGTCATTGAGCGTTCACACAAATATGGTGTCAGATTAAATTAGGAAATATGAGTGTTTGATGACCATTAAGTAACTCTGAGTGAGTACACATAATGAACATAAACATTAGGCCAAAGTACAAGTGGTTATTAGCCTGAATGTGTAAACATGAGAAGAACTGGAACTAAAACTATGAACATTTAGTAGGCCTAGTCACTAGTAGTGTGTTGGTGCATGCAGTAGTTGGTGGTGGTATCATTGATATTGTACCAGTCTTGAGGCTCTGAGTGCTCCGAGTAGTGTATTAAGAAATAACATTTACTACGATAATTGCGGGCTATAGTTGGTCTGTAATCAAGGACAGTGTGTTTTGTCTGTAGTAGTGTTGGAGAGCCATGACATCCTCATTTCGTCCACCAAAAGAGCTAGACCTGCAGGGAAATGTTGCATATAATTGGAAAAAGTTTGCATCCAAATTTGACATTTTTATGTGTGCATGTGTGCCGCAGGGTTTGATGAAAAACCCGAGAAATGAAAGGTGATGTGTCTACTTAATTTGGTCGGCGCGAGAGGTAGAGCAATCCACGAAACATTCCAGTTTGAGGAGAACGACGACAAGCTAAAGTTAAAGCCCGTGCTAAAAAAGTTTGAAGAACACTGTATCCCTAAGCAAAACGAACTCTTAGAACGACAACGGTTCTATGGACGAAAACAGCAGGCTGGTGAGTCAGGGACTCAGTTCGCGAGTGAACTGCGAAAACTTGCAGAAACGTGCAACTTTGGAGAAGCGGAAGATAGTGCTATAAGGGATCAATTAGTGCGTGGTATGCTTGACGATGAAAAGTTGAAAGACAAACTATACGAGGAAGACGATGTCACACTGGAAAAAGCGCCACAACTTTTTGCCACGCATGAGATACGCCAAAAGATGATGGGAGAAGCATCGCTTTCGGGACGGGCCAAAGGCGTCGAAGCATTTCGTATAACGAATAATCGTGGTCGCGGACGTGGCCGTGGAAGAGGCCGAGGTCAGCGTGGTGGCCGAAGAGAGAGTCACCCGAGAAGTCATGACGATCATGGCTCAGGTCAACACCGAGAGACTTGGCGATCGAGAGATCAGACGGTGTAGCAAATGTGGCTACGATAACCATCGTGGTGGGGTTTGCCCAGCAAGCAACGCCACATGCTACAAGTGCCAAGGAAGAGGGCACTATGCAAAGAAATGTTATGAGAAAAAGACTCATGAGGTTTAGGAAACTGAAGACAGTTATGAGACAGATGATTACATATTTATTGAAACTGTTACTGTTCAAGATGAAGAGTCTGATAACAATGAGAAACAGGTTAATGTTTGTAGTAAAGTAAATTCCCCGAATTTCACTGACAAAATCACTCCAACAAAAGAAAAGGAGTGGAAGGTTTTTGTACGAGTCAACAGTAAAAGTATCAAATTTAAGCTTGATACGGGTAGCGAGATAAATGCCATATCAAAGGACTTATATGATAAACATTTTTCCAACATCAAGTTAGTGCAGACTAAGGCTAGGCTTGTAGGGTACTTTGGTACAAAGGTCAGACCTCATGGAAAAGTAGTTATAAATGTAGAACATAAAAGTTTGTTCTACCCTGTAGAATTTATGGTGGTTGACAAAAGTACTCCAATCCTGGGCATTCAAACATGTGTAGATATGGGTCTTGTGAAATGAATGTGGGATGTGGGAAGTCACTAAGGTGAATTCTAAGTCAAGAGAGATTTTGGAAGGACCAAAGTACAAAAAGTGTTTCACAGGTCTGGGTACGATAAAAAATGTGATTTATGATGCGAAGATGAAGCCAGAAGTACGGCCAGTAATAAATCCCCCCAGAAAAGTTCCCCATGCTATTTTGGGAAGGCTAAAGGAAGCCCTCGATTCTCTAGGTTCCCAGGAAGTTATAGAGCCTGTAACCGAGCCCACAGAATGGGTGAATGCATTAGTTATCAGAGAGAAGAGTACAGGCAAGTTGAGGCTATGTATTGATCCACGTCAATTAAATAAAGGTATCTTGCGGGAGCATTACCCCATTCGGACAGTCAAGGATGTAGCAGCACAACTCTCAGGAAAGAAAGTTTTTTCCATACTGGATGCAGGACAGGCATTTTACCAGATAAAGGTGACAGAAGCAACATCAAAGTTGCTGACATTTAATTCTGCATCCGAAGTTTGGGAGTGCACGATCACAGTGATGCTTAGTGACATCGAAGGAGTAGAAATAATACGGGATGACATTCTCATTGCCGGTGAAGATGTGCAAGAGCATGACAGAATACTCAGACGAGTATTGGACCGCGCAGTGGACTGAGGCTTAGGCCTAAACAGAGAGAAGTCAAGGATTGCCGTAAATAGTGTGTGTTATCAAGGGCATATGTTTTCGGCCACACGTGTCGAAATCGACCCGGAGAAAGTGTGTGCTATAACCGATTTTCCAACACCCAAGTGTGTTGAAGAGGTGCAAAGATGGTTAGGAATGGTAACATGTTGGTAAGTTTATTCCAAACTTGTCCAAGAAAGCGGCACCACTGCGATTGTTGCAGAACAATCAAGTGCATTGGCACTAGGATCAAGAACAAGACAAGGCTTTCGAGACCTTGAAGAACGATATCATAACAGCGCCTGTTTTGAGATACTATAGTTTGTCTAAGAGACCGACAGTGTCTGTTGATGCCTCTAGCTATGGCTTAGGAGCATGTTTATTTCAAGATGACAAGCCAGTCGCATACGCTTCTCGCGTACTTACACCGTCAGAAAAGAACTACGGTCAGATTGAAAAAGAGATGTTGGCGATTACATGGGGATGTGGAAAATTCCATGACTACATTTATGGAAGAACAGATATAACGGTCGAGACAGATCATAAACCCCTTGAGACTCTGTACAAGAAACCATTGGGCGCAGCACCCCCACGCATCCAAAGGATGATGCTCATGGTGCAGAAGTACACCTTTGAGGTGGTTTGGCGAAAAGGAGTTGACCTGACAGTAGCAGGTACCTTAAACAGAGGTCCTTGCATGAAGAACATAGAACCAGATGAGGAAAATGAAGACTATGAGGTTCATACTGTAAGACAAACAAACATATGCCCCCACCACATACCCACCTACACACCAACCACACCATACCCACTCACTCCTACACCCCCACCACACACCCCTAAATCCCCCCACACCCCCACCACACCCCCCAAAATCCTCACCACAGCCCTACACCTCCACCACCCAAACATACGCCCCCACCACCCACCCACCATACACACCTCACCCCAACATACCTACTCACTACACACCCCTATACCCCACCACACACCCCTAAATCCCCATACACCCCCACCACACAGACAACAATCCTCACCACACCCCTACACCTCCACAACACAAACATACGCCCCCACCACACACACCTACACCCCAACCACACCATACACACTCACTACACACCCCTAAATCCCCATGGACCCCCACCACGCACACCAAAATCCTCCCCACACCCCTACACCTCCACAACACATGGGACCGGCATGGTGGGCCATCTGACGAGAGAGTCATGCAAACTGAAAGCTCCCCATTGCAACCAACATGCCCTTATGTTTATCTTCCCTAATAATTCTTGTGCAATGGGTTTTTAAAAATATTGCCAATATGATTTGAGGAAAGCGCTTTATCAAGGGGATCTACACCATATACATATATTGTTTAACTAATAATAAAAATGCTTATTAATCTTTTATTAAGCCACAATTAAGTCAATCTGTTACCAAAAATGATAATGATAATATGCAGTAATAACGTCACTCTTAGCTAAAGAATTGTATGAAGGAGTAAACAGGACTATTTTATGGCGAAAGAATTATTGAGTGGGAAAAGTTTATTTTGCCATAATGTTCATAAGGAATCCCAGATATCATGAAAAAGAATGAGTTTTCTTTCAATTCTACTACCGGTATACATTGTTATTCATAATCTTAGATTTGCTTGGTACAAAGACAGCGAAGAAAGAATGAGCAAGAATATCTGTGTGTGACAAGACTAGTTAGTGTCATTGGATGATATTGTTTTATTTAATATTTTTCAGTTTAAATCTCTCATTTTCCTTTCAGTGGAGGGTGTTGACACCACACAGCTCATTCATGCCATAGGCATGGTTAAGCTGGAAGTAGCTGTTGTCACGGTTCTTGGTTCCAGCAGGACACTGGAAGCGGTGGGAACGGCCATAGTCACACACGATGAAGGAGTTGGCATCTCCAGCATAGTAGAAGCCATAGTTGTAGCCAGAAGCACAATCACCTGAAATATAAGTATAAAAAATGTGTACGTGTAATACAAACAATGGGACTATAAATAAATATAGAGTGCACAATTATTGATCTAGTAAGCTTGTATTACATAAATGCATTATAAAAATTTGTGGACAATATTATATTCCATTAAGAAGCATTTGTAGTAAATAAATCAGATTAAGTTAATTTGTAATTGTGAAATCAAAATATGGTATAGATGGTATGAAATGGCATTACAATAATTATGAAAAGAACTTTTACAATTATAATATATTGGAGGGAATAGATTATTAAATGTTCTGTAGTTAAATTAAAGCATTCTTCTCTTACCATTAAAATGTCCGAGATAGTAGAACTGGCCAGCTCCAACATGAACTGGGTAGGCCCCAAAGGCACGGTAGTTGAACTCATTGTTGAAGCCATGTCCTACTCCGTATCCATATGGAGCAGCATACACTGGGGCAGTCTTCCCACCATAGTTTGCATACTCATACTTTGCTCCATACTTCCCATCATTTTTGTGGACAAACGGATAACCTTCATAGTGTGCTGAAGCTGCAGCCACAAGGGCAAAGACCACAATGCAGAGGCCGTTCATGTTGACGTTGTTTCCGGTTGTGAATCAGGCAGGTCTCTGTGCGGCTAAAATCGCACCTCGATCTTATATAGCCGGTTGTAAATGCAGAGTGAATGTGGAAGATGCAAGTAGCGGGTGGGACAATCCAATCTTTCTTTTTTAATTCATGGTGAGAGAACATCTGTCCCTCACAGGTCGCATATGGTGTTATTGAGATGAGAGTACATAGAGAAATGTCACTTCAAAAGAAATTGTGTTTCATATGAATGTTACATTCCACTTTCCTTTTTGTAATATATACCTGCAAAGTTTCCGACATTTACTTAAATCCACATTGAATTTGCACAATGTTTTCATAAATTAAAAAAAGAAGATAGGTTACCATTCTAAGGCAGGCCTTATAATGAGACTTGTCTATTACATGTGGTAGCTGTCAGAATTATTGGTCGTGAGGCCATTACATCTCTGGGAATAGTGTGTAGGCCTACTCGACACTTTTCTGAGATAGGAAGGACTCAAATCTAAGAGTGATGAAAATGGGAAATATTGCACTTAAAGCAAATTTCCAACCTACACTTCTTCCAATTCCGGGGCTAGTATGATACCTATTACACTCACCCTATCCATACCCATCTGCCTATGCGGCTCCTTGCCTAAGAGGTCAGTGCAGATCACTGCAGTACTTGATAGTTGAAATATCAATATACAGTAAAACCTCTCTAAATCGACCTTGGAACCGACTTTAAGTGGTCCATTTAGGGAGGTGGTCGGATTAGGAAGTTAGAATATGGTTACAATGGTACTGTTGGAACCCAAATAAAGTGATCGATATAGGGGAGTGGTTGATCTGTGGAGGAGGTCGGTTAGAGAGGTTTTACTGTATTTGACCATATCACTGACCAGAACAAACCATGAATTATATTGAACTGTGATTAATCCGATATCAGTTATGAGACTGGATACAGGGCATTGCAATGTACATCACCAGAGAGCATGTGTAATCAACACTACATAGGCGTTCAATAAAAGTCCTTGTTGAACAAACTATATATTACGTTTGTTTGTTGTTTTACCTCATAGTAACATCTAAGGTCATATAGGGACAGGTACCGACTTACGACAGCATGCACTCACTTTATAGTGCTGCCCCACTGCGAGACCAGGCCACTGGCACCATGAGCCAATCCAGTGACATTATCCTGATAATGAACTAACCAGTTCGTGTCCTATCCTATTAATGCTGAGAGCCGGGCTAGCTGGCAATAAGTATCAATTTGTTAAGTCATTGGTTTGACTCGGTTGGGATTCGAACTCCCGACCTTCCACACGGGAAGCTTACGCTCAACCGATTCGGCCACCGCATCTGGTATATATATATTACGTGGTTGGGAAGAATCTCCTAGAAATGGAATTATAATCAACTGAGTTATTGCTATATATGGCAATTTCTCATGATAATAAATAATTTGATGAGCTGCATCACCACTTGTTTGTATACTACCCGTGGATATGTGTGCATGTAATGACGTAATAGAATAGTACCTCATGATAATCAATCAAGTGATGGATTGGATTAGCTGCATCAACACTTGTTTGTATACTACCTAGGGATGTGTGCATGTAATGACGTAATAGAATAGTACCTCATGATAATCGATCAAGTGATTAATTGGATTAGCTGCATCAACAATTGTTTGTATACTACCTAGGGATGTGTCCATGTAATGACGTAACAGAATAGTACCTCATGATAATCGATCAAGTGATTAATTGGATTAGCTGCATCAACACTTGTTTGTATCCTACTCATGGGTACTTGAGCCTTTTGTAACAATTTATTACAAAACATACCAGAATTATGATGTTATCATGGTTTTCAGAATAACACGCAGACATAATAACGTGGGAATTTGCTACGAGGTATTGAAAATTTAATAATACTTTATTAGTATCAAAAGCGAATATGTTTATTTGGATGGATAACATGGTGAATGTATACTAAATTGAGTAAGCCAAAATTGCAACGCTGCCTAATGATGGGTCTAATGATCAATGAACAATCTATGGCTTGAACGATAATTGTGAAATCAAAACATAAATAGATTTGTATTTTGAATAAGTGGACATTTTAATTAATACTACAGTTCTTGACCTATTCCTAAGGGGAGCCTACATTTCAGATAATAGTACGCAAAAGCAAGCTTTTCGGGGTCGATTATAGATTCTCTGAAAACTATTTCAGTAGGTATTCCTGAATGAGCAGCTGGTGTCAACTGTTCATATGCCCAATTGGTGTCTATGTCAAATTCCTGGCGCCTGTCACGTCTAGTGAGCCATCCAGGTTAAATGCTAGACACTAGACCCAGGTCAGACAATAGACTACTCACTACAACAAACTATCATCATGAACAACCTGTGCATTGCCATCTTGTCAGTGGTGGCTGCGGCTTCAGCACAAAAATTATACGAAATACGGAGCTAAGAATGAGTATGGCACGGTAACTAACTATGGCGGGAGGGGTGACCCAGCATATGCTGCTCCAGGTGGGGTAGGATTTGGTTACAACATTGAATTCAACTATCATGGATTTGGCACCTACCTCATTCATATTGGTGCTGGCCAGTTTGACTACATCGGACACTTCATAGGTAAAACATTTATATCATATCCATAAAAGTAACTGCAAATCATTGCACTCAAATACAATATTAGTACTCAATATTCAAGTTCATACCGATTTGATTTCTTTCAGTTAATTCTGCTTCTGCCTACAATTATGGTTTCTGCTATGCTGGAGATGGCAACTCCTTCATTGTGTGTGATCATGGCCATTCCTACCATTTCCAGTGTCCTGCTGGAACCAAGAACTAGGTCAACAGCTACTTCCAGCTTAACCATGCCTATCATACAAATTTGATACTTAGTGTCAACCCTCTTCAATGGAAGGATAGCAATAGAACGAAAATAAAAGAAAGATCATGAAATCATGAACCTAATTTCCTTTCAAATACACAATTAACTATATTTACCATAATTATGTGGTTGATTAGAATATTTAAGCTTAGCGTATATAAATAAAAAAGTTAGGAAATATCTTTAAGTCCCGAAAATATGCATAGCAAACAGAGGGAAAATTGAGTTATGCATACATACTGAAGTTTATCAAAGATAACCGTGCATATATACATATATATATATATACATATAGTCACCATATATATATATATATATATAATATAGTCATTCACCAATAATTCAATAAATGGCCACAATAATTAAGAGGAACATTATGCACACAGTACTAACGCAGCTAACACATAACGCTAAGTAACGTTAGGCTAACGTTATTATTTGGTTATGGTACACTATAACGCCATAGTAATGTTAGACTGACGTTACACCATATATTGTAATGTTATAAGTTCACAGCAACGTTGTACCCAGATAGCACAGGGCCGACAGTGGCTATTGGTCAAAGTCAAGGCTCTCGTGGTCGACTGCGAGGCCTGGATTGCCCACACTACCATCGATCGCCGTGAGCTCCAGAGTGTCCTGGGGCACCTCAACCACGTCGGCAGCTGCGTACTTCCCGCGAGGAAGTTCATGGGCTGGGTCCTCGCCACCCTGCGCAGCTGCTATGGAGCCGCCTCCCTCACTTTCAGGGACGAGGCTTGCCGGGACCTGAGGTGGTTTGCCCTCTACGGCCGCGCCTCCAACGGACTGCACTGCTCCGCACCCCTGAGGTCCGCCACCTGGTGATAGAGTGTGACTTTTGCCTCACCGGCGGCGGGGCCTACTCTCCGACGAGGTGCTGTGCCTGAGGGTACTCCGAGGCGTTTCGGGTGAGCTTCCCCAGCATCCACAATTTGGAGGCGGTCGACCTCGTGGTCGCCCTTCGAGCGCTCCTCCCTGAGGTCGTCGCCGGCACCACTGTGGTCGTGAACACAGACAACATGGACTCCGCCGCCTCACTTGGGTCTGGGCCCGCCCGGGACGCCACCCTCGGGACCTGCCACTGGGCACTCTGGCTCATGGAGGCTGCCGTCTCATTCACCATCTCGGTGGTCCACAAGCCCGGGGCCGCCCTCGTCCTCACCGATGCCCTCAGCCGGGCCCGCCTGGCCGGACCCTGGGCCGAGGTGGCCCAGGCCGAAGTCGCCCGCCTCGGGCTCGCCTACGTGAGCCCATGCCACGACGACTTCCCCTTCAACCCTGGCCTCTGATTACAGGTTTCACCACCCTGGAGGTCGCCGCGTTCGACAGACTCCGCCTCGCCTCCCTGGTGCCTTCGACCAGGAGGAATCGGCGTCGCCAGGCCGAGGCCTACGTCGGCTTCATGTCGGGCCACGACCTCAACGGTCTGGCTCCTTCTGACTTCGAGGTGGCTGCCTACGCTGCCTCCCTCTACGCCGGCACCATGGCGCCCGCTTCCGTGCGGTACGCCCTCTCCGGTGCCCGTTCCTCGGGTGAGGCTGCCAAGGGCACCACCTCGGCCTTCGGCTCACGCCTCGCGCGAGACGTCTGTCGTGGAGGCGAGGGGGCCTCGGCGCATGTCCCGCATCCCGCCCCGCGTCCCGCCCCGCCGCTCACGCCAAAGCACCTCTCCGCCGTCGCTGCCTACCTCGCCTCGGCCGGAGCCTCGGGTGTTGTACCTCGGGTGGCCCTCCTCCTCGGCTACTACGCCATTCTTCCTCAGTCCAGCCTGCTCTCACCAAGTTCCGGGGAGTGAGGCGGCCCCCACACCATCACACGCGCCGACGTGCTCCCCGCTCCTGGCAGCCCCCGCCTGACCCTCCGGAGCTCCAAAACCATCTCCGGACCCTCATGAGTGGTGTCGCTCTTCATCTCCACCTCCTCAGGCTTCCGGCTCTGCCCCGTCGCCGCCTGGAATGCAGCCGGCGCCCTGGTACCGGCCACGCCCTCTGATCCAGCCTTCATCATGCCCTCGGGCCGTCCCCTGGACCCTCGGACCTTGACAACCATCCTCCGCACTGCCCTCTGCGCCCTCGCCGTCCCGGCTCCGGGGACCTTCACCTTACACAGCCTCCGGCAAGGTGATGCCCAGGCCTGCCAACGGGCTGGTGTCCCCCTCTCCGACATCATGGCCAAAGGGACCTGGACCTCCCAGGTGTTCCCCGCATCCATTCCCCGCCTCGCACCCTCTCCTCCCTTTTGGTGGATGGCTCTTCAGGGATCCTCTCCCCCCTCCTGACATTACCCCCCCCCCCATGAACTCTCTCACCATCCGGGTCTCATTACCCTGATTCTTGTTGCCCTGTAGTCATAGTATTGTTCTCATTGCTCATAGTATTGTTCTCTTGTGCCTCCATTTATTCATAGTATTGTTCTCGCATTTTATTCTGTAATAAACTGCTGTTTCTCTCCACCTCGGCCTCCTCTTCCTCCTTCGTCGCGTATCAATTTCAGCAAGCACGCCAAAACTCTGACACCATAGGTTTCAGCAGTGACTGATCCTATTAAATTGACTCAGCATTCCCTTCCATGTGGCAACAAATGCTTAATAAGTGCATAAGTTTTTAGGGTAGACATGTAGCTTCGAATATAAGTGGAAATCAGCGAAATCGCAATCTTTTATCCCTGCTGACTAGTGAGGTGTGTTCTGATGGTACACTTAAATCCTACATATATAGGTGGCCAAGCTTCTGATCCTATGAGGTACCTTGTTCCACAGCCTACTTCCCTCGGAGATTGGGGCTTTGGTCATTTTATTGGTGGTTGGCCATGGGACCCGGAGGTGCATGCTACTACCTGCTGTGGCCCCTTGAGCCGGAGGCATTTGTGTGTATCTGATCCATTTCTTTACTAAATTTAAAAAAAGTATTGATACATAAAATCACATGACCACTGAATACATGCTTCACAAACTCTAATAAACATTTATTAAATATTCCTTAGTTATATGCATAACATCCCAATATATTAACCCCATACCTGCTTAAATATTCAATGCATAATCACTGTTACAACAATAATAAAGGAGTGACAATATTTTAACTACTTGGGAATAATAGACATCACCAATACAAGTCTTTACAAATGCACTTTTATTTTGTTCAATGATCAGAAACATAACATGACAAATACACTTGGATGATGTGAGCATCGGATACAACTTTGTGAGATGATTGATTGATTTGTGGTTGCTTTATGCCGTGTCGGCAGCATAGGCCATATTCACGGCGAGAAATGTTTGTTTTCGTTCAAACCATTGCTTTTACATGTAAAAGCATACAATCAATTTTGTGTCAATGGACACTCATGAATTTTGTAAACTCACAATCATAATAGTTTCTGGTCAAGCTAAATAAAATTCTAAATGATAGTATTATTCACTGATGAAATTTGTTTAAAAACCTATATGAGGTGGTACAAACCAGCTGACCTCAAAAAGGCTTTGTGAGATGTGATGTACGGCATGATGCGGAGGCTGCAACAGCATGATGAGATGGTCATGACTATGATATGGTACAAACCAAGATAGACAAAATAATACAACTTCCATGAATCCCTCAGGAAAGAAAATTATTGAAAAGAACTGTGTGAAAGACCTTGGGCTATACATGGGAAGCAACCTGAAATTCGCCGAACACATTGACTATGTACGCCAAACAGCCAGAAAATATAGTGAATGGGTACTTTGTAGGCTTAAGTCAAGAGGGTGATGGGGTAATGAAAACCTTGCAGAAGTCCATAACAGTCCCACGGATAGACTACTGTTCACAACTGTGGATACCGACTTCTAAAGGATAGCTGACAAAACTAGAGTCACTGCAATGCAGCTTCAGATCATATATCAAAGACACCAAGAGCCTGGATTACTGGGACAAACTGAAATTCCTAAAAAATCTACTCCCTTGAATGTTGATGTGAGAGATATCGAATTATATACACTTGGAAGAAGATTGAAGGCAGAGTACCTAACAATGGCATAACAAAATATCATTCAAAAAGATATAGTAGTCTTGGTAAGGTACCAGTAATAAATACAAAAGCCTCAGTCAACAAAAACAATGGGGGAAAGAAGTCTTTCTGTCCGAGGAGTCCAGCTCTTCATCACAATACCAGCTTACATAAGAAATCAAACAAACTGGAGTGTATGATCATTCAAGAGGCAGCTTGATAAGGTGTTAACAGCAATACCAGATGAACCACAGATTCCAAAATACATCCAGCAAACACCAGCAGATTCAAATTCCTTGCTGTGCAAGACAAAACTGAACAGAGCGTCCTCACCACATGTAGTGGCCCCTGAAGGTGGAGTCTCCGATTTGGCCTGAGCATACATCTCAAACACTCTAATCTAATCTAATGCAATGAAACCTGGATTACACTGAAGGTGCTGCTGCTTTTTGCTAACCACATGGACGCAAAACTTATAACAGGCATGGTGCTGACCAACAAAAAGAAGGTTTTCAAGGAAAGATTATGCTGGTTGTCCAGTGGGGGTCGCATCGGCACCCTTGCTGGGTCAAGGGTCAGAACCCTTAATGTGGATCTAGGGGCAAATAACCCCTCCCCCCCCCCCCGGAGGCTATTGAACGTAAAGGATTTAAAAGACATTTTCAAGCTTCTCCTGGCAGCTTTTATCGTAAATTTTGAGAGAAAAAAGATACATGATTTTAACCATAACATTATGACTAACAAATGATTATTCTCTTCCCACCTCATATTCATTGAAACAGTAAAAACCACTACTAACAAAAGTGTACTGTAAATCAGTTTTGTGAAGGCATAGCTGTCATACAAATTACAATAATATATAATAATGACATTTATTTTTGTTTAATTGTCTGGTGGTTTTCTTTTTTGCTTTCTATGGAATTCCCCTTGTTCGCAGGGAAGCACCATCATGACGATGTTTGTCTAAACAGAGTTTCGAAGAGCTGGCACACACGTGAACCCGTCCACCCGTAAGTTGAACTTGTGTGTCGCCATCAAAGTGCTACATTCCAGTGTGGTGGCAGCCTGAAAGTGAGTGTAGGTAACCTTGGCGGATGGCTGAGTATGCCAGTGGTGGGTGAGCGCAGTTCATGCTGGCCGAGACTAGCTTCCGGCTGCGTTCCGCAGCATCATGGTGGTACTGTTCAGCTGTAGCCATACCTTTGTCTCATCAGACCAAAACCGCAGTCGGCTCCAGATGGCGTTGAGGACCGCCCCACCACAGCCAGGGGGAGCCGCCGACGTGAACCACCAACCGGCCCCCCACGTGACCGCGCAGCTCGAGTTGCCGCTGTCATAAGTGGAGAACGTCATATTGTTGTGCCTTCCTAGTATATTACCTGCGAGGTGACCTGCAATCAAAGGTGAGACATGTACCACATCCAGAAGCAGCACCAGCCGATCACTATGGGATGCTGAATGCACACAGTGCACTTACAATAATGCCCAGCCCCCTCCCAGGGACACACGCAATACACACACCGTATACCCCCAATTAGCACCCAGTATACACCTAGTACACACTCAGTACATACCCAATACAACATAACAATATACTAATATGTACAGTACACACCCAATGTGCAGCCAGTACACACCCAATACAACCCAGTATACACCCAGTACATACCCAATGGGCACACAGTACACCCCTAGTACACACCTAGTACATGCCCAATACAGCATAACAATATACTAATATGTACAGTACACACCCAATGTGCAGCCAGTACACACCCAATACAACCCAGTACACACCCAGTACACACCCAATGAGCACCCAGTACACCCCTAGTACACACCTAGTACATACCCAATACAGCATAACAATATACTAATATGTACAGTACACACCCAATTTGCAGCCAGTACACACCCAATACAACCCATTATAAACCCAATACACACCCAAAACACACACAATGAGCACCCAGTGCACACCTAGTACACACCCAGTACATACCCAAAACAGCATAACAATTACTAATACACACCCAATGAGCACTCAGTACACACCCAGTTCAACCCAATACACCCAGTGTACATGCAAATCTTAATTAACATCGAGATTACAATTGTTTCGCTGGAGGGTAAGTTCAGATTAGTTTGAGACTTTCCCGCCATGTGCTCCATGTGAGCCGTCCATATCTCCCATTACCCGTGGCCCGCTGTGCGGCTGGCCTACTCTATCTCCCCTTTTAACGAGCTGTTTTCGTGATAGGGCTGCCAACTCGGCTTTCTTACCTGTAATGGGTTTGGTGTGATTTGCCTGTTTAATCGGGTCACGCCCTGTCTCCTTCTCTAATACGTTTACATTTAATTTCTACTCTACTGCGTTGCTGGTGATAAGTGCTTCGCTTATATCTTAATACTTATTTAATCATGCTTTTCCCATGTCTTCTATGCTTCTAACGTCTCTGCAGTACCGTGTTCTGTATAAATGATTTTCGGCTGGTTGCTCATTGTCGCCTTTTTCAGCTATTTAAAAAATGTGTATTCTGGTTCTGCATAATTTGTTGTTGTCTGCGTTTGTTATTTCATAGTTTCTGCTTCTTGGAGTATTTGTTTTGGTTATGCGTCCTGATGACCATTCTTTTTTGTGGTTTAGGTATTTGACTTTAGTTTTCGATGTTGTGTGCTTTGTGTGCTTTGCTTGTTCTTTTGTCAAAGTATTAAAGATGTTTTCTACATGTGTACAAAGCGATTTGTTTCTAGGTGGTGTGGTTTTAGAGATATATCACTTTTCCTGTATTTTCTGTATGAAGATTGCTAGCGACCATTGACAATACTAATCAAGAACCCTAACTGTATAAATTTAATACAGTCTTTTTGGTAAAGATGTTTTCTATATGTGTACCAAGCGATTTGTTAATAGGTGGTGTAGTTTTAGAGATATTTCACTTTTGCTGTATTTTCTGTATGAAGATTGCTCACGACCATTGACAATGCCTTGAGTTTGAGTCTATACGGGCGGTGGAAACTGACCGGGCATTGAAACTGCGACACCGGCGCCCGTGGGCTAATTAGTATGCGTGCATACATTAAATACATTACAATATGCACAGCACATCCAATGTGCACCCAGTACACACCCAATACATAACCAAAACAACAATAATATACACAGTACACACCCAATGTGCACCCATGACACACTCAATACATAACCAAAACAACATGCAGTACAATCCCGTTAAACCAAGCTCGGTTAAACCAAACGATCGGTTAATCCAAACTTTTTTTTCGGCTTTCATGTGGTTTTATAGCGATATAGCGATTGGTAGACAGGAAGTATGAACACTTATTTGTCTCTGATTTTTGCTTGAGTGCAAGTAATTAGCAACACAAGGAATAAATTAGTAGCATGTGGTGAATAAGTGGTCAAATTTCCCTGGATCATCAGCCCATGCTTTTTCTAATCTGTTCTTGAATGAATTTATTGAGCCGGCATCTATAACATTTTGTGGGAGACTATTCCATATATTTATGATCCTGTTTGAGAAACTGTGTTGCCTTAATTTTGAAACGGCTCTGGGTTTTACTAGTTTGAGAGTATGGCCCCGGCTGCCTTCTCTTGTATTCAAGGTGAAAAATTGGTTCATATCTATTTTATCAAAACCTTTCATAATTTTAAATACTTCAATTATGTCACTTCTTTTCCTTCTGTAGGAAAGGGTAGGAAGTTTCAATTTCCTGAGCCTTTGTTCATAGGGTAAGTCCTTTATAACTGCAACTAGTTTCGTTGCACGTCTCTGAACCTTTTCGATCTCCAGAATATCTTTCTGAAAAATTGGGCTCCAAATTTGTGGACAGTATTCCAAAATTGGCCTAACAAGAGACTTAAATAGAATGAGAAAATTGTTCTTGTTGAGGCGATGGAAGGTTCTTTTAATTATTCCTACTCTCTGGTTAGCATTTGAGATGATAGTCCTCATGTGTTTCTGAAAGGAGAGTTGGGAGTCGAAGGTTACACCCAAGTCCTTTTCATAGCTATCTTGTTGCAGGACAGTGTTCTGCATAATATAGGCATAATGAGGATTATTTTTCCCGTAATGAATAATTTTGCACTTCTTTTCATTGAAGGGCGATTGCCATTTCTCGGACCATTGTGAGAGTTTCAGAATATCCTCTTGCAAGAGATCTTTATCTCTTACGTCTTTTATTGCTCGAAAGACCTTTGTGTCATCCGCAAATATTTTTAGGTTTGATGAGACACTGCCTGGCAGGTCATTTATAAATATTATAAATAATATTGGTCCCAGCACACTTCCCTGAGGTATTCCTGAGGTGACATTCTTAAAGAAAGATTTTTTATTACCTACAACTACCCTTTGCTTTCTCTCAGACAGGAAGTCCTGTATCCATTCAGAAATTGATCCGGATATTCCCAGAGCTTTGACTTTGTTTAATAGTCTTTTGTGGGGCACACTATCAAAGGCTTTGGAGAAGTCCAGATAGACGGTGTCCCATGCCAGGCCATGATCCAGCCAGTCAGTCCAAATTTCCATCACTTCTAGTAGTTGTGACAGGCAAGATTTTCCTCCAGTGAATCCGTGTTGGTCCGGAGATATCAATCCTAGTTTTTCCAAGTGTTCTACGACACAGTCTCGGATTATTCTTTCTAGCATTTTACAGCATAGGGAGGTTAAGCTCACAGGTCTGTAATTTGATGCCAGGCGTTTTGGTCCCTTTTTATGCAGGGGTTTTACCTCAGCATCTTTCCATTGTTTGGGTATTTTCCGTTCAAATAGGCTTTTACGGAATAGAGATGTCAAAATAGGTCCAATTTGCTCAGAACACTCTTTGATGATTTTTGCATGGATCCCATCTGGCCCAGGTGCCTTGGAGACATTCAGTTTTTCAATTAATTTGTCAACTTTATCGTCTGTTATGTCAACGTCATTGATGAATTCAGTGACTCCTGAATCTGGAGAGGGTGGGATATTATTCGTATTTTCATTGGTAAACACACTGACGAAGAACTCATTGAGTAGTTCAGCTTTGCCTTCATCGTCTATGATTAGTTCATCATCACTATTGGCTAGAGCTGGTATGCCATTGCCATTTTTTTTATTTATGTGAAGCATAACTCCAGAAATTTTTCGGGTTATTTTTAATGTCTTGGACAATTTTGTCCTCAAAAGTCTCTTTGTGTCCACTGACAATGTCATTTGCGGCATTCCTAGCGATAGTGTATTTTTCCCAATTTTCCAATGTCTTAGTATTGAAGTAGACATTCTATGCTTTGTGGTAATATCCCTGGAGTACCAAGGAGGTTCTTTCCTGGTTGTGAATTTTCTTAGTGGTATGTGCCTTTTGATAGCACCTGATAACACATTTTGAAACACGTCCCAGCACTCTTGCACATTTTTCACCTTAAATTTATTTAGCAAGTCTTGGGACATGATATCATTACTGATGGCAATGTAATCCCCTCTATAATATGAGTATCTTAGTGGGATGGTCTCATTTTCTGTTTTAACATCGATTTTGAAGGATATGACAGCATGGTCACTCTTTCCGATCGGGGCACCTATCCTGATGTTATCTATGAGATTATCCTTATTGGAAATGACCCAGTCCAAGGGATTTGGGGTCTCATTTCCTCGGAACCTAGTTGGTTCCTGAATAAATTGTTGCAGGAAACAGTCATTTAGGTGGTCGAAAATAATCCGCGCATAATGGTCATCACGGCAATGTAAGATGCCAGTGGCCCAGTCGATTTCTTTTAAGTTAAAATCCCCAACGATAACCAGGTTATCATGTTTCATTTCTCTTACCTCATTGACTAATTCTAGAAGAGCATTATTGTTTTGCTCATTGCTAGATGGGCTACGGTAAATACATCCTAAAATGGTTATGACTCCTTCAGTAAGAATTTCGCACCAAATTGATTCGTTAAAAACGGTTTTTGGTGTGAAATGAGTTGCTATCAAATGATTTGCAACGTACATTATCGTACCTCTTTTCTCTAACGAGTTGGTAAGTAGATAATATCCATTTATTTCCAAGCTTAATTTACTGATCTCATATAATCTATTTTTTGGACAGACTTCGTTGACGCATATAATGTCAGGTCTCAATGAACTGATTTCAACTTCCAGTAATGACTTTTTAGTGCTAGTTAAGACATCTATGTTGGTGTACTTAACTTCTAAGGTTTTTATTTTGTTGACTATTCTATGATCTATTTTGCCTGACCTGGCTTTCTTATTTTTAATTCTTTCATGTTCCAGGGAGGACCCCGGACCTTGTATATCCAGTTTTTTGACCGATCAGTATTTTCCTTAGCAGCTTGTACATGTTCGCTAAGAGTTTTATGATCTTCTTCGTCGAAATCGTAACATACTCCTAAGTAACATACTCCTAAGTTCTGAGACTTTTTTATATGATAAATGGTAGTATTTTGCCAGGTCGCCGTAAAAAGTTTGGATTAACCGATCGTTTGATTTAACCAAGGTTGGTTTAATGGGGTTAAACTGTATATACATAAAAAACAATAATCATAGTGTCCACATACATTGTACATTCATAATGCACCCCCGTTTTTGCCAAAGCCAAGTCAAAGTCAAAGATCATTTAAACCAATGATCGGTTAATCCAAACAAATTTCTAGAGTCCCTTCAAGTTTGGTTTAACGGGATTATACTGTAATAATATTAATAATATGCACAGTACACACCCAATGTGCACCCATGACACACCCAATACATAACCAAAACAACAAAATTTGCACAGTACACACCCAATGTGCACCCAGTACACACCCAATACATACCCAACGCAACTTTCTCTCCCCCCTCCCCCCTTTTTCTGGTTTGACGCCACCGAATATCATATATCAAGCTAATCTCAATGTTCCTTTCCTTTTCTTGGGATGTTGAAACAAGTGTAAGACTGAGTGCTGTATTTAGCTTGCAATAGGTGGCTTGCACACAATATAAAAACATAAACTTTTCGAAACTAAAACACTGATCTCGATTTTATTCTACACATCCGACTTAGATGCTGGTGCGCATATTAAGTATTAGTTGTTTAATAGAAGGGAAAACTAAGTCAATTTAATAGAACCTGTTTCTGCTGAAGCATGTGGGGTAAGGCTTTTGCCCAAATTAATTTTCTATGTAAACTTACACAGCAAATATCTCACAGGTTTGCAATTTTAAATCTAAGTTTCTTCAAACTACGGTGCGGTAGATTATAACGATCAATCTAATATATTTATCGATATACAAAAATGACAAAAACTCAAAACCATCGGACTATGCAATTTTGTTTGAGCGACTAAAGTGTTGCAGCTTGTCAACACCAACTTTAAATCCTTTCTTTGACCACCCCACGATCCCCTCCCTGTGATAGCGCACTCTTTTAGAGGCCCTGTCTGTGTGATCTTATCAGTTGATAGCCTTTTAATTCATTGTAAGTTCATCTATGTAACGTGCTAATTTTAAGTCCTAAGAATTGCTACAAATGTTCTGTTACAACCATAAGTATTCTAAATTTAACCAATCCTCAAAATGAGAAGAAAGCAAGTTAAAGTTGCATAGTCCGAAGGTTTTGAGTTTCTGTAATTTTTCTGAGATAAATTGATTTTTATAATCTACCTTCACTTAAGTTTCGAGATATTTGAAGTGCAAACATGTCAAACTAATTTTGTTAAGCACACCAAAACTCCATAGGCTTCAGCAGTAAAATATTCTATTAAATTGCCTCAGCATTCCATTTACTGTGGCAACAAATGCTTAATATGTGCATAAATATTTAAGTTAGATATATAGAATCAAATCTAGATAATTGTTTTGGTGTTGAAAAGTTGATGCTTCATCGGACTATGCAGCTTAAAGGCTGCACAAATAAAGGGACACAACTGTCTATCTTTGTGATTGGTTAGAAATGGATGGAAGCTACGGAACTTACTGGCATTTCCCTTTTGATAATTTCCAAGTGTCAGACGGAACAAGTTCGCTTCATTGTCAACATGGAAGGAATCGTGAAATGCGGTGTATGTCTCCTCTTTGCCTTTGAGGATCATCAGCAGGGCCTGTTTCTTCAGATATGTAAGGCGTTGGATATTGTCATTACCTATCCAGTGGCCATTTAAGATGTTGCCAAATCCATTTTTGTAGTCAATCCAGCTTCGATTGAAGTGAGCAGAATCAGTTTGTCTGTGTTGTATAACCTACAAGTGACGACGCAAAAGGGGTTGGTGGAACAGCAAATAGAAGCTCTCAGATACTGCATATGAACATTGAGTAAGAATCCTAAGATCAATCTCTTTTGACCTCCCACTGAATGTCACTTCGAATGTGACATTGACAGAACTAATATTTTTTTAAAACCATAAAAAGTGATTTTGAGATTATGTATGGAAGGGTGGGAGCAGCCTGAAGATTGGAATGATTCCACGGAAATCAGGATAGTTGGCAGACCTGAAAACTATAATAACCCCTTTCCTCTTCCCATAGGTTTGACCTGGCTCACTTTTCTGTTAACCCTGGATTAAGGAACTGTTGACCACTAGGCTTAAGCCTACTCAGCTTAATGGGTAATCCCCCAATGGTCACAACATTGTCCAACGAGTGTAGTATGCACAGTCTAAGTTTAGACAGAGGATATTTGTTCGTTTTTTTGTGTGTTTTTTGTGTAAATATGTTTAATTTGCTGAATGAGTCTTCTGTCAGTGCCGAAGCAATGGTCTTCCAGCCATTTTTCAATTCAGGATTATTTACACATACAAAAAAGGTTGGGGTTTTATATCCTAGCAGCATCTAAGGTCATGATGATGGGCATCGATTTGTGACAGTGCGCACTCATGGCGCAATCAATTAATCTTAGGAACCATTATAAAACTGATGATAGAAAGCCATTTTATTGAAGCTGCTAAGTTCGATGGAAGCATCATATTTTCAAAACCAAAACACTTACCTAGATAATTGGTCCTCCATATTTTACTTAGGCAATGGTGCACATAATAAACATTTATAGCTGCATGGAAAGAATACTTAGCCAATTTAATAGTACCTGTCAATGTCACTACTGAAGCCTATACAAGTACATTCAGCATTTCGATGTGTATGCCAAAGTGAACTTGGCATGCATTCACTTCAAATATCTCCAAAGTTAGCCCTTTAAAATAAGTTATTTCAAGTTAAAACTAAGTAGATTACACCGATTAACATGATATAATTATAATCTATTAAATATCTCATGTAGTTCTCACCCAGTTTCGTACCAACATTAGAATGCAGTTTCAATATGGGTATTCCGAGTTGCAATGGCCCCTCAGGAAGGACTGAAGCTGTGACCAAGCATGCCGGTGTTGCAGTTTCCGCGGCACACCAGTTTGCGAGGGACACATCGCTTCTGCGCATGCGTCAAAATCGAACAGCATCGTCACTAACCTTATAAATTTAATATAATGTTTTTGGCAAAGATATTTTCTATATGTGTACCAAGCGATTTGTTTCTAGGTGGTGTGGTTTTAGAGATATTTCACTTTTTCTGTATTTTGTGTATGAAGATTGCTCACGACCATTGACAATGCCTTGAGTTTGACGGTATGCACAGTGCAAAACATTAGTTTTATTCAAAATTAATAGAAGTGCAGAAGCCTAACCTTATAAAATTAATATAATTTATTCATTGACTATGTTTTCTATATGTGTTCCAAGGGGGTTGCTTCTAGGTGGTGTAATTTGAGAGATATTAGAATTTTTCTGTATGAAGATTTGCTCACGGCCATTGACAATGCATTTGAATGTATGTGTCCCTTGCAAACTGGTGTACCACGGAAACTGCAACACCGGGTAGTCCGAGTTTCACTGATCCCTCAGGAAGGACTGAAGCTGTGATCCAGCATGCCGGTGTTGCGGTTTGCCAGGGACACCAGTTTGCCAGGGATACATTGCTTCTGCGCATGCGTAAAAATCTAACAGCATTGTCACTAACCTTATAAATTGAATATAATGTTTTTTGTAAATATGTTTTCTATGTGTACTAAACGATTTGTTTCTAGGTGGTGTGGTTTTAGAGATATTTAACTTTTCCTGTATTTTCTGTATGAAGATTGCTCACGGCCATTGACAATGCCTTGAGTTAGACGGCAATGAAAAACATTAGTTTTATTCAAAATTAATAGAAATCAAGAACCCTAACTGTATCAATTTAATATAATCTTAATGGTAAAGATGTGTACGAAGCGATTTGTTTCTAGGTGATCTAATTTGAGAGATATTTGATTTTTTCTGTATGAAGATTTGCTCACGGCCGTTGACAATGCATTTGAATGGAAGTGTCCCTGGCAAACTGGTGTCCCTCGGAATCCGCAACACCGGGTAGTTCGAGTTTCACTGGTCCCTCAGGAACGACTGAAGTTGTGACCCAGCATGCCGGATCACAGCTTCAACTTACATAACAGTGAGAGGTGGTGAATACACATACATGAAAATGTAAAATAATAGCTGCTATGACACTTTTACTGCAATGCATTGCAAGAACCCTATCAAGTTTGGACATCAGGAGGCATGTGGTTATAGGTGTAAAGTATTGGGTACCATACGTATTAGAGGTGTTACCAACAAACCGGGGAAATGTCTGCCAGGGCTCATTTGAAAAGTGTTGGCGTAGCTTCTATCAGTAGGTACCGGCATGAAAAAGTGCAGGAATGGTGTTTTTTTCACAATATTCACATGCTTGTAACTATTTCTGTATGAATTTATTTTTGATGAAATTGCATAACCTAGAAGATCAATATACATTCTGTACGATGCTGTTGTTGGATTGAATATATAATAAGTTTGTATTTAAGTAAAATCCATTTGTATGATGAGTGTATTTAGTGAATATTCCTTAATTACTGGTGTCAGTGAAAACGACTCTGAAAACAGGGTATTGTTAATAGGGTCGCGCTTCCTTGCACTGCATCGTAGAAAGTCATGGATGGAACCAGAAGAAGCGCAATGACCTCAGCTTTCTATCCATACATAGTTTGCCATAGGTCAAATTCTTCAATTTAAATTATTTTGAAAGTTAAAAAACCCATTTACTGAATTAAAAAGTATTTAAAACCTAATAAGATTTGGTATGGATAGATAGGCAATTTGATTCCCTTTCCAGTGATACCAATCTTACTCTAGTGCTAGTTAGTGCAAGGAGCCACATACAGAATATTGACACCAACTTGTTTGGACCTTTGAGGACCACACTAGTTTCACAATGGTAACACCCATGTAGAAACATGTATGACATTGATGTCTATTGAGATATATTAGAGAATATATAAGCTAATATTGTGCCAAATTTGGGGAGGATGCAACCATAGCTCTAGGCACAGTGAATATTTAAAGATTTACTTAAATCAATATTTTTGGTTTCATACACTTTAAATTTGTTTTTGTAATCAAAATGCAGCTTTTGATATTTTTATCAAAATTATTGTTATAGCCAATAGGCATTAGTTCCACACGCCATGTGTGAAACATTTGAAGAAGATACCCGATTGGATGAGCCAGAGTGAGTGTTCAAAGCTTGATGAACAAACTTACATATTTTTATTTTGTACACTTTTCTTTTGTGTGTGCAATCAAATTGCACTTTTTGTATTTCTAGACAGAATATTAATACGATAATGTGTATTACTTCCAGATGATGTGCACTGTCAATTTATAGGAAGTTTAACCAATTGGTTAAGCTACAATGAGCATTTAAGTATTCATCAAATTGATATATTTGGTTTTCTGACAATTTGTCTTTATATGTTCAATCAAAATTCAATATTTTCTATAGTTTTGGATATAATATTGATATAAATAATATCTATTAGTCTTAGAGAATGGTTTTTGTATTACTGTGCCAAATATGAGGAAGATTCAAAATGAGCTTTCAAACATTGAAATGTTGAAAATAATTCACCCACAGATGCTGTTTACATGCAAACAATTACAATTTTTGACATTTTAGGATGCAAATATCCTTTGATTCTCTGCAGACAGAGCTCTGAAAAAAATAGGATGTTACACTGTTATAAATAGGTGAACTATCTAGCATTTATTCGTTGCGGTTATCCAAGAAAATACCATGCTTTGAAAATGGCTATTTGGCCAAATCAGAATGATTTTTTTGGTTATGAATTGCACTTTTTGACATTGTCTTAATAAAAATCTGCTTAACTAATTGATTTAGAAATTGACAATTTAAATTCCTTTATATATGTACAAAGGAAATTGTTTAGCAAAAATCCCCTCACATCTTTCCACTTTTTATTATATTTGGTCAAAGTTCCACTTTAATTCAAAATTAATACCTTTTCATTTATTTAATCTTCCAAAATTATTATCTCAAGAACAATAATATATATAGCCTAACTGGTTTTGGATTTGGGCTTGTATTCTCAACGTCTACAGGAAAGAATGCAAACATTGCACCCTATGCATATTTTTTAATTTCGCTGCCGATACATCTTTAATTACAAGCTGTCTCAAAGGGCCAGGTTGGTTGGTTGTTGGTGTTTTATGTGCTGGCAACATCTAAGGTCATATCAGGACGGGTACCGACTTGTGACAGTGTACACTCTATAGTGAACTATAGTCAACTTTATAGTGCTTCCCCACTGGGAAATCAGGCTACTGGCACCATGACCCAATATCCCACTCAGTCACATTATCCTGACACTGAGCTAACCAGTCCTTGCCCTATCCTAATAATGCAGAGCGCCTGGCTAGGAAGCGACAAGTATAAATTTTACGTCATTGGTTTGACTCAACTGGTGTCGTGGTTTCAGATCTCTGCCAGTTTCAGATCTCCGCATCGATTCTGCGCATGCGTCAAAATAGAACAGCATCGTCAAGGCATTGTCAATGGTCGTGAGCAATCTTCATACAGAAAAAGTGAAATATCTCTAAAACCATACCACCTAGAAACAAATCGCTTGGTACACATATAGAAAACATGTTTACCAAAAAGATTATATTAAATTGATATGGTTAGGGTTATGGATTTCTATTAATTTTGAATGTTTTCCACTGCGTGTACCGAATATTGACGCCTGCGCAGAAGCCAGGCGGAGACCTGAAACTGGCAGAGATCTGAAACCACGGTACCGGGAACCGAACTCCCGATCTCCCACACGCGAGGCCCATGCTCTACCGATTCGGCCACCACACTCGGTAAAGGGCCGACTAGATTCCCTGACACCAAATAGACTACATCACAGTTCCGACTGCGCATGCACTGAAAACGGCGCCAGGAGCAAAGCAAAGGCGTACAGCCATTGAGTTTGCCGATATACATAGGGCAAAACTGGCATTTTATTCAAAATAAATAGAAATACATAACAATTTGGCACAAACATGGATGGAAGGATGCAATATAATAATATAATGAATATGTTTAAGATACAACTCTCCATAATTAAGCATTTTGAGCTAAGAAACATACAATTTCAGTCACTTTACAGGCTGATGTTTACATCACCATTGATTAGCCAGAAGTAATTCTTGTTCTAAATATTAAAATGTCAAATGTGTCAACAAAAACTTGTTTCAAAGAAATATATAACCAATATCTGATTAACCCTACTCATTTTCCATTTCTACATATGTCATTAACCATAGAATATAAATAAAGACATGAATAAAATAAATAAAACTGACTCTGGCTATGGCTCTAACACTAGTCTGAGTGCCTAGATTTGTCTAAATCATGTGCTGATTATCTGATTAAAGATTATTATCTTAATTTATAATATATATTTTTTAGTTGGTATTCTATGTTTCAAACAAGAGCTGAGATGAGCTGAAACTAGCACATTTCATAGCTGAACTCAGTGTATTAGCATGTGCCATGTGCTTCTCGCGGGTTTGTTTTGCTCTGATGCATCCCACAATGTACCACGCTGCTGGAACCGTGATGTAGTCTATTGGCTAATATGATTAGAGTTGCATAGTCCGATGGCTTTTTAATTTGGGAATAATTTTTTAGATAAATATATCAGGTTAACTATTATTACCTACTAATTATTATTCCTGAGTCATTTTGATGAAAAATGCCAAATTTTGGAGCAATTTGAGCTGAAAGAACACAAAATCACTTTGGCAAGCTTGTCAAAAGTCTTGTTGTGGCAAAGACTCACATCTCACGATGGTCACATGATGAGGAATGACCTGTTAATGTGTAGGTAGTCTGGAACCTGACTAATGCCACACATGGTACTGGAAATGATGTCAGGACTAATAAGGTCACGAGATTGACCTAATTTGTTAGTGGACTCCCTGGCCATATTCGATTATGACAGCCCGGGCTTCTCGGGTTACCCGAGGCGTCCGGATTTAAAATAGAATACTGCGAGTGGAGTCTAAAAATACATGTGCCGTGTGCAAAACGAACCGAACCCCTAACCCACGTCTTGGATGAGGGTGCTAGGAGCGATGACGCACACATTTGCGCTGGTACGTGTAGAATAACACCTACCAGTACAAGTCCTACGTGTTTTTTCAATTTTTAATTTTTTTTTAATAACCCACATTAATTAAATGGAAATATAACTAAACTATGCAACCATAAAATACTTTAAATCCCATTTTGCTGTAGCTATATCGGTTATTTAAAAATAAATGTTTTGGATTAAGCCACCATTTTTTCCACCCGAGCCTGTTCGTTTATGCAACCCGAGGGGTTTATAATTCACTGATGATTCTGTATATGCTGTACCCAATTATTAGTTAATGCACTAGTATCTAAGTTGGATATATACGATCAAATGTAGGTAGTTCTTTTGATTTTGGGAAAATTATATTTCATCGGACCATGCAACTTTAATGATCATTACCAGGGATCAAAGTGTCAGGCAAAAAGACGTCTCCGGCAAAAAAATATGAAAATCTATGGTGAGGTTATCTGAAAATGATGTGTATCCAATAATAGCAACATTATCCCAGTAATTATTAATAATAATGACTAGGAAAATGATGCTATTTTATTAATATTAATAAAAGAAGGGAAACTGACGTTGAATTTCTGTGAAGATGTTGACACCGTCACATAGACTTAGCACTGTCAGAAAATTCCCAGAAGCCATGTTTCACCTAATACTCTCCAACCACTACCCTAGCGCAATTTCACTGACCTGTCAGTAGGGGAGACCGGGGCACCGTGGGACACTTTTTTTCATTTTTGATCCTCTATGAAGATACTGAACAGAAACAAACAATTGATGTCATGAAAAAATACCCTTTAATGCCTGCTACAAATATGGAATACAAATGAATCTGTATCTCTTATATATTTCATGGACTATAATTATCCTTAAAAAATCTGAAGTGTCCCAATGAGCCCCGGGACTGGGATAGCCCCTGGGGCACAGTGGGACATCAACTCTCTGCATTACATAAAGCACCACTAACCTATCCTATGTCATCAACATTCATTATAATGTGTATGGCCTTGTTCCCCTATACTCCAGTCACAGTCACAGTCCAACAAAGGCACTTAGGTCATATGTAAACTTGTATTGTTGAGCTGCCCTTGCAGTGGCCCCAATTGATGTTGGTTTGGGGACCATGGCTATTCTATGTTGTCAAACTCCACTTCATCAATGTCATCCTTCTCAGGGTATACAAATTGGTAGACCCCTGGTTTAGACTTTTGCCTCTGAAGGAATTTGACTTCAAATTCATCATCATTCTCTAAGAGAGTAGTGATTTCTCCTATAAAATGTTTTAGCGCTCCAGACTTTGTTTGATATTTGGCCACAATGAAGCTTCCTTTAGATAGGTCTTTCTTCTCAAACTCTGCTCCTCCATCTGACATTGTTTCTTCAAAATCGTCAGAGTCATCTTGAATTACACACATTTGTTCACTTTCACTTTCTGAGTCTGAGTCTAATTCTGCGTCATCTTTCTTCTTTTTGGCTGCATTTTTTTATTTGTTGACCTAATTTCAAGGCTTTTGCTGCTTGACTCTTCACAGGTTTCTTTTTTTTTCAGTTTTGTCTCTCCACTAACTCCTCCTCCAGTTTCCTCTTAATAGGAGTGTTAGTCAACACTAGAGTTTTGGCTTTTCTTTCTGCCACAGTTTGTAGTGTTCTTTCGTTCTCCTGCTTTTGGATATGGCCATATGTTTTCTGGGGAGGAATATGCCATCTTCACAGTACTCGTTCTCATTGGGGTACCCTTGAGGGTACTTGGAAGGGCTGTGGAATCTCCAGCTTCTGTTCCCGTGTCTTTATCATCATTTTCAACCTCGTTGTTTGAATGAGCCCCATTGATTTTTGGACCGTATGTTGTTTGGACCGCATGTTGATGCAACAGTTTCAGTGGAGGAAGACTGAGGCTGGGGCCTGTCAGTAACAACCCAGTCAACACGTGAGGTCACGACAGTATCACAGTGATGTCACATACATCTCACACTATGATGCCATCACTGTGATATCACATCGACGTCACAATGACCTCACACTGTGAGGCATCACAGTGACAACACTGTGACCTCACACTGATGTGCTCATATGACATGTAAGACGAGCTTAATTGGGTGTGACGTCACAACGTCAGCTTTTATAGGCACCGCCAGACGCTCCTGCCAGAACCCCACCTCGTGGGGATGCGACGCGAGCAGACCACCCCACATACACCGACCCACACACCGAGCCTACCCACCCCGCACCCCCATACGTTCGCGCCAAATCCCCACCACCACCTGGAGATGCGGCACGACCACACCGACCCACACACAACCGGCCTGGCGAGCAGCTAGCGCCCCCCACCCTCCAGATGCCCACTGCTCGATAGCGACCAGACCCACCCACACACTGAGCCTACCCACGCCACGCGCACCCCCAGACGCCCACTGCTCGATACCTGCTCGACTTCAAAGTTCTGTCATCATCTTTCAACATCTGTTACTTTGTGTGGAGTTGTCACCAAAATGGTATGTAAGAAGTTCTACTAACTTATTTATGAGAGTAGCTTACATAAAAAGGGAAATTTGGTCAAATTAAACCCAAAATCTAAGCGATATTAACGTTGTTGCTGCATCGTCCGCGATATTGTCGAATGTAAACAAAACAAAAAGCACAGATTTATTCACTGCTACGATCTAATTCTGTAGTCTATGTTGCCAGTAACATGCATAATTCAAAACCCTCACTATGGGCAAAGTGATGCATACCATAGATATCGTGTAGTGGAGCATTCTGTAACCCTGATTGAAGTTAAAGTTGCATAGTCCGATGAAGCATCAACTTTTCAAAACCAAAACATTTACCTAGATTTGATTCTACATATTTATCTTAGATACTGGTACAGTTATTAAATATTTGTTGTCACATAGAAGGGCATGGGGAGTCAATTTAATAGAACATGTTAAGGGGCTGTCACATTAGTTTTTTTTGCGGGAGCGTATGGCGGCGTAGGCGCTTTACTTCATATACGTCGGCATACGCCGCCATAGGCTACGCATACGCCGTCATGTGCCGGCCTATGCCAGCTTACGGCATTGAACCCGCCATACGCTTTCTCCCATCCGTCCAAATATTTTTATGCATGCTCAAAAAATCTCAACCTACGGGAGCGTATGGTTCATACGCTACTCATACGTCGGCATATGCTCCTCGTACGCTAGGGGTACGCCGGCATATGCTAGGGGTACGCCGGTGTACACTACTCATACGCAGCACCACCCCTCCAACGTGCAGCACCACCCCTCCAACGTGAAGATCATCGTCAAGGAATGCATTGTTCTGCACAACCTCATGAGGACACTCTACCCAGCGCTACAGAACATGCAGCTGGATCGTCCCGAGACAGCCAACAACAACTTTGTGCCTGGAGCTTGGCGAGAGGGCCACAACCTTCCTGACATTGATGTTCTACCTGTTAACCCCAACACCGCGTCCAAGCTAGGAAAGGAACAGTGCAATCTAATTAAAGACTGGGTTGTCTCACCCGCCGGAGCACTGTCATGGCAAGACAGGATGATCTGACAAAACATTTTATCAGTCTGTATGCGCTGTGTCTGTGTACTGTTTTTGCAAACTTATGTGCTTTTCTTGACACTGTACTGTTATCGCTTATTTACATGTCCGTGATGTTGTGACATGTCTCCTGTTATATGAGATGCTAATATGTTTATATGTCTAGTAAAATAAACGATATCATTTTATAGATATGAAAACACAATTTTACATGTCTGTTACGTTCTTTCGCTCCCTAATTTAAAATCATCTAGTTAATGTAATTGTAATGAATCTCCTCTCTTTTTACATGAATTAATCTTTTACATACATACTAAGAACACAGGGAAAAATAGAGTGACACAGGGACAGAAAGGGGGAGACGAGTTAGATGGAGGGAGGGAGGGAGGGAGGGAGGGGGAGAAGAGATAGGGGAGGGAGGGAGGGAGGGAGAGAGAGCAAGAGAGATAGAGAGAGAGGGAGGAAGAGAGAGAGAAGGAGGAAGAGAGATAGAGAGAGGAAGAGAGAGAGAGAGGGAGGAAGAGAGATAGAGAGAGAGGGAGGAAGAGAGATAGAGAGAGGGAGGAAGAGAGATAGAGAGAGGGGGGAAGAGAGATAGAGAGAGAGGGAGGAAGAGAGATAGAGAGAGGGAGGAAGAGAGATAGAGAGAGAGGGAGGAAGAGAGATAGAGAGAGAGGAGGAGGGAGGAGAGGGAGAAAGGGGAAGGAGAAAGTTAGGGTAGGGACTTGTGTCCTTAATATTTATTATAAATATTTTAAATTTTCAGTTGTTATTTATGTTTTAATTTTAATTGTACTTTAATGTATAACAATTAAATGATGGCATGCCTTTACTGAACGTGGACAGAAACATTCAAATTGACACTATATTTATTTATTTACACATCTTGACACATATTTACATATATACATAAAAATGTACAAACAATATATATACATACAATATATATACATATATACATACAAATGTACAAAGATAAATAAAAACTAAGACTACATATCTACACATATTTACATTCACTTCTCTCCCTTGCCATTTGAAGTGGCATCAGCTGGCGACTGTGTGGCTGATGAGGGGAATAGGTCCAAGTTGGCCCCCAACATGCCAGAGATCCCCGACAGCCTCGACAAGTTCAATAGTCCGTCTGGGCTGGCCGACTCAGACAAGTTCACTTGGGTGGGGTCGACTTGTGTCGGAGTCACGACGTCTGCGGCAGCGGAAGTCGCCGGCCATGCCGCACCCACAGTGGCCGGACCACCCGCACGTGCCACGACTCCGGGAGAGCCCCTCGTACCACCAGCTGAGCTGCGCCCGCCTCGTGACCCACGGAGGTTGGAGGGAGAGGCTGAGGCGGACGACTTGGCAGAGGCAGCAGAGGCTGTGGCTGATGATGTATGTGCGGCTGCCCCATATAGCGCTGCACATACTCCTGTGTCTGTGAAGCCCATGGTGATGCCGGTGGTGGCTGGTGAGTCCACTGGTTGGGTTGAGGCTGGTATGCCTCACTTGCAGACACAGGAGCAGGTGCAGGAGCAGGTGCAGGAGCAGGTGCAGGAGCAGGAGCAGCCACATGAACCACCGGGGCCACGAATGTTCGTTCCTCTCCTCCAGATGGTGCGACACCATGCGGTTGAGTGCACCACAAATCGTCACAAACCGCTCCTCCGGCATCGTGAGGATCATGTCCTGCACATATTTGGCGAATGCCACGCGCTTCGTCACCGTCGGTGGAGAAGGCGGCTGCATCACCTTGAGGATGTCCCCAGACTCGTCGAACCTCTTGTGGATGGCAGCGAGGAGGTTCTCGTCGACTGGGGCAGATCGCTTCCCTCTCCCCTTTCCCCGCTCTCGGAATGTAGCGGGAGGAGTGGGTGGAAGCTCCTCGTCCATCGCCACCTCCACATCGGTCGGCACATTATCGTCCAGGCTGACATCGAGCTGCGGAGCCGCGACAGGAGCGGCCAACTGCAAGACAAAATCATAAAATAACATAAGTAACATGAACGTAAACCTATATTTCGACAAAAGACACGACAAGTCAACAGTAAATCAAAAATATATAAAGCAAAAATAATTAACGTTAAATGCAAACATGGATTTTTAACGATTATATCTCGATACATCCATTGTCAATATCTCGATTTAAGAACAACAACGCAACAACTCAACATTAAAGAAATAAATAACATTTAACAAATAACTAGAATATTTACATAAATACAACAAAAGCATAACATAACAAAATTAGAATATGAGCGGTTTTACGAAAATACTAATGGCTGCACTTGTCAGAACGATAAAAGATTATGTACTTACACTCCTGCAGGGCTCCGGTCAGTGACGGACGATGGACCGCAGGAACCCGAACTTGCGCAGGATCCACTCCTCCCGCTCAGTCAGGTCAACGGCTCCGTCCCCGCTTTTTTTCTTGTGGAGCCACGTGTTGGTGTCCCTGAGCGACTTGAACCACTTCTGGAGATGGACTGTTGTCGTCCCCAGAAGTGTCGCCTGCTCCTCCCACATCTTGGCCTTCCTGTCTGAGCGCCGGTAATCCGTCAGCTTCATATTCCACATGATGGGGTTCTCCTGGAGGAAGTCCAGCATCTGATCTTCTTTGAAGACCGACAGAGAACAGTAGCTCTTCTTTGCCCTCCGTCTCTTTGCCGCGGAGAGGCCACCAGTGCTGGTGGAGGCAGCGGAGGTGGCGGAGGCAGCGCATGACGCCCGTGAGCTGCCCTGAGAAGCAGGAGATGGCGAGCTGGAGCGGAGACGCCAGTGTTGCGTCGTCGACCTCTCCACTTCCATCTCCAGCTCCTCCAGTGGATAGTGGTGTTGTGGAGAGTGGTGTTGTGGAGAGTGGTGTTGTGGAGAGTGGTCTGGAGAGTGGCGAGGTGTGGAGGCAGGTGAGGAGGCTGGTGATGGAGAGCATTGCAAAGTCTGCCTCTTTCTGCCTCTCCCACGGCCTAGTCCTCCTCCTGTAGTTACAGCAGCTCTGGAGGGCGGTGTAGTAGTAGTAGTATGTGTAGTAGTAGTAGTACTAGTAGCAGTAGCAGAAGCAGCAGCATTGGTGTTCCTCTTAGCAGGCATGGTGACAGAGTGAGGGGAGACTGTTACTGCAGGCTATATATACCCAGGAGCCACCCGGCAGCGGACTGCGGAGAGATAACATAGGTCTCGCATACGCTTCGCATACGCTCCTCATACGCTCCTAAAATAATCATACGCTCCTCATACACTCCACATGCCAATCAAAACCGTAAAAAAATGTCTCAGTATGCTCTCATACGCTCCTCGTACGCTCCTCATAGGTTACGCATACACTCAAAAACACCCGAGAGGTCACCAAAGGTCACGATATGTCGTCCCGCGCAGTTTTTTCCCATTTTCGACGTAGGTTTTCAATACGCTCCCGCCATACGCCGTAATGTGACAGGGCCTTTACTGCATAAGCCTATGGCATTAGAGTTTTGGCGTGCTTGCCAAAACTAATTTGGCATGTTGTCACTTCAAATATCTCCAAAGTTAGCCATTGAAACTAAAAGTTGCTTTAACCTAAAGTAAAGTAGCTTATAATGATCAATTTAATGTATTTATCTCAGAAAATGACAGATACTCAAAACCATCGGACTATGCAAATTTAAAGTTGCATAGTCCGATGGGTTTTGAGTCTCTGTCATTTTCTGAGATAAACATATTAGGGTGATCGTTATACTAGTCTACCCTACTTTCATTTGAAGTAACCTTTATTTCAAATAGCTAACTTTTGAGATATTTGAAGTGCAAACAAGCAAAATTAGTTTTGGCAAACTTGCCAAAACTCTAACACCATAGGTTTCTGCAGTAATAGGTTCTATCAAATTGCCTCAGTATTCCCTTCTATGTGGTGACAAATGTTTAACAAGTGCACCATCAAATTGAGATACTTGTAGAATCAAATTGAGATAATTGTTTTGGTTTTGAAAATTTGATGCTTCATTGGACTATGCAGCTTTAAAGTTGCATAGTCTGATGAAAACATCAAATTTTCAAAACCAAAAGAATTATTTAGATTTCATTCTACATATCTAACTTAGATAATGGTGTATTTATTCAAATTTGTCGCCACATAAAAGGGAAGATCTAGTCAATTTAATAGAACTTCCTACTGTAGAAGCCTATGGTGTCAGAGTTTTGACGTGCTTGCCAAAATTAATTATGCATGCTTACACTTCAAATATATCAAAAGTTAGCCATTTAAAATAAAGATTACTTCAAATTAAAGTAAGGTAGATTATAGCGATCAATCTAATATATTTATCTCAGAAAGTGTCAGAAACTCAAAACCATCAGACTATGCAACGTTAACTTCCGCTGGTTATGTTTGAAAGCTAGTTCATTCCTTACCTGCTGCTTGATCAGTACAGATCAGAGGCTTCAAAATCTTCAACTTTTAATTATACACAAGTCTGAGTGGGTAGGGAAGAGAGCTAGATGGTCTCAAATTCCTATGGTTAATTGTGTAAAAAAGAGATGCGATTGATGTGTGCTTCGAAAGTATGAGCGTGATCAACCCCTAGATGATGCCTCCTGCCTTCAATTAACAAAGAAAAATAATCTTCAAAAAATCAAACTCATTATTGCTCATAGATAGCCCTGCCATGAAGTACCTGCATGCAAATAAGTAATATCAGATTCAGGTTTAAAATTGTGATCTGGGTTGTACTACCTGGACTGATGTCATAGAGATCCCAAAATTTGACTGACATCCGTGCATTTGAAAGTTAGTAATTTCCATAGCCTTTGTATGTGCTGTGGCAACGGTCCCGCAACCGTAGTGTTTGTCATCGCCGTCAGATGTTGCACGCGTTGTGAATATTGTCTATTGTTTCTTTAAGTCATTATTATATTACAATCTATATTATATCCCTGTTTCAGGTCAACCACTGCATTCAAACCCATGGCTCAAGAGACTTGGGGGAACGTGTATGCACAATCCTTTGGAGCACATTGGATGATGCCCTGCTAGCTTCCTACACAAGGACTGGCAGTGGTAAAGATAAACCTGTACTACCCCAAGTCTTCCAGAAGTGTATCCTGAGTAAGTGTTGTAACTGTTAGGGCCTGAAGTCTCTTGACAGAATCTTAAAATTCAATCATTACACACTAATAAATTGTTTGCTTATAATTGTATTTGCTTCGTAGTCTTTTAAGTTTGTTTAAAAACTGCTTCATATTTCAGATATTTAAGTTACATTCACTGTATGCTTCTCTTGCCTTATTACAAAACAAATGCTAGTGTCCTATTTTTTCCAGTTTTCAAGGTGTCCTATATTGTCCTATATTTTCCATAAGATGTCCTATATGTCTTAGAGATCATACATTCTCAGAATTGTGTTCTATCGACACATATTAATGGTCCACACAATAAACTTAGCCCAGAATTCCAAAGTTTTAATCGTGGAAGTCTCCAATTTTCCCCCATACTTTCTATAATTTCATATGAATCTCTATCGCATCATTATCTTCATCGGTCTCTACATAGCCATAAGTGAGCTGCAAAGGGACTTAAAACAAAATTCAACCCAACCTATATATTCCTATATTTTTTTATTTGATCACAACTTGACGCCTTGCAATTGTCTCAATTATTTCTTCAGGGAGATGGGGTATACCAATTATACCTTTCTTATTTATAAATTAAAATCTGTTTCAGAATGCTGCCAGTATTTCCACAAAGAGGACAACATCGAGGTGAAGAGAGGAAAAGAAACAACATCCACAACATTGAAGTCAGAGATCAATCGGCAGATTGAAGTTTTTATCTCCAATTCCAGGACGCACATCAAAAGAAAAATAATTAACGAAACAGCAACTTCAGATTAGGTATCACAATGGACAAAATTATAGTCATCTGATATGTACACCACCAGGATTTGCCATTTGTACTTTGTAGTATTAGCAGACTACAGTGTGGTGCTGCCACCTGGTGTTGACTGTCAGAACCAATAAAGGTTGACTACTAACATGGCACAGGTATACAGGTATTGCAATACCTCAGGGAGTTTGACGCCCCTACCCTGCAGAGTTGTAAACCACTGCTTTGTGGTACAGGTTCTTGACAGAACCGAAGGCTAAGGGAGCAAACCCTAAACAGAAAACCATGTCACTGTGGCAGCATTAAGGGCGGTTGATGTATGGAACTCCCAACATCTCCCGACCATCCACTGCAGGGACAAATAGTTTTGCGCATGTCTTGACATGTTCTTGCCGGTGTGAAACCTCTATTTGCTCCCCGAGAGAGTGCCGCTGGTAACTTGCAAAAGCTAGCAGCACTTCAACACTTTTGCAGGCAGCTTTCATGAAATGCAATACCATCAAGAGAAACCTGAAGCTGACAGACATTAAGACCGACTCATGGACGTCACTCTCACAGCAGAGCTAAATGGAGAGCAGCAGTCAAGTAATGAAAGCAGTCTTTGTCGCATCGCGACCGACAGCATGATGATGATGATGACTAACATGGCATCCAGACAAGTCAATACAACATGGTGACAGCGGTTTTAACCCAACTACTCCAACTTACAGCTAAGTAATGTCTTTGTTTACAAGTTAGGAGTATTTATGAATGTTCCAAGAACAGTTTGAGAGGGTGATGAGAGATTCACAACTTCAGGATTTCTCATAATGGGAATAGCATCTTTGAGCAACTCCCAAACCACCCAGACCTACTCACTCAGTGTGTGAGTCACAGGACACAGACAAAGGAATATTCAGGATACATGGTACATGGCTCAAAAAGAAGGACTGGGCCACACTGTGTTATTTTATGCCCTACAACCGGTTACATCTTGATAGAATTTCACAATTGACTCTGTATTTTGTGTACATGTGCTTTGATAATGTGAAAATAAGCCAAACTTATCTAAACTCACCCCTGGTCAGAAACCCATGTGAGTAGTAAATGGAAAGTGGGCAGTTACCCAGGCTTACAAACACACATTGCACAACACAACTACTGGTCAACTTGTACAAAGTACATCAACAACACTCTGTATCTTGAGCAAACATGGCAACCTACCAGATTCCAACACCTGCAATAATGTCTCTACAAGGGGACGTGGCGGAGAACTGCCTGGAATTATTATTGCATCGCCACACAGCTGAACAACAAACTGAAAACAGCTGCAGGTAATCCAGATCAAGCTGGGATGCAACTAGTTGCTGTGACACTCTGTGCAGTAATAGGTACAGATGGGCTGAAGGTGATGAAGAGTCTACCCAACCTGTCTGAGGAGGATAAGAAGGATCCCGAACGCATTCTTCAAGAGCTGAGGTCACTTCATCCCTCAACGACATGTCCTTTTTGAACGATATAAGTTCAACATTGCAACACAGAAGGATGAGTCAGCAGATGAATTCCTGATCTGGTTACGTCAACTTGCGGAGTCATGTGAGTTCGAAACGTTAAAGGATAGCCTCATCCGGGATCGCCTTGTAATAGGAACATCTGATGAGGTTTGCCGAGACTGTCCTCAAGCGGTGCATAGAGCTCCTGAGAGCAAGTGAGCTCCAAAAGTCCCACAGGGAGGTGATGTTAATGGGAAAGGAAATACGACCAGTTGACCATATACACAGCAAGAATAAACCATGGCAGAGGGGAAAGACATCCAAGCCAACAAGCAAAGTGAAACTTTCAGACAACGCCACATGCAGATGGTGTGGGAAGTCTCCAAGACACAACCGGAACGAGTGCAAGGCAAAGGAGAGCAAGTGCCATCTATGCGGGAAAATTGGGCACTATGCAAATGTATGTATATCTAGCAAACCCAAGTCAGTCCATGAAGTGAAAGGAGTCAATGTGGATTACGTGGATATCCCATTTCTAGGTGAAGTCAAGCCTCATTCAAATGATTTTTGGACAGCCGATCTGCAGGTCAACCGACGACCAACCACCTTCAAGCTAGATAGTGGGGCTGGTGTGACCATCATCGGCAATAGAACGCCATGGCTGAAGGAGGTCTCCCTAATCCCAACTTCAAGAGGGTTCAGAGGACCAGGAGGTGTTCCTCTTACACACCGTCTCATTGGTGAGATATCTAAGGCTCACCTGACAATCGGGGATAGGGCAGTAGTGGAAAATGTCTATGTCATGAAGGGACAGGAACACAACCTCTTAAACAAAAAAGGTTTCAGATTGCTATAAAAGTGTGAATTTGCAGGTTGAAATTGAGTGAAACTTTTGAAGTTGTTATTGGAATAGCAAAACTTTACCAAATTGAAATATTTTTAAACCAAGCTGTAAAGGGATGTCCCTACTACATAATAGACTAGGAATACCATGATTGACCAATGCAAACTGACCATAGAAGCGTTTTTCTACACCCCTCCACAAACAAAGTGGCATTTGCTGCATCAGTTTTGTGGTAAGAAAATATCCGCCGCTGATCGGCAGTTTGGCACATACCTATATATATCCTTGGCATTTTGAGAACGTTAATCGGTGAATATTAAAAATCGTGATTACGTGTTCCCGGCCCCTCTCTATTTTCTAGTCAATGGGGCCTTGTGGGGTGGGTGATTGGGAAGGGGGGGGGGGGTCAACTGTCACTTCAAATTAACATCAGGGCCCTCCTCATGGTGAGTCAAAGTGTAGACGTTTGCAACTAGACTGATTAAACACAGTTTATGGTTAGTAGATTTCATGGTTGAAACCCAGAACTGTCCCATGTTGAAATGTAATTAGTTGTGTGTGCGCGTGTATGTGTCCATGTGTTTGCGGTCTTTTTCACCGTCGCCCCTGAATGTCTTGGGGCAGTGGTGTACTTTATTTGAGTTGTTGGAATATTGCACTAGCTGCCATAGAGAGGAGAGATATCACAAAGCTTATAAATGACAAGCTCTGTGATAATTAATGTAATTGAGTTATATATGGTTCCTAATTCAAGTGCTCACCGTCCAGCCGCCATCTTCTAAAGCATGTTCACATGATACAGCAAATGCAGGGCCACCATCGGGCGATATCAAAACATGGTTATCCAATATGTAATGCTTCTGTGCGTCTAGACAATCTAAATAAATCTCTAGTAAGGAAAGACAAAGGAAATTATTAAGCATATTCTATTATTTTGGCAATTTATATATTAAATATGATCATTAAAATAAAGTATGACCTTTACATTAACTAGTAGTTGTTCAGATATAATGCAAAACTATGAAATGGAAATTGCAATGGAGTACTGTGGGCTGATTACAGTATCAGAAGATTAAAGTAATATTGAAACAATCAAGTGCAGGAGATCCTATAAGGTGTATACAGCCATCCAAAAGTTATAAACATTTTCAAGGTAGTACAAAGAGTACTACTTTTCTTACCCCCTCCCCCATTCCCCCTGAAGTAGTACACATCAACATTTTACTACAAACCCTGAGTGAGTTGAACACTCCCCTCCCGTCTGGTAGGTCATGGGATTCGAACCCTCATGTAAAATGGCTACGGCTCGAATATGTGGCTGTGTAGGCAGGCTATAGTGAAATCAATACAGCCAAAGAGAAAGGAAGAGTATAAAGTGTAAAGAAGAAGAGAGAGTCAAGCCCTCTGGTTTATTATTTATATGGTTACATGAGTTCATTGTAGTGTATCACCCCCACCCCTTTCCCCAAATGGAAAACAAGCATTTTTGGCCCTACCAATAGGGATCCAGCATTCCTGGTCCCCATGGCTACCAGTGGTCTGCCCACCACCACCAAGCCCTTATGGCACCATGGCCACCACCAAGCTTGACCTTTGAGTGTGGTGATCACTATCCCAGCAGAGGGGGTAGGCCCTGAGGGCACTCACACCCAGACCTGCCAGCACCACTGTCTAGGCACCACCAGCCCTTACATACATGCACCTGGTCACGTACACTGATCAGTAATAGAACATTTGCATTCCCCCTATGCCATATAAGTTAAGCGATCTACTTCATTTCCTCCCACCCCCCTGGGGAAACCCTGGTGTTTCTGACCTTTGGCCGTCTGTTGGTGGTTCTGAGGAGTATGACTGTACTCATTCCAGTTGGAAGTAGCTCTGTATGCTCCCCTTCCCCTGAATGTGGGGGAGAAGTGTCTGGCCCCTCTAAAGGCCTGTCTCTTCCTGAAGTCATTCTTGCCTCTCTTGGCCCGTCCAGAGCCTAGTGAGTCGCCTCTGTGTGTGGTGGGTGCCATCCACATTTGCTGGCCGATTCTACTCTCTTCTGTAGTTGTGGAATCTGACCCCCGAATATCTTGTTCTTATCAAAGGCCTTGCTCTTAATCGGCTTCGTGGCGAGGAAGAGTGTGAACTCTTTACAGTTCTTGTCTTTCACCTTTTTTGATCGTGTGATCTCCTTGCCAAGTCTGTTGTTACCGCCTTGTAACATTCTTGTATCTTCTGCCAGCAGCTCTATTGCCTTATTGAGATCAGAGGCAAGGGAGGTGAAGACTTTCTCCTTCAACATGAGGTTAGCCACTGGGAGAATAGCTGTTAGAGCTGCCAAGAGGCTCTCTAGCTTGTGTACATCACATTCTCAATTTTCTTTTTCTCCTCCGACATGGGGACTTCATCGTCCATCTCTTTAGGGAATGAAGCTTCAATGCCCTTGATACCAGTAAATTTCTCATCCCCTCTGAGTATAACATCAGCTGGCTTGAAGTTTGGAAATCTCCTTCCAATGCCCTCCTCAACAGCATCCACAATCTCACTTCTTTATCCGGTTTAGTCAGCCGGTTCTTAGCAGTCAGGTCAAATTCTTTTGCCAACACTCCTAAGTGGTTGGTATCAGAATCAGAATCTTCCGATGATGAGGAGCTGGAACTCAAAGATGAGGATGAAGAGCCAAGTTTCCTCTTCTTGCTCTTTTTTGTATTCTTATTTTTGCATTTGACCACATTAGCCCTCTGCCTCGCTTTGTTGTCTTCACCCTCCGACACCTCAGTCTCCTTTCTCTGCTGAGTTAGCATGTCTACTCCCTCGGGTCGACATAGTCACTGACTCCGAATCACTTGTGCCTGGTGACAGTTCATCCTGCCACATTGACTCGTCTTCCGACTGTGTGTGGTGCGATTCCATCTGATGGGCCCAGTTTGTTAACAGTTCTGCCAGCCTCTTCTCTAGCAAGGAGGTGAGCCTGTCTTCCAGACTGACTAGTTGAGCCGCATCGACGAACTGGTTCGCCGGTTGAACCCGAGTCATCTGGGACTGAGATGTGGAGGGGCAGAGATTCACTCTGACCTGGCAAAGCTACGGCATTGCCATCCATGTTGACGGTTTGCCCTGGCCATGCCTTCCTGGCGCCAGGAACCTGCAGTACTCTACGCAAACCCGGTAGCAACCAGTGAATCACTTAACCTCTTTTCCATGAGCTGAAAATGAATAATCACAGTCGAACCCTGGGAGCATAGGTATAACCGAGGCTAAGTTCTTAGAGATTAGCACACTGTGTGATGGTGTGTGTGGAGGTGGGGGGGTATGTGTGAGGCATGGGTGTTTGGAGGGGTGTGTAGGGAGGTTAAAACTTAGAAGCTGGTGTCAATGTCAGTGAGTGTGTGTGGGTGTGTGAGTGTTGTGTGTGTGGGTGTGGGGGGTGGGGTTCTGAGGTAGTTCGGTGCCGGTGACAGCAAACTTCCACCATATGTCCTGGAACCTGACTAAAGCCATATATAGTACTGGGAATGAGGGCAAGACTATTCAGGTCACGAGATTGACCTCCATTTGTTACTGGCCTCCCTGCCTCATGGCCTTCTCAAAGTAAGTGTCAAAAGGAATAAGGTAGTTCTGTATATATGCTGTCCCAAATCACAAGTCAATGCACCAATATTTAAGTTGGAATTAGAGAATCAAATGTAGATAAGTCTTTTGGTTTTGAAAAATATATATTTCAACGGACCATGCAACTTTAAGATAAGGGATTGACTCTGGACTGATCGTCTTGTTGCATGCTGTATACGGGCATTTTATTTCGATCAGCCCATCATCTCCCACTAAGGTTTCCATATCATCACTATCTCCACATCTGACGGTTTCCTTATCACCATTATTTCCACAACTGGAGGTGTCCTTATCATCACTATTTCCACAACTGGAGGTGTCCTTATCACCACTATCTCCACATCTGGAGGTGTCCTTATCACAACTATCTCCACAACTGGAGGTGTCCTTATCACAACTATCTCCACGTCTGGAGGTGTTCTCTGTGGCGGAGTGGTTAGAGTGTCTGACTTTTTTCTAGGTCGGACTCCTAATCTGAAGGTCAGTGGTTCGATTCCCTGTGCCCCCAGCTCTGCCAATTTGGATTTCCACCGCTGTGTATAACTTACAGTGTCATCAAAGGCCAGTTGCTCTCATACCATGTCTATGTGGTGTGGGAGGTTAAAAATCCCTTGGGTCGGTAAAAGTGTAGGCTCAGGCTTTCTATCGACAAACTGACTAATGGTGAAAACAAGCCTATTCAGGCTTTTCCATGATAGGCAGTATAAATCTTCAACAACAACAAAAAAACCATCTGGTGAACATCCAATGTATGGTATTTCTGTGGAAACCAGATTCGCACTTTTTAAACATTTCAGCAGATACAACGCCACAGTTAAAATATCTTCTTCTCTATTGGCAAGTCTAATTGAACGCAGAAGGTCCGTCCGGTGTCGTCTGCTGCCGCCAAGCGTGTAACCAGAGGAATCCACCCAGAAAGTCCCCCAATGGTGCCAACATAAGTATATTATTTGGGCTGATGGCGTAGCACTCAGTTGCTAGAGGGTTTTATTATTCTTACATTCCGCTTTTGTTAATATAACTCTATATATAGTGCATGCATCCACATTGCTATGCATGTATGCCTATTATATATTTAACTAGAACAAGGAGTCGATGACGATGCATAGTCTGGTGGTTTTGAGTTTCTATAATTTATTTTAGATAAATATATATATTAGGTTGGTCATTATAATCTACCATTCTTTTATTTGAAGCAAACATTATCTTTTATTTGAAGCAAACATTATCGATATATTTGCAGCCTCCAGCGTGAGGGCTTTCACGTCCCCGGGCGGGGGAGATGACAGGGCTGGGTGTGGTGAGACCGTTGGCGGCGTCCCGGGGGGCGGAGATAACAGGGGTGGCTGTGGCGAGGCCATTGGTGTGTTGATAGGAGGCGGGCGGTGGTGCGGTGCTGGTTATGTCACCGCCCCAGCGGGCGGCATGATGTGAGGCCCTGGGGGGGCGTGGCGGTGGGAGTGGGCCGGCAACGGCCCTCCAGGCCAGGAGTGGAGGGGCCGCGGCGGATTAAAAATCCGCCGAGGCAGGAGCCGCAGTCTCGCGCTCACGATTCCACTTTGTGTTGCAAACCGCCTCACTATGGGCTGTGAGCATGCACCGCACGTTGGCGCAGTAGGTGCACGCATGGTGCTGCCTGGCGCCCGCCTCACCAGCGGCGGCGCGATCACAGGAAGTCGGATCGCGGTTCTACGCTAGGCAGGGCGCACCGTGGGTCTCCCAGGAGTATGGGGTGCGGACGTCGGCCTGGGAGGAGCGAGGCTAGGTCCTGGATCAGGCCGAGTCGGAGTTCCGGGAGGCGGGCGCCGAGGCGGGTGCCGAGGCGCCGGCCAAGGCGAGGGCGGTGAGGGCCTCCATCCTCACAGCATTTATGGCGATGGGGTCATGCCATCCGTGGGGCAGGCTCCCGTCCGCTATCCATGTGAAGACGGTCTCTGAATATCGGCGGTCGGTAGGCCAGGGATACACGAGGTTATCCCTGAGAATGGTGAGGACGTGGTGTGTCAAGCCCGGGACGGAGTGGGCGGGGAAGGAAGGGTGGGCTTCGAGCATGCGGAGGGCGAGGCTGTACTCGTTCTTGTTGGCCTCCCCCTTCTGAAGGGCCTTCCCTTCGGATCCCCTCTCTATCAGGTCGTGGGGGAATATATAGTTGGGAGAGATACCTTTTCGCCTCCCGGTGTGATGCGCCTCGGCCGACTCGAGTATCTCCCTCACGGTGTCGGCCGTGGAGGTGGCTGTGTGCAGGACGGCTCCACAGAGGGGTATCGGCGGGGCGGCTGGCGTCGCGGGGGCGGCTGGATATGTCCCTGGGGCGTAGTGCCTGGTGAGCCGCTGGTATTCCGGGTGAATGGCACCCGGGAGGGGGGCTGAGGCGGAGGCGGCGGGGCGGCGCAGGCCCCGGAGGAGTAGGTGGGCGCGGCCGGGAAGCTGTAGGCCACGTGGTGGGCCGACGCGGGGGCGGATAGTGCCATGGCCTCGACCATCAATGTAAGTCGCTCGACCGACCAAACCGTTGCATCCATGGTCGACTCTATTAGCGGGCCCAGTCGGCCGCTGCTCCCGAACGTAGGTGCACCGGAGAGGAGGCCCCCGGATGAGGCGGCGCTGGATTGGTCGGACACCCTGCGGGCCCCCCCCCTGCATCCAGCTCCATGGCCTCGTCCCCGGGCGATTGACGGCATCGCGGTAGTAACGCTGTAGTGTGAGGGTGCAGGCGGCTAGTGTCCCGGTGCGTCGGCCGGTTGCGTCGGCCGGGGAAGGTAGGGTGAGGATAGCCAAAGTAGAAAAAGGCTGGAGGCCGTAGAGCGTGTGACGAGGTTGGAGAGGGAGTGGCTGGAGGTAGCCGGAGGGCAGGGTTATAAGGCCGGGCAGGCGGGGGGAGGTTACTTCATGGCAACGACCGCAGGGGTAGAGGGGTCCTCCTTCCCCGCCACGAATCAAATGCAATGCAAGCATTACGACCAACCTTCGATATATTTGCAGCACAAACATTAAAAATTTATTTTGTCATGCCATTCAAAACTGATACCATATAGGCTTCAGAAGTAACAGCTTCTATTAAATTGACTCAGTATGCCCTTCTATGCAGCAACAAATGCTTAATAAGTACATGTACATCAGTATCTAAGTATCTTTACTTTCGAAAATTGTATGCTTTCATCGGACTATACAGCCTTTATTACTGGGATAATTCACAAGGCTACATACAATTAAATGATAACAGTGATAAGAATGACAATATTAGTTTCCAATCTAGATGCTTGTCATTAGACTTGAAAAAGTTGTATTGTACCTTTGGGTATAGTGGATACTGTTGTCGTCTGAATCGAGATTTCACCTGACAGTGTTGAAACGACATACCATATAAGCGCTGTAATGAATAGATATATTATATCTGTGATATGCGATATCTACGATATACTATGGGACTAAAACAACTGAAATGAACTATTTACACCAATGTGGCTGGAACTTCAATCGAGTAGAACTGACATCCTCTTATGGAGGATGTGAAAATCCTTCTTTCTTCATTTTTAGCCAAATGGTTCATAAATCGCTTCTAAAATACCAACGTTAGTCTTAGTCAAGCCCTTGGCTATCGATGCTAGCGGTCGGGGTAAGACACATTGCAGCCCTGCTACACATACTAGAAGTGGTATCTTATCTAATGTAGAATATATGCTAGTACAATGGCAATGTAATCCATATCAGAAACAACTATAAGACAACAATATTATCAAGGTAGGTATTCAGGAACCCTAAGAGTTTAAAATTAGCTTATTGTTGCACAGTCCGGGTGTTTTGGAATGTTGCAGGTACTCTGTTCCACTCTCAAGTGGATGAACCCTCCTAAGATTACATATAGATATGCCTATGATTACTGTTCAAAACCTGTCTTTGAAATAATAAAGTTCTTGTTCTAAATATTGCATTTACATTTTGAAACATGCATGATGCTCTCCACTGCAGCCACCCTGACTTGCAGTCATGGTCCTAACTGATTTTCTTTTAATTGTGCCTTAAAATTGGATGCATGTGGAATACATCAAGCCTAATTGGGATAAACTGTAACCTATTTCAGTTTTGACCACTGATTCCCCCTATTTGAGACCAGCATTGGAGAACACATATGTGTATATACACATATATACATATATATATGCACTTTTGACACAAAATGTGTCTGGAAACAAGCAATAGAACTAAGCTCTGGTCAGAGGTCTGTGAGAAGTATTCCACAGTTCAAATCTAAACTGGATCACTTGGCTAGTGACCTCTATAAAACCAAACTTAGGTCAGCAAGTAGTTTGGATGTCATATGACCATTCTAGCTCACCCTGCACCATCAAGTGACAATGCTCAGTACTAATCATGCACCACCTTTGACACCATCTGTAGCCCCCACCTGTGGCAGAAATTAGAACTATTCAGAGTTTGTTTGTCTCTCAGTCTCAGTGGGCTATGCCGAGCGACTTTAGTACTCCTCTTCTGGCATAGGGGCCACTGAAGTTTGGATCTGGCACCCGGTTTTACAGGGCCGGAAATAGGATACTTTTTCCTATCACCCTTTCCTTCACTATAAGCCCATCATGTTGAGCTCACTCTACATTTGTGTCTAGTGTGAAATTGTGCTAGTAATATTTTACATTGAATAAAATGCAAGTTACCTTTAAAAACCACTTTGAACAGTCCCCCCCCCCCCCCCCATTATTATAGAACACTATTATAGAACCGACTCATGGACGCAACTCTCACAGCAGAGAGCTAAATGGAGAGCGGCAGTCAAGTAATGAAAGCAGTCTTTGTCGCATCGCGACCGACAGCATGATGATGATGATGATTATAGAACCAGTTCTGATTGAATAATAAGCTGTGTATGACTAGACGTTCACTTTCATACTGATTGAACAAATCTGGTGGAAACTAAAGTTTTGACAGATTCTACTGACACTAGAGACAGATTCGAATGTTGTGGCTGTTCAACTCACACCAGTCACCCTTCAGTCAGCACATTATTCATCATGCTCCCTCCTCCTCCCATCAACTCATGCTCTCTCAAATGAAGAGGTCCTGATGGGATTTATATTCCCTACCTTAATAAATATACCATATATAAAGATTTGTTGTATGAACAAAGGCCGATAGACATAGCAAATTCATTAACAAAAGAAGTCACCTGGCTCACAGTTAAATGAAAAAGCTGCTAACATCCCATCAGTAGGATTGTTTGTTGTTTGCTTGTTGGGGTTTTACATCCTCATGTCTAAGGTTATATCAGGATGGGTACCGACTTGTGACAGTGTGCACTCATGGCAACTTTATAGTACTGCCCTACTGGAAGATCAGGCCGCCGGGACCATGACCCAATTTCCCACTCAATCACATTATCCTGATACTGAGCTAACCAGTCATTGTCCTATCCTATTAATGCAGAGCGCCAGGCTAGGTAGCAACAAGTACCAATTTTGTATGTCATAGGTTTGATTCGGCCGGGTTTCGAACTCCCGACCGTCTGCACAGGAAGCCTGCACTCTACTAATTTGGCCATTGCGTCCGTTCGCCAATCGTAGGAACTAAAATAGGAAATTCATTGAATAACAGTCACCTGGCTCACAGTTAAAAGAAAGAACTGGTAACATCCCATCAGTAGTTCAACTAAGATAGCAAATTCATTGAATAACAGTCACTTGACTCATAGTACAACAAAAAGAACTGGTAACATTATATCAGTCAGGACTAAGATAGCAAATTCATTGAATAACAGTGATCTTGTTCACCGTACGAATACTAGTAGCATGCTAGTAGCGGCTATTCACGAATTATTTTGCAGTGGACTAATCACAACTGTTATGTGCATGTACTTGCAAAGTTATCAGTTATCCCAACTTTGGCTTACCGCCGCTTACATTGGGACATGATTCAAACATTCAAAATCATAAGAGGGGGGTATGAATCACCAGCTTCTCCAGTTATGTCCATGGCAGGACCAAACCAAAGACCAACTCGGGGACATCCATACAAGCTTGACAAGAGAAGGGCCAGAACTCGCGGCGGGCAACTATTTTTCCCTGAAAGAGTTACCAATATGTGGAACAGCCTCCCAAGTTATATTGTGGAGGCTTCAAGTATTAAGGATTGACAGATACTGGAGGGATCAAGATATTGTACATAATTATGAGGTGGCCCTGAGCTTGGGCCACTTAGACCGGGCTGGAAATGACATCTCTCCAGATTCATCAGACAATGATCTGGATATACAGGTCTAACGACCTTCGTTCAGTAAAGACCTAAGTAAACCTAAGTAAGTACCATGCAGTTACATAGATCTGAGAGTATACTTGGAAATGGTGGCTGATAGAGTGAGTGAATATAGTTTGGCTAATGAACCTAAGTGTAACAGTAAGTTTTTTAAGGTTCAAACATATATATTGATAACAAATAATGAGATACCCATGTGATGTCTCACATTTTTCAATTTAAAATTTAAGATTGTGTCTAACCTGTTGTAATTATTAGTACTGAGCAGTTCCCGACACAGGCACTGTTACAATCCTGATGTAACATTCCTTTCACATGCTTCAGTCGCACCAACTCCAGTCGCTGATAATGAAATGAGTCGGTGTCACGCGTGTTCACCGACAGCCTTTCATATTGTGCCGGATCTAGCTCGGAGTCATGGTCTAGTTGGATATAAATATCATTACCTGCTTGATACGATCCTGGAATACTTGGAATACTTGGAAGACGTGGAAAACTTCGCAGACCGTCACTAACCAAGTCCAGTTTTGAACTGCTCTTATCTGTTGGAGGTTGGGAATTGGTGTTCAATTCTGAACTCTTATCTTTTGGAACTTGGGGAGTTCCGTTCAATTTTGAATTGTCCTCATCTTTTGGAACTTGGAAAGTACTGTTCAATTTTGAATCGGCCTTAGCTTTTGGAACTTGAGAAATGCTGCTCAATTTTGAAGCGTCCTTATCTTTTGGAACTTGGGGAGTGTTCAATTCTGAATTGTCCTTATCTTTGGGAATTTGGGGAGTGTTGTTCAATTCTGAATTTTTATCTTTTGGAACTTGAGCAGTGGTGTTCAATTGTGAATTGTCCTTATCCTTTGTAACTTGGGGAGTGCCATTCGATTTTGAATTGTCCTTATCTTTTGTAACTTGGGGAGTGCCATTCGATTTTGAATTGTCCTTATTTTTTGTAACTTGGGGAGTGCCGTTCAATTTTGAATTGTCCTGATCTTTTGTAACTTGGGGAGTGCCGTTCGATTTTGAATTGTCCTTATCTTTTGTAACTTGGGGAGTGCCGTTCGATTTTGAATTGTTCTTATCTTTTGTAACTTGGGGAGTGCCGTTCAATTTTGAATTGTCCTTATCTTTTGTAACTTGGGGAGTGCCGTTCGATTTTGAATTGTCCTTAACTTTTGTAACTTGGGGAGTGCCGTTCGATTTTGAATTGTCCTTATCTTTTGTAACTTTAGGAGTGGTGCTCAATTGTGAATTGTCCTTATCGTTTGGAACTTGGGGAATGCCGTTCAATTTTGAATCTTCCTTATCTTTTGGAACTTCAGTGGTGTTCAATTGTGAATTGTCCTTATCTTCTGGAACTTGAGGAGTGCTGTTCAATTTTGAATTATCATTATCTTTTGGAACTTGGGGGGTACTGTTCAATTTTGAACCATCCTTATCTTTTGGAACTTGGGGAGTGGTGTTCAAGTATGAACTGTCGTCATCGCCTAAACTCGTTGTATTCTTGGGAGCATTATCTTGCTTGGAGCTTTCAGGCTGCATTGTATAATCTCCTTTTGGGGCTATCGAGCCACTGTTTGCATTAATCTTGAACAAAATAGATACATGCACATTAAAAGGTGTGTTGTTGTTTGTTTTTAATAAAGAAGATAACGGCATCGTCAACACCTACTGTGACCTAGTAATTCACTTTTATAATTAGAAGCTGAATTACAGAAAAGAAAAGTCTAGTACATAACATGACTTATATATAAAGAGTTACGGGTAATACACCCACCAAACTGCTTTAGCGTATAATCGCATCCCAAATTACTAACACTCCCACAAAGAGATGTATCATGAAAAGCTTCAAAACTGTTCTTCAATCAATCAATCAAGCAATAGGATACAGCTACAACTTGGACCTGTTCGCCACTCTTAATTAATAGAAATCGAGACAGTTCTTCAGATGTGGTAGATTGTAGCAACTGTCCGTGGCTCCAAGATGTACGTAAATATATATATAGCAAAGCATTTTCTATCTGTTACTACCAGAATTATGTTCATATCATTCTTCTCCGCCATGAATTTAGATTACTTTGAATTTCATTAGCCTTAGGATGCCCTACTGTACCCTTTTAGTGTCTAACCGTATGTAAATAATTTACATTATTTGTTTCTTTCGAATAGAGTCTTTAGAGATATCAAACAGATTCAAAGTTGGTCAAATATACGATGTATTTTACAATATAATACATTATAAAATATAGCATTTATTTTATATACATTGTGCATTGCCCATACAGGTGTGTAGCAGGAAATCGCAAACCCTGTAAATCGCAAACCCCCACTTGTGATTTCCTAGGAAGTCGCAAACCCCCATGCCATATATCCTGGTATTATCACTCAGTTTCAGGATCGGCAATGTAAACAATGTCGTTAGCAAAATGGCCTTTTTAGTTCCAACTTCAGTCACTGCATACATTAAATAGAACCATTTTAATATTCCAAATTCTTATTATGCATGCACAAAATATCTCAATGAACCATTATTTACTAGTATGTTAGTTGAATATTACAAAATGCTACAAAGCATGGAGGGTTTGTAATCTCCAGGGGGGGTTGTGATTTCCATGGAAATCGCAAACCCTGGGGTGTGCAATTTCCAGGGGTTTGCGATTTCCGCGGCACACCAGTTTGTGAGGGACACATCGCTTCTGCGCATGCATCAAAATCGAATAGCATCGTCACTAACCTTAATAATTTAATATAATGTTTTTGGTAAAGATGTTTTCTATATGTGTACCAAGCGATTGGTTTTAGAGATATTTCACTTTGCTGTATTTTCTGTATGCAGATTGCTCACGACCATTGACAATGCCTTGAGTTTGACGGTACGCGCAGTGCAAAACATTAGTTTTATTCAAAATTAATAGAAATCAAGAACCCTAACGTTATAAATTTAATATAATCTGTTTGTTGAATATGTTTTCTGTATGTGTGCCAATCGGTTTGCTTCTAGATGGTGTAATTTGAGAGATATCTGACTTTTTTCTGTATGAAGATCACTCACGGACATTGACAATGCATTTGAATGGATGTGTCCCTCGCAAACTGATGTGCCGAGGAAACTGCAACACCGGGGCTTAGCCAGGCATATGATCTGGTAGAAATAACTATCAAGATCCATGACAAGTTTTCGTTTCTTATAGTGTATAGGCTACCTTACAAATCATTTTGTGGTCGCCCAATGGCTGGGCTGGTGTAATTTGGTTTAAAATAAAACGTATATGTTACCTCCTTTTGCGATTTCATCCCCAAAAGCGTGTAGGTTCATGTAGTCTGCTTGAACCATTTCAGTGTTTCCCGAACGTCGATGCGCATGCGTGTCGTGAGTGCTTTCCGTCTAAATGTAGTCGGGTTCCAGGAGGGTAGGTTGGGGCAAGACGCAGCCCTTCAGGGAGAATTGCTATATTGTTGTTCAAACATGTCATTTTGGTATTCTACTGCCACCATATGATTTCACTGTTATTTTATTATGTATTCCTAGGTTTTCCTAATGAAAAACAATGCTAACATGTAGGCATATGCATTTTTTAAACGATTATTTTTAATTGAAAAGGGCATCTTGCCCCAGGCTTGGGACAAGACGTTCTTTAGCATGGGGCAAGACGGCCCCCAGGGGCGTCTTGCCCCATTGTACATTAAATGTATAGCAATGTCCGGTATATCTTGTGACTATATCCACTGATTTACTTTATGTACATTTAGTTATTGCATATATATTTATATATACATTATGCATATTTGTATATACAGTAAAACCCACCGAACCGACCACCTCCACAGATTAACCACTCCCCTGTACCGATCGCTTTATTTGGGTCCCAACAATACCATTGTAACCATATTCTAACTCCCTAAACCGACCACCTCTCTAAAAAGGACCACTTAAGTCAGCCCCAAAGTTGGTGGATTTAGAGATGTTTTACTGTATATATATATATATATATAGTATAGTTATACGAGTCTTACCTTGGTACAGATGATGGATAACTGTTGTTTTACCGAGGTATAAGCCTCGGATAGATGTGGGCTAGGGAGAGAGGTAAGCACGTCCGGTACCAGCAATCTTAACCTACTTATTGAGGATAAAAATGACTTTCAAACAATGGATACTATTACTTTACCGAAAAGGTACACCAACGGAATAGATGTGGCAGGGTGTGGCGGGAGGGCCCTAGCCCACATCTATCCGAGGCTTATACCTCGGTAAAACAACAGTTATCCATCATCTGTACCAAGGTAAGACTCGTATAACTATACTATTTTACCTCGGTAAACAGCCTCAGGCTAGCCTCAGGCTAGCCTCAGGCTAGGGAGACCTTTACATAATTCATTTTTATCCTTAATATCATTCTTTCTTATTATTATAACATTCTAAATTTTTGTTCTCACCTATTCTTGTTAGTTGGCGAGAAGACGCTTTGCAACGCCGGTAGGCTTTTCTAGTCGTTTATTATAATGTTTTGCAAACGACTTAGCCGTCTTCCAGCCTGCATGCGCTAGTATTCTTTTCACAGAAATACCAAGCACCCGCGCCTTGGAGACCATGGCTCCTCTAGTTGAGTGGGAAGAGTATTTACTCGTATCCACTCCAGCCAATTTCAACACCGTAATTGTCCATCTGGCAAGTGTGTCTCGTGAAATCGCCTTATGTGGCTTTATAAAGCTCACTAATAGTTGTTGTGATGCACGTAAATCCTTTGTCTTGTATATATAAGCCCGTATGGCCGACACAACACATAATTTCCGATCATTCGGAAAACAGTCTAAGTGAACCGTTGATAAAGGGTCACCTAACGTGTTCGATTTAAGCAATTTTTCTAAATCAAACGTAGCTTGTTGCTTGTCTATTTCTAATCCAGTTAAGGATAAAGCAACAATCGTCTGTCCTCTGTGTCCGGTTACTAACAATAACAGGACCGCAACCTTAAAACTTAACTGTTTTATATCTAACCACGAGTTGTGAGGCCAAGCCTGAAACAACTTAAATACTATAGAAACATCCCAAAACCGACTATACTTTGGTTTTGGAGGATTCCTTTGATAAATTGAACGAAGTAAATAACAAATAACATGATGTTTTCCAACTGTTTCGCCATCAATTCTAGGTAATATAATTGATAACGCACACCTCGCCGCATTAATCGATCCAAAGGAAAGTCCTTCATCCTCTAGAGAACGAAGAAACCGAGCTACTTGTGAAATCTTTGGATTTGTTGGCTTAACTTTCATTAACAAACAATGTACACCCCATTTCTTTAAATAGGTTGTATACATTTTGACAGTTCCTGGCCTCCAGGCATCCGATACTATCCTATCCTCAGTAATTCTGTCCAATCCAAATTGCTGTAGCTGCTTCCTTAGAAAAGGAATGCCAATAGGGGCGTCGTTGACACGTCGCCATGAACCACTAGCGGTCCGTGGTGCGTCAGATTCCCGAGTTTTCTTGGGAATCGTATACGATCTTTTGCCAGTTGTGAAACTGCTGGCAGCCAAGGTTGCGTGTCCCAATCGGGCACCACCAGTATCGCATGTGTCCCTTCCAAGCCGATTTTTCTCACTACTCGGCTGATAATGCTAAATGGTGGGAAAATATAAAAATAATTATTTTCCCAGGTAATAGCAAACGCATCTACTTTCCAAGCATCCGGTTCAGGATGCCAAGAAACATAACAGGGTAACTTGTTATTATTTCGTGATGCAAATAAGTCAACTTCAGGTGTACCCCATTTTTCACAAACGAAGTTAAACAAATGTGTAGAGAGAGACCACTCTAAATGGTCATGGAAATTTCTACTTTTATAATCTGCAAGTGTATTTTGTGACCCTGGAATATGCGCTACAGTCAGCCAGACTTGTTGAGCCTGTGCCCAGTTCCAAATCAGTTTAGATAACTGATTGCAAGACTTTGATTTGGTTCCACCCATGTTACGAATATATGCCATGGCAGTAGTATTATCAGTTAGTATTCTAACCTGTGATTTATTTATCTTTACTAAACTACGTAAGCCCAGATAAATAGCACGCAATTCTAGTGCATTAATATAGTCTGATTTTTCATCATCAAGCCATCTACCTCCTGTTGTGACCCCATCTCGATGAGCTCCCCAACCTTCTAACGAAGCATCAGTAGTAATTACTGTATTAGGTTCCGCCATGCGGATTGGATTTGGTGAACTTGCTATATGTTGCATCCACCATCCAATATCCTGTAACCCTTCTTGCGAAATAAACATCTTTCGCTCAAAATTGCCTTTAGTTCGTGTTAACGCTAAATTTTTATCTATTTCTAGCGACTTAATATGGGCCTTCCCATATAACACCGCAGGTGCATATGAGGTCATTATGCCAATAAGAACAGCAACCTGTCTAATTTTTGGCTTTGATAACTTAATAAGCTGAGTCGCTGTAGTCATAAACTTAATTAGTTTTTGTTCTGTTATCGACACTGTAAGGGACTGTGTATCCAGAATAAACCCTAAACATTTAAGTTGTTTTGTTGGTTTAAAACACTGACTTTTGTTGATGTACATAAAACCCCAATTTAGTGAGTAATGCACATAAATCCAAAACTGCATTCACACAACCAATTTGTGTTGATGCTATAATAAAAGAATCATCTATGTATGGAAACATTATATGACCTTTCCTCGCCATTACCGAGAAAACAGGTTTAAGCAATTTAGTAAATAAACGTGGCGCACAAGCTAAGCCATTCGGCATACAGGTAAACTCATAGAGTTGGTTATCCCAAATAAATCGAAGAAATTTTCGGTATTTTTCCATTATGGGAAGCGTATAATATGCATCCTGTAAATCAACACTAGCCATCCACGCATCTGGTGTAATCAGATCCCGTGCTGTATCTAGAGAGAACATTTTAAAATGTCGATATTCCACCCTTTTATTAAGGATTGTTAAATCCAGGATCATTCGAACATCACCATTAGGCTTCGGTCTCGAGAAAATGTTTGAAATAAACTGTCCTGAACAGTGTGTCACTTTTTGTATAATTCCTTTCTCAAAGAATTGATGTACCTGTTTAGTTAGTGCGTCTCGTTCAACTGGTTGAATGTTATATGGAAAAGGTATTATACTTTGTACAGGAATTTGTGTAAAAGGAATTTGAACACCCCTAACTATTTCTATAATTTCTTGGTCACTAGTAATTTTGTGCCACTCTGAAATATGATTACTAATATTACCAGCCACAAAGTTGCTTACAGTTTGTGTGTTTTTAGAGGCTGCAGGGACTTGTAAAGTTTGTGTTTGGACCTCTACTTGGACCCGCCCCTGGGGAAAGGTCTCGACGAGTTGAACCCTCGACCTATTGGCCGTGCGGTGTTGTCGGTCCAGCCTGGGCGAGCGCCCCGGCCCCGAAACCCTTGACCGAAGTTTGAACTCGGTCTGGTTCCTCTGGTGAACCGTCGTGGACGAAAATCCCCTCGTGACTTTTTGAAACGAGGAACTTCCTGTTTCTTCTTGCCATCCATGTTTTTGCCACTCTTGGCTGCAGTCTCTACCTCTTTATAGAGGTATTGTAGTTGACCGCCAAACATCTTGGTATTATCTAAAGGTTTCCCTTTAATCGGCTCTGGAGCAAGATAGAGCGTAAACTCCTTCCCCTCATTATCGGTAACCTTCTTAGAGCGAGCCACTTCTTTGCCAGCATCTGTGCAAACTGACTTGAAGACATTTTCATATCTTCGAAACGACAGGTAATTACCTGCCGCCGCTAGTACTGCAATGCCTTTGTCCATTGTCTTAGCCAAAGACGAGAACTTATTTTCACTCTGCATCCTATTAGCCACAGGAACAATAGCTGTTAGGGTAGCCAACACTGCCTTATGCACTGTGTGCAACACATCCTCAAACTTCTTACGGTCATCCGTCATATTGACATCCCGATCCATCTCTTTAATGATGGAGTTGGGAACACCCTTTATGCCTGTTAACTCATCTCCTAACTTGGAGATAACCTCCGCCGGTTTGAACGTGCGAAAATGACCATTCACGGTCTCGCGCATAAGCGTAGTGGTTTTAACCCGCTTAGCCTTTGGCTTCTCCACCTTCTTAGCCACTTTAGTGCCAATGTCCGCATAGACCCCTTCATATACGGTGTCTGAGTCTGATTCCGTAGAAGTAGACTCAGTGGACGACTCAGAAGAAGAAGAATATTTCCTCTTCCTCTTCTTCTTTTTGGACTTAGTCTTCCGCTTTTTGCGCAAACCAGACTCTGCCCGCTCCTTGGTGAAATCATCACTTCCGAGACACAGGCGATTTGGCAGTCAAGATGTGGCTTTCCAATCTTGCAAAGCGAGCCTCCCAATCTGGAGGCGCAGGCACATCAGGCACTGCGTCCTCGTCCGGGTCGGAGAGGATATGCGCCCGGGGCTGTGTCGACGGCCCTGCCGACAACACGGGTGAGGAGTCGTACTCCTCGTCCACTCCACTCGGAACACGCCCCTCGGCTGCTGCTGCAACCGCGCTTACTCCGCTTCGTGGCCATCGGGAACTGAAACAAACATTTTTGATCAGTCCCGGTATATATATATGTCACAATATGGTTGTTTCAAACTCATTTGGACATCTATTGGTGTTAAAGAACGTGTTTATACCGTTATAACACAGGCGTAATAAGCTAAATTTGTGCGTGGGTTGTGGGTCAAGCCCAAACCTTACGCGGGGTCGGGACCAGTGTATCGGCCCGCCCATCCCTCTGTTCCGCACACTTCTCCCACCTGTGACTACTACGTCAACAAGTTGGAGAAAATGCTACGAAACTCGGAGAAACGCCTGAAAAAGTTTTGTCTAGGGGAGTCTATAAAAGAAACCCAGGAGCATCTCCAACATTACTCTCTATTAGAGTACGAGAGAATTTCCACATGAGATAGGGCGAAACCCACATCTCTACCCATAGTCACACGGTGACCCGGGTGTTGACATAACCGCTAATGACCGTTTGGTTCCTTCGCGAAACCCACTCGAGTGTTCTATCCTTGGTTGTTTTATAACCAAATAACTCGTCCAAATTGGACCAACGAAAGTCTAAACTTTCCATATTGATGCTCTAATGCATCATAATTAAGCTAACCACAGTTTTTATTATACTTACTGCGTATTTTGCTTGTATGTAGACTAAATTTTGCCGGAGCAACCCAACGACACGTTATCCAGTCGTGAGTTGTATATGCTAATTGCTGGTACCGGACGTGCTTACCTCTCTCCCTAGCCTGAGGCTAGCCTGAGGCTGTTTACCGAGGTAAAATATATATATATATATATATAAATATATAGTCAATAACTAAATATATATAGAATACACATGTCAATGAGCGGATATAATCACAAGCTATCCTGGGCTTGCTATATATTTAAATCACTTGTTTAACATGGAAATCAAACCCACATCCAGAACATCATTTTAACATGGTGTCGATGAGTAAATTTTCACATTTTGATTTTAACACAAACTACTGACAACATCATTCAATCATACCATTGATACATTTTCTCGGATAGATTAAATACATGATATAGTATTGTTAACATACTTAACAGACAGAAGCATCAATAACTATTTAACTTGCTACAAAAAAACACACGAATGTAACATGATATCATGGGGCAAGACACCCCAGGGGCATCTTGTCCCACACCAAAGAAGGGTGTCTTGGCCCACCTTACACATGAAGCACATAACTGTCCATATTTCTTGGAATACATGTTATCAACAATATGTTGCAATACTAATTTAAAGTAGATTGATTAATGATGCATATTTAATCAATTACTCATTCATACCCAGCAATGTTTTGTTCATGTGGTTTTGTACAGTGATATTACTAGGTGACAACCTTATATTCCATCAGTGGAAACTATCAGGGAGTGGATGGGGACTGAATAAATGGCAGTGTGCGTCTTACCCCGAGGGAAAGTCTTGCCCCACCCTACCCTATCCATCGTGGCCCCGAGGTGCCGTCTGAGTGCACTCACTTAGCCTGGGCCCCTGACCTTTGGTTCGATCCAGTCGCCACCTAGCTTCTTTTTGTGTGTGTGGTATATTAGTTATTTAAGTATAAGTACGGGAAATGGCAATCGCGGACGATTGGTCTTCCTCATTCCACTGCTCCTTGCCCTATCCTAATAATGCCGAGCAACAAGTATCAATGTTTAAATCATCGGTTTGACTCGACCAGGGTTCGAACCCACGACCCCGCGATCTACCAACACGGGAGACGGACGCTCTAAAGGCCCGCATATATTGTTGACGGCGTGTGACGGCGCTAGACGGGGCTACACGGCGCAACACGGCGCAAGCCAACGCTCCCATTTAGACTTTTTAACGCTTGACGGCGTTTTTATGTAAAAGCGGCGAACACACTGGACGTAGTCACTCGGTTCTGGCGCGGGCGTCAAGCGTCGCGCGGGCGTCAAAAATAAAAATGTATGTAATAGGCCTGTCACACTACGCCGTAAGGAGGTAACGTAAGCCGACGAAGGTGAATTTTGGTCATTATGTCAGGTTACGTCGAGTTACGTCGAGTTATGTCAGCGCGCGTCCAGGTTTTGGACATGTCCAAAACTTTTGACGCAGCTCGACGTGATGCAGTGACGTTTGGATGACATTACACACACGTTACACCAACGTTAGACGTGAGGGAGGGATGCGTCGGCTACGTTAGATTAACGTTGCATTACATCATAGTGACGCACAGGGAGGAGGAACGTGCGGGCCGCGCTAAGACTGGCGTGGTCATGCCCGCTCGACACTAAGCCAATGCAACAGTCACGCTAGACTGACATTGCGCGCTCTGGAGTCTCACTAGCCTCACATTGACACAGTTAATAATTCCTTTGTCCTCTCGTTGGCACAACGCTAGACCGACATAACACTCACATCGCCAATGCAGCCCTGACGTCCAACTTGGGCCCATATTTGCATATTATGCCAAGATTTTCAACGTGTTAAATTTATTTTCACGTTCTCCCTAGGCCGGCGCGTTACATGGTAGTGTGACAGGGCCATTATAAAGAGAAACCGAACACACTGGCGCGGATGGTTCTCATGCGGGCGTCGCGCGGGTGTCAAGAATCGCTTTTGGAGCGATTGTTGCCGCTTGATGCGTGGTGCCACTTTGCTTTTCACTGACTTTGCCCGGCTTTTCCCGAATTTGCCTGATTTTTCCCGACTTTGCCCAACTTTTCTCGACATTGCCCGACTTTTCCCAACTTTGCCCGAATTTTCCCGAATTTTCCCGAATTTTTCCCGACCTTACCCGACATGAGTTTACTCAACTTGATTTTACCCGACTTGACTTTACCCGACTTGACTTTACCCAACTTGACTTTACCCGACTTGACTTTACCCGACTTGACTTTACACGACTTGACTTTACATCACTTGACTTTGCGCGACTTGACTTTGCATGACTTGACTTGAATTTTTCCCGACTTTTTCCGACTTTACATGACCAGATTTTACATGACCAGACTTTACCCGACCAGACTTTACCCGACCTCATTTTACCCAACCTCACTTTACCCTACCTCACTTTACCTGACCTCACTTTACCCGACCTCACTTTACCTGACCTCACTTTACACGACCTCACTCCACCCGACTTGACTTTACAAACCTTTGCTTTACACTACTTGACTTTATACGACTTGACTTTACACAAATTGACTTTACATGACTTGACTTTACACGACCTGACTTTACATGACTTGACTTTACACGACTTGACTTTACAAACCTTGACTTTACATGACTTGACTTTGCATGACTTGACTTAGCAAACCTTGACTTTACACAAGTTGACTTTACATGACTTGACTTTACACAAGTTGACTTTACATGACTTGACTTTACACGACTTGACTTTACATGACTTGAGTTTACATGACTTGACTTTCGTGACTTGACTTTACACAACTTGACTTTACACGACTTGACCTTACATGACCTGACTTTACGCGACTTAACTTTACACGGCCTGACTTTACCTGACTTGACTTTGCATGACTTGACCCGACTTGACTTTACCCGACTTGACTTTACACGACCTGACTTTACACGACATGACTTTACACGACTTGACTTTATTAACCTTGACTTTACTAATCTCGACTTTACTAACCTTGACTTTACACACACTCTCTCTCTCTCTCTCTCTCTCCCTCACTCCCTCTCTCTCTTTATTTTTTTTATTTTTTATTTCTTTGGACAAAACGATGTGGGCGTTTTGGGGTACGCGCGTACGCCTAGCTACGCCCCTGTTTTGTAATGCTTTAAAAAAAAATTACTCAGATTAATTAAATGGAAATAACTATGCAATCATAAAATACTTTAAATCCACTTCATCGAATATGGCCTATCCCCGGAATCGGACTACAGGAAGGCTGTTCTGGACATAGAACTAGAGTCTCTGTCTATTTCTACGGTAAGCCGATGTTTCACAAGTCAGTAAATACGATTTTAAAGCGGTGTATATTTGCACCGCGTATCCAATATCGCGCTCGCCCGCGCAATTAAAAAATATTAATTGTGGCTATTTTTTCTCTCACGTTCACATATCTAGATTGTTGCCCAAAACGACTATAACTTCATCCGTAAAGCTAAGATTCCATATACGCGGTATACGGTATGCGCTGTAAAAGTGCAACGTCTGAACACTTTGACTTCTGGATACTGAATGCTTTATTCACGGTCCAGGGCTCTGAAGCACCAGTCAAACTTTCCATGATGTCATCTCATTAACATATTCCTTTGTTCTCTCTCAATGCTTGGATCCCATTATGCATATCATTAGCATATATTACATCCCCCTTTCAAAGTATTCCTGAGACATGAAATGTTTCAAAATCACCATAGATACCGAGTTTACATGTTTAGCATACAATAATACAATAAAATATACAGGCACTTAACTTTAACCACAGGTTTAGTGAATGTCCGAGTGCACTATGGCACTGAAGTCCTTTGAACTGTTCGGCTGCTTAGCCTCCACTATGACACATTGTCCATATTGACACAATATAAATACACAAAATGAATCTGAAAATAAACCATACTTAAACTAACATGCACATGTGTTGGTGTGTGCTGATAGTTTGCGACTGACTAAGTTATAGGTCTAGACTGCTCGCCAGTCTAATCACCCGACCTGAGCTAGTTAGATTAGCCACATTGTTTACATTCAACTGTGCCGTTGGCACACTTTGTGCCTGCCCGCCTGGTTCGGGCTGCCTCCCTTCGGGCGCCCTTATAATCTGAACTCTGTTCCTGTACAACATATTCCCTGACTTATTCAAAATCTGATATTCTCTCCCTGACACACCCGTACGCCCCAAAATTACCCCTTTCTTCCACTCTCCTGCATTATTTTTGTATTTGACACTGTCACCAGTTCTCATAGGTTTGTGCGCCTTGCCGCATTTCTTGTCGTGAAAAACTTTCTGACTTTGCTGTGTTTTCGCTGTCTGTGCTCCCTTCGGGTTTTGCGTTTCGGGTATTAAAATTTCTTCCGCCATCGGCAATCTCCCTCTCAGCCTTCTGCTCATGAGCAGCTGAGCAGGAGATGCGTTCAAGATGGGTAATGGAGTGTTCCTGTAATTCAATAAAGCTAACTGAAAGGCTGTCTTCATTTTTGAGCATTTTTTTAACATGTCTTTTACCGTTTGCACAAATCTCTCCACTTGGCCATTGCTTCGGGGATACTGCGGAGTAGAATATATGGCTTTAAAATCATTATATGCAAACTCTTTGTACTTGTGGCTCTTAAACTGCGGTCCGTTGTCCGAAATGACCCGGTTTGGAATACCGTGCCTAGCGAAATTATCCTTCATCGCCTCAGTAACTGACAGATGACGTATCCTTGAATAACGTCACCTCTGGATATTTTGTGTAATAATCCACAGTTATCAGGTAATTTTCATGATTTAGTTCAAATAAATCTGGCCCTACTTTGTCATAAGGCTGCAGGCTATCGGGTGGTTTATCAATGGCTCGTTATATAAACTTTTCCGGTTGTTCTGGCATGTGTCACAATGACTGACCTTTTCCTCAATTTGCTTGTTTATGTTAGGCCAGAACATGCAGTCACGTGCCAACTGTTTGGACTTAGTAATGCCCAAGTGCGTTTCGTGTAATGCTTCAATCATTTCGCCGAGGAGCCCCGGAGATACCACAACCCGATTGCCTTTCATTATTAGATTGTTCTCTACAGTTAACTCGTCTTTGTGTGGGATGTACTGTCTGAGACATGGCAGTGTCTGTATGCGTGTACTATCCCACCCATTCTCAATATGTGTGATTAACATGGATATGGATACATCTTTTTCATATTCTCTGACAATTTTACTTAACAAACTTGATGATTGCATGTCCACTGCAGCAACGCTGAATGTGTCATCGAACAGGGTAGCCTGACCTACACTAGCACTATGTGCTCTGGACAATGTGTATGCAAAAAACATTAGAGAACCCTTAACATGACACAGCTGTATGTTGTAATTCTGCAAAAGCATTCGCATTCTCTGCATTTTGGCCGAAAGTTTGTGAATCGGTTTTTGCATTATCGCCACCAACGGTTTGTGGTCCGTTTGAATTTGAACTTCCTTGCCAAAGATATAGTCATGAAATCTCTGGCATCCGAAACATATGGCGAGCATTTCTTTTTCGATAGTGGCGTAGCCACACTGCACTGAGTCAAGCGCACGAGATGCGAGTGCGATTGGCTTGTTATCTTGCATTAACACAGCACCCAGACCTGACTGACAAGCATCTACTTGAATAACAATGGGTTTCTTGACATTGTAATATCACAACACAGGAGCAGTTCTTAACTTTTCCTTCAATTTATCAAACGCACCCTGCTGTTCGGTTTGCCAGTGCCACGTGACATCCTTAGCAAGGAGCGTGCGCAGTGGTTTGGCAATCTTGGACATGTTAGGTATGAACTTGTGCACATACCCAACCATGCCCAGGAACCTTTGGACGCCTTGTTTGTCACGGGGCTCTGGCATGTCTATTATTGCTTGTATTCTGTCTGGATCAGGCTTCACACGTTGTTGGGTAAGTTGATGACCTACATACTTTACTGTGGTTTTGTATAACAGAGATTTTGTCTCGTTTAATTTGAGATTTACTGACCTAGGCACGTAGAATAACTTTGTAGGTCATTGATTTGACTCATTCTGCAGCATAGCCTGAGAGTATGCACTCATGACACATTGTCCATATTGACCTTACAACGGCTGGTTTGATGACAAAAGGCAGACAGGTGTACCTGTACCGACCCCAAGGAGTGTTAAACATGCACAGACATGAACTTTCTTCATCTAACTCTATTTGCCAATACCCTGTCATGGCATCCAAAACTGAGAAATATTTTGCATCTGCCGTCTTGGCAATGATTTCGTCAATGGTTTTGGTAGGGAAAGGCAATCTCTTGATAGCTTTGTTCAACTTAGTCGGATCCAGACAAATCCTCATCTTATTCGTTTTTTTACTATAGTTATAGAATTAACCCACTCGGTAGGTTCATCTTGCTCAACAATTACATCCATTTCTACCATGCGATCAATCTCGCTGCATACTTTACTCTGAATTGCATGTGGGATCCTCCTTGGTGGGTCGACAACAGGTTGTACAGATTTATCAACATGAATGACAGCATTTAACTTGATAAGTCATAAACCCTGAAAAACGTCTTTGTATTCGCTTACCAGCTGCTCAGCTTGCGCGCTGGGGTTGTCGCTCGGGGTGGAAATGTTCGTCGGTACGCCGGAGTGCACCTTGTCGACACGCGCCAACAAGTTCAATTTCACACAAGCCTGTTTCCCCAGAATAGGCTGACAGTTCTGCACCACTTGGAACTTGAAGTTTCTGCCGTTGATCTTGATCGACGCCTCACCGTCGGGAGTGATCCAATGCCCTGAGAACATCACCAACGAACATTGGGTGTTCGCCAGCCGCCCCGGCGCGACTCTGTCGAAGATGCTCCTCGGAAGCATGTTTGCCTCCGACCCGGTGTCGAGCTTGAACTTGACAGGATGACCGTTCACCCGGACGGTCGCGTACCAGAGCTAGGCGTCTTGCTCGGCACCGTGGTCGACAGCACCGGCAAACAGATCCGTTGTCAAAACATTGACCTTCGCCGGTTCCGGGTCTTGCTCACCATTGTGAGGGTCGGTCTCTTCCACGGTCAGTTCGTTGACTCTGCCCAGTCTGCTCCGGCAGACCTTACCGAAGTGCCCGATCTTCTTGCAGGCTATGCAAGCTTTGCCTTTCGCTGGATAGACTCCCCGGCGGTGTTCGTATCCGCAGTTTTGACAGCGGATCTTGAACTCTCCTGCACCGGTGTCGCCAGAATTCCAAGATGGCGATTTCCAAGATAGCGGTGCAGACAGCCGGACCACCGGTGCACCAGTACGCGTAGTAGCATATTTATTAAGAAAATCTATTTCCTTAACTTCAACATCTGATTTGGGGTCCTCCAACAGATCCAAACTGAACTCACTCATTTCGCACATGCTAACACTCTTCTCAAGAGTTAAATCAGCTGTTTGCAGCAATTTGTTATGAAGATTAACGTTCTTAACAGCAGCCACCAACCGATCGCGTAACAGCGATTCCTCAACTGTTCCGTATTCACAATCCTTCACTTTGTCTCTCAGCGCAGTAATGTATGTGGCCTTGGTTTCTGTAGCTTGATTATGCGAATTAAACTTGTATCTTATGATTATCAAACTGCACTTGCCTATACAATATGTGGTCCGATCTTGGCTCGGTCTGCGAGCGCGATGGACATATTGGTAAAAACTTTCTGCGCTTCTTCGCCAGCGACATGAAGAAAGATGCAGCATTGCACTCGTTCTGTCTTCATTATGACACCTGCTGCTGTGACGTATATGTCATAAGCACTGATCCATGTTTTCCAGTTCGATCTCGCATTGTCGCTGAGGACAAGCTGACCTGGCAGCCGCAGACCCGGCAGTGTATTAGCGGGCGGCATTCTTCCTCATCTGACACCATGTAAAGGTACAACGTCTGAACTTCTGGATACTGAATGCTTTATTCACCGTCCAGGGCTCTGAACCACCGGCCAAACTTTCCATGACATCATCTCATTAACATATTCCTTTGTTCTCTCTCAATGCCTGGATCCCATTATGCATCTCATTAGCATATATTACATGCGCCATGCGAATGCGAATGTGGTATATGCGGCATAGATATATGCCAACCCCCAATAGCCGATGTTTTCTTTTTGTGCTGGGGGGTCATTAAACAAACAAACACACCAAAAATGATACCCATAACATTCTCTCCCTCTCCCCCTCCTCCCCCACCTCAGGAGGTGATTCAGGAGGTGTGAAATGAGGTGGGATAGGTGTAAGAACAACTGACTGGTAACACCTTGTGACCGTTTCTCTTTTTTCATTAAGGGTGTGAGCTTTCGTCGTGAAACCACTCACTACTGGTACTAGTACACTGGGAGATGGTTCTGTTGTATAATACCACAACCTGATAGTGATACCCCACTGAACCATATTATCCTAATAAGTACTGAGCAAACTAGACCTGGTCCTGTCTAGGGCGGCCAGACCTCCTGCTTTAGGAAGGACAGTCCTGCTTTTGATACCTCTTTTTATATACTTCAATTCATCATAGACAATATTTGATTTAGGTTGAATCTTGAGGCTTAGGACTAGTAATTAACTTGTGAAGTACTGTAATTTATGTATTTGGCGTATTATGAAGCAAAATGCACATTCCTTGTGTGTGTGTGCGTGTGTAGCAGAAGCTGTGTCCTTTTTGGAGATTTGGAAATGGACACCCGTCATATCCTGTATTAATACTGAGCAGTAGGCTAGGCTTAGGTAACGAGAAGTATCAATTGTGTACGTCATTGGTCTGACACCGCCAGGATTTGAACCCACGACCTGCCGCACATGAAGAAAACTCTCATTATTCAGGCATCCCATGGAGTTGATACTGTAATATTTCAATTAAATTCTTTATTTCAGACCCATCATTAGGGGGTGACATAAAGTGGTCCATGGTAGTAGTCTGCATTGACCTCTCAGGCAAGGGGCCACATAGACAGGTAGGTGTGGATAGGGTGATGACGTCAGGGAGCTTATGTGTGCGTGACACCAGCCATCCACATGGTGAACTGAATGCAGCCTACCACACTGTGGGACTAACTTTTATTTTTTTTACGGAGATTTATAAATGGGGTAATTATTAATTATTTTAAATATATATATATTTATAATTAAAGAACGAACATAAAAGATAAACACCAGCTTCTTAGTTTTAAGATCATATTTCGTTTTATTTCTGAGCGCACATCCTAAGAATGAAAACCCAACCTCTTATACCCCAAACCAAACATGCACGCTCCATACACACAGCATCTATAAACTCCATAGCAATATTTGACACGTATATGTACATGAAACATTAATGTTTCTTTACCTGGTCACTTCTGTATATTGGTGTAATTAGCTATGCAAACGAGTGCACATACTCGTATATATATTAGACGCTCAACACCCGATTGTCCATAATTGGATTTAATAGGAATAAACAAACTGCCTTATTATATTCACAAAAACTAAAAATATATCATGATACAGATCATATTATTTCTAAACCATTTAGAATTGGCTAAATGCCATGATTATGAAGGCCAAAATAGTCTGTGAATTATAAGTAATTAGTCACTCATATATACATATTAAATCTCCACCAAGAGACTATAGACAGAGTTTGCACCGGTTAATAGACTTGTTAAATATTTGTATACCCTTTGATGTAATTCCCCCCCCCCCTCTTTTCATAAAGTTAACCAAAAATCTAATTTACATGTTTAAATCTATATAGCACACTATAAATATATTGTGGATATTTACTCCTCAGTAAAAGTAAGTGGACGCAACAGGTTCTGTATGAATATCTCACTTTTACAACAGCTAAATATCAGAGGGGAATTACTAAATTCAGTGTTAATGGGATTTAAACAGAAGCAATTGATATGTCTAATCATCGCATCTTATTTCCCTCCAGAAGGCATTCCAGAAATGCTAGTGTTTCAATATTAGGAGGTGGGCGGGATGAGCCCAGGCTATTCAAAGTCGTGGTTTTCCAGACCAGTGTGAACCATATATACAGCAGTAGCCATGTATGAACACCAGCATTTATACAGAGCCATTTATGAACACCAGTGGTTATACAAAACCTTGTATGTACACCAGTAGCTATACGGGACCATATATAAACACCATCATTAATAGTCATGTATGCACACCAGTAATTATATGGGGCCATATATAAACACCATCACTAATAGTCATGTGTGCACACCAGTAGTTATACAAAGCTATATATACACACCAGCAGCTATACAGGGCATATATGAACACCATCACTAATACTCATGTATGCACACCAGTATTTATACAAAGTAATGTATGCACACCAGTAGCTATACAGAGCATATATGAACACCATCACTAATAGTCATGTATGCACACCAGTAGTTATACAAAGCCATGTATGCACACCATTACCTATACAGGGCATATATGAACACCATCACTAATACTCATGTATGCACACCAGTATTTATACAAAGTAATGTATGCACACCAGTAGCTATACGGGGCATATATGAACACCATCACTAATAGTCATGAATGAACACCAATAGTTATACAAAGCAATGTATGCACACCAGTAGCTATACAGGGCATATATGAACACCATCACTAATAGACATGTATGCACACCAATAGTTATACAAAGCCATGCATACACACCAGTAGCTGTACAGGGCATATATGAACGCCATCACTAATACTCATGTATGCACACGCAGACATGTATGAACATCGGTGATTATACAGAGCCACGCATGAAAATCAGCACCTAGTCCGGTAGACACACCAGTTGTTATACAGAGCCACATGTCAATACCAGCAGTTATACAGTCATCTACGAACACCATTGTTAGTAGTTGTTCTCCATTTTTGCCTGTAGCGCCTTGAAGTCGGCTATAAGAGTGCGCACGTCGGGGTTAGAGCTGCACGTGGCCTGCAACTCAATCAGATAGCACGCGATGGCATCCAGACTTGCCGTCACAAATTGTCGTCTGCAAAGAGATTAAAACACATATGCTTTATATTCACTACAGGTATGATCTGATAGCTAGATATCTGAATAACTGAACGCACAATTTATGAATAAGTAAATAAATAACATGAATTAATAGAAGGAACATCTACATAATAAATCCATTCAGAAATCCGTCATCATATATTTTACAGGATACTCTCCCCATCAGCACCAATTTTGTCAAAAGGTCAGTTTGAAATCGGTCCACCTCAACAGGCAATTAATTCCGATTGACTCCTACTCAATATGGTGCTCTATACACAATAGGTTTGTAAGGAAGACCGAAGTGTCCCAATACCAAGTGAGCATTCTATACATGCTGCTTTCCAGTATCACTAAATGCTAGTATGTGCCCATTCTTACTCATCTCTGAATAATATTTTCAGAATTTCTAACATGATCAAGTCGGACAACCAGTTAACTAGTTCTTTAGACAATGAACCACCTCCAGAGTCAAATAGACACCTTTATAACGGGTCTAATTATTTGTGTGAACTACGCCACTTCTAACCTTGCGCTTTTACTCATGTGCTGACCCTGTATATGTCACGCCCACTCCCCTCGCCCACAGCCAAGGACATACAAAGGATGTGTGCACAGTGGTGTCACACACACATTGGCCTTTGTGTAGTCAATATGGTATTTGACAACAAACAAACAAACAAATAAACAAAAAGGGGGGGGGGGGGGAAGCGGTAACCTATGACGACGTATCTGTAAATAATCGAGAATACTGAAAACTGAACCTTGCTTCAATAGTATCCTTATCCCAGTAAGTGTGGCCTTACATTCCCCAATATTATAACCTAACCACCCACCCTTATATTAAGGGTGGGTGGTTAGGTGGATAGGGGTTGCTACTAAGTTTATGGCTGTTGCTGGACTGAAAACGAATCACCCTATTCTAGCAATGGTCATTTATAAAATGAACCAACTGACAACAGATGGGTATGACATCCACCTGTGCTGGGTGCCTGGCCATGCCGGCATACAAGGAAACGAATGAGCTGATCGGGCTGTGAAGAAGGCCCTGAACTGTGATGTGGAACCGTGTCTGATCCCTCACTCTGATATGAAACCACTAATAGCCATCCACATAAAATCCAAATGGCAACATGAGTGGGATGAAAACATTAATAAACTTAAAGAAATTGAACCATCTGTGGGAAAGCCACCAGAGACTCATGCGGGAGGTCGGCGGGACCAAGTGGTCCTTAGCCACTGTGATATTGGCCACTCGTGGCTTACACATGCTTTTCTGCTCAAGGAACCTCCCCCTGAATGTATTGGGTGTCAGTCCCCACTGACACTCAAACACATTTGACTAAGTTGTGTTGATTTTTTGGCCCTGCGCCAACAGTTCTACACTGCAGACAGTATGTATGACCTTTTTACTAAGGTAAAACAGGAAAACATTTGAGCCTTTTTGAGGGCAGCTGGACTGTACCACCTCATATAGTTTACTAAATAGATTCTATCAATTATTAATAAAACTTTTCTTTTTCTATGAGAATTTGTTTCCCTTGACCACAAATATACGAGCTTTCTAATTTAATGAGTGTCTATTGGCACATAATTGATTGTCTGCTTTTACATGTAAAAGCGATGGTTTGAACAAAAAACAAACATTTCTCGCCGTGAATATGGCCTATGCTGTCGACACGGCGTAAAGCAACCACCAATCAATCAATCAATCAATCAATCAACTAAGTTTACGATGGGAGATCAGGGTGTAGCTGACCAGGAAAAGCACTGTTGCTGGAATGTGAGCAGCTGTAAGAGGATTGAGACACTGGTACAGATACATATTTTAATTACACATAAATTCAAGTAAAACACAAATACAGGGCACAAGAACATCATTTTGGTTTTGTTACCAAGAAACATTGTTATTGGTTTAAAGTTTATTTGTTGTTGTTTTATGTCCTAGCAACATCTAAGGTCATATCAGGACGGGTACTGACTTGTGATAGTGTGCACTCAGGTGACTTTAGTGTTGCCCCACTGCGAAACCAGGTCACCAGCACCATGACCAGATATCCCACTCAGTCATATTATCCTGACACTGAGGCAACCAGTCCTTGCCCTATCCTAATAATGGTGAGCGCCAGGCTAGGAAGTGACAAGTATCAAATTTTAAGTCATTGGTTTGATTCGACCAGGATTCGAATCCACAAACTCATGGGTTCAGATCTCCCGATCTCCCAAAAGAGGAGACGGACGCTCTACTCATTCAGCCACACCATCTGGTTTTGGTTTAAAGTGAGTTTATGGCCTATAGTGAAAGACAGCTCTGAGAGGGACACACACCCTACTCTTAGCATGCAAACTTACTCACAGCTTCAGACTTGGCCAGGCCTGTCTTAGTGACTCACAGACAGTAACTTGGAAGAGACATATTCCCAACAGTATATGAACTGCAAACTGAGTGTGCAATTTCGAATACAAACAGCGAAAAGTCGCCACACACCTTGTATGCATTTGCATTCATATATATGGAATCCTAGCTTAACTCTATGAATCATTCCGATTTTGCCCCTTCAAAACAACTATTTTAATTATTTTACGCTCTATTACACTGTTTGCATAAATAACCTACCGCTCGTAGTTTGGAACGGAGTTAGGGTTGTCTGCGAATCCCTCCAGTAGGTGATGGATGACGTGGAGCAAGTAGAAGGGGTTTCTCATTGCCTGCCAACATGGATCCTGAAATGGAAATTGTCCTTTGTTTATATATACATATTAGGACTTGTCGTTACCTAGCTTGCCACTCGGCATCACCAAGATATGTCAAGGACTGGTTAGCTCATATATTATCCATAATATATGAACTCATTTTATATGTGGAGTTGCATATAAAAATATAACGGAAGAGATAATGTGTATGTATTTATTTGTAAGCCGACCAATGGGCAGGAGTGTAGGATTGCCTTTGATGGTGGCGCCAACAGCGGAATGCGACGTGACTAACTGCCGATCGTCCACTCCTCATTGCTTTGAATTTTATTTTTGTATTTGTCGGCACAGGTGATCCTACCTGGGCCAGAGTAAGGCATAAACACACTTCAACCCATTTCCGTGTCTTCTTGTTATTCTGTATGATTTAAATACCATTTAGCCAGAATGCTCGATTCTACCCATGTTGGTAATGAGAGATGAAAGTGGTCTCTGCCAAAAATCGCGGAAATCAACCTGTGGTTATTATACCAACGGCGAATTTCCGCCAAAACGCGGGTTTCCTCCCATAGTATTAGCACTCTCAGGGAATCGCGGAAAAACGCCGGAAGTCAGGTTTCAAATCGCCTTGTTGTGAGTGTATTATCGTCCATACTTCATACTTTGTGTTTGGGTTTATGTTCTCGGAACATTTACGGTCATATAAGAACGGGGTTCGAACTAACAAATAGTTATCATATAGTGATATACATCCATATTCCTTAGCATATTGTTTAATGTTAATCAGTAAAAAAAAAAAATTTATCGCGGAAATAGGCGAAATCGCGATTTCATCTCTGCGTAATAGATTAACTAAGCTTTCATTAAGACTCCACTGTCAGGTATGCTGGTGCTGGGCGTTAGTCACTATTCAGTGAAGAAGTGTCTTAAGTTAAAAGAGGGCATGGGCTTGCTGGAAGTGGGTCAGGCAGTACAGTCAGTCTTAATCGGTGATATCACGATTTATTAATAAAATGACGATTCCGGGCCTAGCATAAAAAAACAAATACAGTTTTCAGCGTATTTGAACTACCAATTTGTTGTTGTGATATTTGTTTGTTTATATTGAAGTGCTTACTTAGCACGAATGCATTTTATAAATCGAAAATTATGACACTGTTAGGGTTTGCACGCATCGGTGAAAGTCCTAAATATTCTTGAATTTAGACTTTTGGTTTGATGTTCTTGAATATTGAATTTGGTGGCCAACTTTTTCTGTGAATCTTGATTATAACATATTTACATCTGATCTCATATTTCCAACTCAAATGGGACAATGTTAGAGTGAAAATCTGAAGGTACCCAGTTTGTTTGTGTGTGTATGTTGTTTGTACATCAGTTTATTAAGCTGGGGAATTTTCAGTCACAGACACAGACAATTTGATCGTCTTATTTCCCCTACTCCTCACCCTATCTTGTAATGCTGAAGGGGCAAGTACCTTTTTTTTGCTCAACCAGGATTCCAACCTGGGGATTCGAACTCCATGAGCTAGCAAATGGGAGGCGGGTGCTCTACTTATTTGGCCACTCTATCTGGATTTATAGTACTGCCCCACTAGGAGGCCAGACTAACGACACCATGATTTAATTTCCCACTCAGGCACATTATCATATATTTAATTTTAGTCACATAGCATGCTATTTTTCACATAATATGGTCTTTGTCAAATTCATATCAAAGACTTGATATGAATTTGTTTTTGACAAATTCCTGTGTTACTTTTATGGAATTGTTTTCCCAACATTTTGAGCAGATTGTATTAAATTTTAGTTTCAAAATGCTGCGTGGGTTTTGCAGAGAATATTTATGATTCTGGGATCATTGACTACTGTTTTCATTCCTGGGGGTTGATGGCTATGTAAACGCATATATTTCCACATTGTGAGGCGATACACTAAGTTACTTGAATTCCTAGCACTCTATGGCAATAAATGGATTTCATACTGAAACCACGTACCTTTGATTTGAACAGTCGATCATACACCTCATGTAGCTTAGGCGTGCCTATTCCAATTTCCTGCATCGTCCGGTAGACGAATTCAGGGTCAAAGTTCAACTGACAACTGTACCGCTCCAAGTGTTTCACAATGAACGCTGTGAACATATGATAAACATATAAATATTATATAAATATCTGTTCTTGAGCGGATAACTCTAGTGGACAAGAGGCCACCCATTCTATTAGATTTAATTAACTTTTCAACTTAAAGCTGCATAATCCGATGATTTTGAGTCATTTTTCTGAGATTAATATATTAATTTGAATGTTATAATCTACCTTACTTTAGTTTGAAGTAACTTTAATTTTAAATGGCTAACTTCTGAGATATTTGTAAACATAAGCGTAAACATGTTAAATTAGATTTGGCAAGCACGCCAACATTCTGACACCATAGGCTTCTGCAGTAACAGGTTCTATTAAATTGACTCAGTGTTCCCTTCTATGTGGTGACAAATGCTTAATAAGTGCATCAGTATCTAAGTTAGATATGTAGAATCAAATTTGATGCTTCATCAGATTATGCAGCTTTAAGCCCCGGTCACACTTCGGCTTGCGAGCACTTTGCGACCATCCTTTTTCTTAATGGCCGCAAGCAGTAGCGTGACTGGGGAATTATATGTGACCATGTATCAAGGTTAATTGTAAAATACAAATGCGCACACACACACACACATATATACATACATGTGGCCCAGGCATGTAACTTAGCAAAATACACACATACACACATGCATGGCATACATACATACACACACATACACACACACACACACACACACACACACACACACACACACACACACATACATACATACACACATACATACATACATACATACATACATACATACATACATACATACATACATACATACATACATACATACATACATACATACATACATACATACATGGAAAATACATCATTCCCACAAGAGCATACATAGGAATGATCACAACCACTGGTTGGAAGAAGAGGGCATGGAGAACTTCCTAGCTTGCTTTGGGTGACACTCACCAAGAGGGAAGTACCGATCAGTGCCGCTGTAGATGGCTCCGAGGGCCGTCAGTTTGGTGCCGAGGGTCGCCATCCGCGAGGTGGCCATTTCCTGAGGCGTCTTCTCCAGTTCTGCATGCACGAAATGGAAAAGGGATAGAACTAAATTCTAAATGTAATACAAATGATGTGGTTTTTGGGTTAATCTTTTTTTCAAATGTATTATATAATTTATCACATTTATTTATTTATATATATATATATATATAAATATAGATTAGTTAGACGAATCTTACCTGGGTATAGATGATGGATAACTATTGTTTTACCGAGATAGGAGCCTCGGATAGACGTGGGCGAGGGAGAAGGAGCCATCGGGTCAGCAATCTTACCTACTAATCAGATAAAGATCGAATAACAAAACTAAATCTCGCTAATCTTGGTACAGATGATGACGGAAGGGCGTGGGGGTGGCCCTCGCCACGCTACCGAGGCTCCTACCTCGGAAAACAATGTCCATCATCTATACCAGAAGATTCGTCAACATCTATTACTCGGTACCGCCTCTGCTAGCCACAGCTAGGGACCTTTACTATCATTTATCCTAATTCTGTTGTATTTATTCTATATAAGTGTTATTCAGTATTGGTGCATGTAGACAATAAACAAAAAGTGACTTATCTCACTTGTCTTAATGGTGAGCCTCTGTGCGATAGTGGGCCTCTATCGCTGTGATAATGTTTTGCAACGACTACGGTTTCCATCCTGGTGAGCCAGGATACGTTCACGGAGATGCCTAGTAATCTGGCCTTAGAGACCATCGCCCCACGTGTAGAGTGCGATGTATATCTGGTTGTGTTGACTCCTGATAGTTTCAACACAGTCATGGTCCATCTGGCGAGGGTGTCCCTCGAAATACCCTTGTGTGGCTTAATAAAGCTCACCAAAAGCTGCCTTGAGTTTCTTAATGTTCTTGTCTTGGATATATATGTCCGTATTGCGGAGACTACACATAATTTTCGATCCTCTGTGAAACTAGTGACACTGATTGTCGACAGGGGATCACCTAAACGATTTGACTTCAACAAAGTTGTTAAATCAAACGTTGCTTCCTTGTTATTGATTTCAAGACCATTGAGCGACATGGCGACTATAGTTTGGCCCCTGTGTCCTGTAACCAGCAGAAGAAGCAATGCTACTTTGAATCCTAATAGTTTAACGTCCAGGAACTTATTCTCTGGCCATTCTTTGAAGAGTTTAAAAACAAGAGATACATCCCAAAACCTATTATATCTGGGTTTGGGAGAGTTCCTCTGATAAATTGATCGTACGATCCAGCAAATAACATGGTGTTTACCCATTGTTTCTCCATTAATCCTAGGTAGGATTATTGACAGCACACATCTGGCTGCATTGATAGCGCCATAACCTAAACCTTCATCTTCTAAGAAACGTAGGAATCATCCTGCCTGGGATATTGTCGGGTTCATTGGCTTAACTTTCTTAAGTAAGCAATATATGCCCCATTTCTTTAAATAGGTTGTATACATTTTCACTGTTCCTTTCCTCCACGCGTGAGAAACCAACCGTTGTTGTGTTATCTTGTCCAAGCCGAATTGTTCCAAGTACTTATTTAAAAAAGGAATGCTACCAAAGGAGTCGTCGACACGTTTCCGTGGCGCGCTAATGGTCCCTGATGTTTCAGGTTTCCTCGGTATCTTGGGAAGCGTAGGCTGCTTTTGGCCGTCGAGACTAGTCTGGCTAGCCACGGTTGAGTGTCCCATTCGGGGACGATGAGGATGGCGTGTGTTTTGTCCATATGTATCTTTCTGGCGACCTTGCTAATAATGGTAAAAGGGGGGAAAATGTAAAAGAAATGATCTTGCCAATTTAGCGAGAAGGCATCTATGTGCCAAGCATTTGGTTCGGGGTGCCACAAAACATATTTGTCCAGTTTAAAGTTATTACGTGAAGCAAATAAATCTATATCCGGCAAGCCCCATGTGTTACAGATTTCTTTGAAAATTGATCGGTTTAGTGACCACTCTAAGTGGTCATGGAAATGGCGACTCATCTTGTCTGCAAGAAAATTCTGCGTACCGGGTATGTGTGTTATTGTTAACCAAACCTCAAACTTTTGAGCCCAATTCCAAATGAGTAGTGCCATTTCGTTACACTGTATTGATTTTGTACCTCCCATATTTCTGACATAAGCCATCGCCGTGGTGTTATCCGTAAGGATACGTACATTATGTTTCGGTACTTTAACAAGGCTTGTTAAACCTAAGTAAATGGCTCTTAATTCTAAAACATTAATATGATCGGAAATTTCAGATTCTAGCCATCTTCCTCCTGTTGCTACATCATTGCAATGTGCCCCCCAACCTTGCAGTGACGCGTCAGTTGTAACTGTAGTGTTGGGTTCACCCATTCTAATGGGATTGGGAGACTTATCAAAGTGACTTAGCCACCAAGAAATGTCGGCTAGTCCGTTCTCAGAAATAAACATTTTCTTTTCAAAATTACCCTTTGCTCGGGCCAAAGCTAGATTTTTATCAATTTCCAGGGACTTAACGTGTGCGCCGCCATATAAAATAGCAGGGCTGTACGAAATCATTATACCGATTAACACTGCGACCTCTCTTATCTTTGGCCTAGAAGTGTCTAACAGCTGTATCGCTGTATCCCGAAACTTATCTTTCTTTTGTTGTGTAAGTGACACGGTCATAGCCGTTGTGTTTAAAATGAAACCTAGACACTTAAGCTCCTTAGTAGGAGAAAAAACAGATTTCTTATCATGTATGAAGAAACCCAAGTTTGAGAAAAGTTGACATAAATCTTGAACGGCGAGCTCGCATTGTGTGAAAGATTGTCCCATAATGAAAGAATCATCAATGTATGGAAACATACAATGACCAAGTTTTGCCATTTTTGAAAAAAATGGTTTCAACAACTTAGTAAAAAGGCACGCCAAACCATTTGGTAGGCAGGTAAATTCAAAAAGCTGCCCATTCCAAACAAATCTTAAATATTTGCGATCTACGTCCTGAATAGGTACGGTATAGTACGCATCTCTTAAATCTACACTCGCTAGCCAATACTCTGGGGTAATCAAATCGCGAGCTGTTTCTAAGGAACACATTTTGAAATGTTGGTATTCAATGATTTCATTTAATTTAGTTAAATCTAAGATCATTCTTATGGTCCCATCGGGTTTAGGAGTGGAGAAAATATTTTAAATGAATTCACCGTTAGTATGTTTTACTCTTTTGATAATGCCTTTGGCTTCAAAAATCATTACCTGTTCATTCAGTTTAAATCTTTCTTCCGAATTGAATTTATATGGAAAAGGTGCTCTTTTCTGGACAGGTAATTCTGTGAAAGGAATTTTAATGCCTTTAATAATACTAAGAACCTCTGGGTTTGTGGTTAATTGTTGCCATTGATGTAAATAATTAGCAATGTTGCCAGCTTGAAACTTGCTTACGTCAGTTTGTGTTTCCTCTGTGCCCATTTCAGGGCCAGGAAATGTTTGTGTGGCATTTTCTACTTGTTCCCTGGTTTGGGGAACTGTGGTTTGGGAACAAAATCCCTTCTGTAACCGCGGTTGTCGTTCCAGTTTGAGGGTTGTCTGTCGCCTCGACCTCTTCCCCTCTGGCTGTATCCGAAGGATGGTCCGCCCCTGAACGGCCTTCCTCCTCGTCGGAAGCGAAAATCCGTCCGGCTTCGCCTGAAACCGAGGGGATTTTGGAATTTACGGCCCTTTTGTTCGGTGTTCTTGGCACTCTTATTGTCCACTTCTACTTGCTTGTAAAGGTAGGCGAGCTGACCCCCGAACATTTTGGACTTGTCCAGAGGTTTGCCTTTGATGGGGGTAGGTCCCGAATACACCGTGTATTCCTTGCCGTCATTATCCGTCATTTTCTTTGACCGGGCAACTTCTTTGCCAGCATCTGTAGTGACGGATTTGAACACGTTTTCGAACCTGCGATGTGTCATGTAGTTACTCGCTGCAGCGAGCAATGCAATGCCCCTGTCCATTACACGAGCCAAGGACGAGAATTTATTCTCGGTTTGCATGCGGTTAGCGACCGGGATAATGGAAGTCAAGGACCCCAAAACTGCCTTATGGATTAAACATAGGGCAGTTTCATAGCGGCGACGTTCGTCTGACAGATGGATGCCAGCATCCATCTCCTTACAGACCGAAGCGGGGATACCTTTGATCCCAATCTTTGGGTTGAGGTGGCTGGTCACTGTCCCGGTCGGACGTCTGGGCCCCGGGCTGTGGGGACGGCGGAGCCGTAGCAGCTGGTGACGAATCGTAATCCGGAGGGGCAATGCCCACGGCTGCCGCGGGCGGCTTATTCCGCCGAGTGGCCATCGGTTTCTGTAACGACAAAAAGAGTTACTTAAACCGGAATCATCTCAACTACACAAAGTGTAAACCAGTAAACTGGGTTGAGGTAACAGGTACAGTGTTACGTGTATTACAACGTTTCAGTACAGGCATGAAGCTAAAGTTTGCCGTAGGTGCATGGTAACGAAACCAACCAAACGGGGGGAGTCGATCCTTAGATCGCCCACTCTCTCTGTTCTGTACACTTCTCCCACCCGCGGCTACGACGCCAGCAAGTTGGAGAAAATATTACGAAACTCGGAGGTTCGCCTTAAAACCGATCTGGGGTGTCTATAAAAAACACCCAGAAGCATCCCCAACAACATCCTCTATTAGGATCCGGGAGAATTTTATTAGGAAATGAGCAACTCGGGTTACCATTTCTCCCTGTCTCAAAAACAGGTGTCAATAGAACAAAGGACTATCGGTTTCGTTCGTGCCCGCGGCACCCAGTTTTCTATCCTCAAGTAAAAAACACGTACAAAGTCCAAAAGGGACCTGAGAAAGTTCTAAACTTTCATAATGTGATGCTATAATGCATCATAAACCATTTAAACTAAATTTCTATTACTTACTTTGTGAATAAGTAGTCTTAGTAGATAAATCCTGTTGGAGCAACTCACAAACGTCCTCCCGTTGTGAGTCACTTATGCTAATTGCTGGACCCGGATGTGCTTCCTTCTCCCTAGCCTGCGGCTAGCCAGAGGCGGTATACCGAGGTAAAATATATATATATATACATATATATAGATTAGTTAGACGAATCTTACCTGGGTATAGATGATGGATAACTATTGTTTTACCGAGGTAGGAGCCTCGGGTAGACGTGGGCGAGGGAGAAGGAAGCACATCCGGGTCCAGCAATCTTTACCTACTAATTCAGGATAAAATGATTCCAAAAAACCAAAAACCTATGGTAATGTGACCTAATCTTGGTACAAGTGATTTAATAGACGTGGCAGGGCGTGGTGGGTGGGCCCTCGCCCACGTCTACCCGAGGCTCCTACCTCGGTAAAACAATAGTTATCCATCATCTATACCCAGGTAAGATTTGTCTAACTAATCTATTTTACCTCGGTATACCGCCTCTGGCTAGCCGCAGGCTAGGGAGACCTTTACGTAATATCATTTTTATCCTGATATTCGTGTTAGTTACTATTCTATTATCAAGTCTTATTTAAGTATGTTTGTACAATTGTCATGACAAAAAAGCGAAAAAGTGCACTTTGTCTCACCTATGTCTTTTAGTTGGTGAGTAGCCTCTGTGCGATAGGTTGAGGCTTCTCTAGTCGCTTGTGATAATGTTTTGCAAACGATCTAGCAGTTTTCCATCCTGCATGAGCCAGGATCCGTTTGACGGAAATGCCAAGTGATCTGGCCTTAGATACCATTGCACCACGTGTAGAGTGCGATGAATATCTGTTTGTGTTTACTCCTGAAAGTTTTAACACCGTCATGGTCCATCTGGCGAGGGTGTCCCTCGAAATGCCCTTGTGTGGCTTAATAAAGCTCACCAAAAGCTGCCTTGAGTTGCGTATTATTCGTGTCTTGGATATATAAGTCCGTATTGCGGAGACTACACATAATTTGCGATCCTCTGTGAAACTAGTGACACTTATTGTCGACAGGGGATCACCTAAACGATTTGATTTCAACAAAGTTGTTAGATCAAACGTTGCTTCCTTGCTATCGATTTCAAGACCATTGAGCGACAGGGCGACTATTGTTTGGCCCCTGTGTCCAGTAACGAGCAGAAGGAGCAAAGCTACTTTGAAGCCTAAAAGCTTAACGTCCAGGAACTTATTCTCTGGCCAGTCCTTGAAGAGTTTAAACACAAGAGAAACATCCCAAAACCTATTATATTTGGGTTTGGGAGGATTCCTCTGATAAATTGATCATACGATCCAGCAAATAACATGATGTTTTCCCATTGTTTCTCCATTAATCCTAGGTAGGATAATTGAGAGCGCACATCTGGCTGCATTGATAGCGCCATACCCTAAACCTTCGTCTTCCAAAAAACGTAGGAAACGTCCTACCTGGGATATTGTTGGGTTCATAGGCTTAACTTTCTTAAGTAAGCAATAAATACCCCATTTCTTTAAATACGTGGTATACATTTTCACAGTTCCCTTCCTCCAGGCGTGAGAGACCAAACGTTGTTGTGTAATCTTATCCAAGCCGAATTGTTCCAAATATTTATTTAAAAAAGGAATGCTACCAAAGGAGTCGTCGACACATTTCTGTGGCGCGCTAACGGTCCCTGATGTTTCAGATTTCCTCGGTATCTTGGGAAGCGTAGCATGCTTTTGGCCGTCGCGACTAGTCTGGCTAGCCAGGGTTGAGTATCCCATTCGGGGACGATGAGGATGAAGTATCTTTCGGGCGACTTTGCTAATAATGGTAAAAGGGGGGAAAATGTAAAAGAAATGATTTTGCCAAGTTAGCGAGAAGGCATCTATGTGCCAAGCATTTGGTTCTGGGTGCCACAAAACATATTTCTCGAGTTTAAAGTTATTACGTGAAGCAAATAAATCTATATCCGGCCAGCCCCATAATTGACAGATGTGTTTGAAAATTGATGGGTTTAGTGACCACTCTAAGTGGTCATGGAAATGGCGACTCATCTTATCGGCAAGGCAATTTTGCGTGCCGGGTATGTGTGTTATTGTTAACCAGACGTCAAACTTTTGCCCCCAATTCCAAATGAGTAGTGCCAACTCGCTACACTTAATAGATTTTGTACCTCCCATATTTCTGACATAAGCCATGGCTGTGGTGTTATCCGTAAGGATACGAACATTATTTTTGTGTACTTTAACAAGGCTGGTTAAACCTAAGTAAATGGCTCGTAATTCTAAAACATTAATATGTTCAGAAATTTCCGAATCTAGCCATCGTCCCCCCATTGCTACATCATTGCGATGTGCCCCCCAACCTTGGAGTGAGGCGTCAGTCGTAACTGTAGTATTGGGCTCACCCATTCGAAAGGGATTGGGGGAGTTATCAAAGTGACTTAGCCACCAAAATATGTCGGCTAGTCCACCGTCAGAAATAAACATTGTCTTTTCAAAGTTTCCCTTTGCGCGGGCCAAAGCTAGATTTTTATCGATTTCCAGGGACTTAATGTGTGCGGCCCCATATAGAATAGCAGGGCTGTATGAAATCATTATACCGATTAAGACTGCGACCTGTCTTATCTTTGGCCTAGAAATGTCTAACAGCTGTATCGCTGTGTCCCGCAGCTTATCTTTCTTTTCTTGTGTAAGTGACACGTCATGGCCGTCGTGTCCAAAATGAAGCCTAGACACTTAAGCTGCTTAGTAGGAGAAAACACGGATTTCTTAGCATGGATGAAGAAACCCAAGTTTGAGAAAAGTTTACATAAATCTTGAACGGCGAGCTCGCATTGTTCGAAAGATTGTCCCATAATGAAAGAATCATCAATGTATGGAAACATACAATGACCCAGTTTAGCCATGTTTGAAAAAACCGGTTTCAACAACTTAGTAAAAAGTCATGGCGCAGACGCCAAACCATTAGGTAGGCAGGTAAATTCAAAAAGCTGGTCATTCCAAACAAACCTTAAAAATTTTCGAAACCCCTCTTGAATAGGGACGGTATAGTAAGCATCTATTGATGCGCGAAAAGGAAGAGAGAGGTGGGGGTCGAAATAAAAGGTTTTTATTTTCGCCTCAGACAAGCATACAGGGCATACAGGGTAAACGAGGAGTAGAGGTAAATAATGAACAAAGGGATAAAAATAAGGAAACTCATGAGGAGCGGAGTAAAAATAGAGAAACAGAGATCAAGTGTCAGTGGAGTGAGGGGGTGCCGAGGAGCCCTCCACCAAAAGTAGGAGAGGGCTCGCGGCGCGCCCGAGGCGGGGGGCCGGGGCGCCCGAGGCGGGGGTCCGGAGATGGAGGTCTGGGCGGAGAGGGCTGGCGGCGGGCCCGAGGCGGAGCAGGTGGGGCGGGCCGGCCGAGGGGTGGGCCGTGTCGGGAGTCAGGCTCCCTCTCGGGGCGGGGAGTGTCCGGGGCCTGCGTCGACAGGGAGCGGGCGGCCAAAAAGGGGGAGGCCCGCTCCTTGGCGGGATCCGGTGAGGAGGTCCGACGAGGGTCGAGCAGGGGGGCAGCGAAGTCCTCGGGGCTGGATGGGGTGGTGGTCGGGGTCTGGGCGGCGGTGTTGTTGAAGGCGGTGTCGTGAGGATCGGCGGCAGAGGGTTCCTCCTGAGGCTGGGCTGGGATGTGGTCCGAGGTGTGATGCCCGAGGTGATGATCCCCGGCTGGGACTGGGCAGCGCTGCGATCGGTGGTCGCTGGGAGGTTGTCGGCGGGAGTTGCGGGGCTGTCGGCAGTGGTGAGGATGAGGCGCCGGAGGGGTCCCCCCGGGCCGGCCGGGGGGAGGCCGGCGGATCAAAAATCCGCCGAGGTGGCGGGGGGGGGGGGGGGTCTGGCGCTCACGGGTTTGTTTTGTGATGCAGTCGGCCTCACTGTGCATGGTTAGGAGGCGCCTCACATTGGCGCAGTATGCGCAGACGTGACGGCGCCTGTCCCCCGCCTCACCGTGGGCCTCCCCGAGGCGGGCCCGATCGCACGAGGCGGGGGCGCGGTTCCAGGCCGGGCAGGGGGCCCCGTAGGCGTCCCTGTCGTAGGTGGCGCGGGCGTCAGCTTGGGGTCGGGGGAGGTGGGCGCCTCGGTGGAGAGGGTCGGGTAGGCGGGCAGGGGCGGCGGTGGCTTGGTCCTCGGGCATGGCGAGGCAGTCTAATCTCATGAGGTTGAGCGCTACCGGGTCATGCCAGCCCTGGGGGAGGGTTCCGTCCGCGATCGCGGTAAACACGGTCTCTGAGTACCGGCGGACGGTCGCCCAGGGGTACACGAGGTTATCCCGGCAGACTGCTAAGTGGTGGTGGTGGAGTCCCTGGGCGGAGTGGGCGGGGAAGTCGGGGTGGTCGATGAGGGTGAGGAGGGCGAGGGTATACTCGTCCTTTGTCGCCTCCCCCCCTCTTCACCGGCTTCCTCTCTGCCCCTCGTTTGACCAGGTCCGAGGGGAAGATGTAGTTGGCCGGGATCCCTTGGCGCCTCACGGAGTGGCGCGCCTCGGCGGATGCCAGTATCTCCCGGACGGCGTCGGCCGCGGAGGCGGGGCTGTGGCGGATGGCCTCCTCGTGGTAGGCCGGCGAGGTGGCGGGTGGTGGTTGACTGGAGAGGTGACGGTACCTCTCGTACTCCGGGTGCGCGGCCCCGGGGAGGGACGCCTGAGGCGGCGGCGGTGGCCGGCATTACGACCAAATCAACACTCGCTAGCCAACACTCTGGGGTGATCAGATCGCGGGCTGTTTCTAAAGAAAACATTTTGAAATGTTGGTATTCAATGATTTCATTCAATTTAGTTAAAGTCTAAAATCATGCGAATAGACCCATCTGGTTTAGGCGTGGAGAAAATATTGGAAATGAATTCACCTCTAGTATGTTGTACTCGTTTGACAATGCCTTTGGCTTCAAAAACCCCAACCTGTTCATTTAGTTGGAATTTTTCGTGTGAATTGAACTTATATGGAAAAGGTGCTCTTTTCTGTACAGGGAATTCTGTGAAAGGAATAGCAATGCCTCTAACAATACTAAGAACCTGTGGGTTAGTGGTTAATTGTTGCCATTGTTCTAAACAATTAACAATGTTGCCCGCTTGAAAAAGGCTTACATCAGTTTGAGTTTCCTCTGTGACCATGTCAGGGCCAGGCTGCTGAAAAGTTTGTGTGGCGTTCTCTACTTGTTCCCTGGTTTGGGGAACTGCGGCTTGGGGACAAAGTCCCGTTTGTACCCGCGGTTGTCGTTCCAGCTTGAGGATTGTCTGTCGCCGCGACCTCTTCCCCTCTGGCTGAATGCGAAGGATGGGCCTCCCCGGAACGGCCTTCCTCCTCGGCGGAAGCGAAAATCCGTGCGGCTGCGGCGGAACCCGAGTGGGTTTTGTGACTTACGGCCCTTGAGTTCCGTATTCTTAGCACTCTTAGTGTCCACCTCTACCTGCTTGTACAAATAAGCAAGCTGACCCCCAAACATCTTGGACTTGTCCAGAGGTTTGCCTTTGATGGGGGTAGGTCCGGAATAGACGCTGTATTCCTTGCCGTCATGGTCCGTCATCTTCTTTGACCGGGCGACTTCTTTGCCCGCGTCGGTGGTTACGGATTTAAAGACATTTTCGAAGCGGCGATGTGTCATATAGTTGCTCGCTGCAGCGAGCAAGGCAATGCCCCTATCCATAACCCGAGCTAAGGACGAGAACTTATTCTCAGTCTGCATGCGGTTAGCAATGGAGATTATCGAGGTCAAGGAGCCCAAAACTGCCTTATGGATTACAGAAAGGGCAGTTTCATAGCGGCGCCGTTCGTCGGACAGATGGATGCCCGCATCCATCTCCTTACACACCGTAGCGGGAATACCCTTGACGCCGGAAATCTGTTCCGTCAATTTATTAATGACCTCCACCGGTTTGAACGTGGTAAAGTGGCCATTGACGGTATTCCGCATCATGGTTGTGGTACGCACCTTCTTTGCCTTTTTCTTGACAATCTTTTTGCCCACTTTAGCACCTATTTTGGCGTACACTCCCACACGTTCTGTATCGGAATCTGATTCCGTGGAAGGAGTCGTTTGACGATTCCGAGGACGAGTCTTTCTTTTTCTTTTTCTTTGATTTCTTAGGACGTTTAGCGTTGGCTTTGGTGAACTCGTCACCTGAGCTGCTCACAGTGCGGCGTTTCTTGCTGCGCGCTTTCGGTTTCGGAACCTCGGGGGCCGAAACCGTGTCCTCCTCGTCATCCGAAAAGTCCTCCCAATCCTCATCAGGGATTTGGGGAGGGCCCGCAAAGGAAAGAGCCTGGAATTGGCGCATCTTGTCCTCCATCATGGCTGCCATCTTAGCCTCCCAATCACTTGGTTGAGGTGGCTGGTCACTGTCCCGGTCAGAAACCTGTGCCCCGGGCTGTGGAGACGGCTCCGGCGCTGGTGACGAATCGTAATCCGTAGAGGCAATGCCCTCTGCTGCCGCAGGCTGCTTATTCCGCCGAGTGGCCATCGGTTCCTGTAACGACAAAAGTGTTACTTAACCGGAGTCATCTCAACAACACAAAGTGTAGCCAGTAAACTGGGTTGAGGTATATGGTACAGAATAGCGTGTATTACAACGTTTCAGTACAGGCGTGAAGCTAAGTTTTGCCGTAGGGTTATGGTAACGAAACCAACCAAACGGGGGGAATCGATCCGAAGATCGCCCACTCTCTCTGTTCCGTACACTTCTCCCACCCGCGGCTACGACGCCAGCAAGTTGGAGAAAATATTACGAAACTCGGAGGTTCGCCTTAAAACCGGTCTGGGGTGTTTATAAAAAACACCCAGAAGCATCCCCAACAACATCCTCTATTCAGGATCCGGGGGAATTTTCTTAGGAAATGAGCAACTCGGGTTACCATTTCTCCCTGTCTCAAAAACAGGTGTCGATAGAACAAAGGACTATCGGTTTCGTAAGTGCCAGCGGCACGCAGTGTTCTATCCTCAAGTAAAAAACACATACAAAGTCCAAATTGGACCTGAGAAAGTTCTGAACTTTCATAATGTGATGCTATAAGGCATCATAAACAGTTTAAACTAAATTTCCATTACTTACTTTGTGATTAAGAAGTAGCTGGTAGATAAATCCTGTTGGAGCAACTCACAAACGTCCTCCCGTTCTGAGTCACTTATGCTAATTGCTGGACCCGATGTGCTTCCTTCTCCCTAGCCTGCGGCTAACCAGAGGCGGTATACCGAGGTAAAATAGTATAGTTATACGAGTCTTACCTTGGTACAGATGATGGATAACTGTTGTTTTACCGAGGTATAAGCCTCGGATAGATGTGGGCTAGGGAGAGGTAAGCACGTCCGGTACCAGCAATCTTAACCTACTTATTGAGGATAAAAATGACTTTCAAACAATGGATACTATTACTTTATCGAAAAGGTACATCAACGGAATAGATGTGGCAGGGTGTGGCGGGAGGGCCCTAGCCCACATCTATCCGAGGCTTATACCTCGGTAAAAACAACAGTTATCCATCATCTGTACCAAGGTAAGACTCGTATAACTATACTATTTTACCTCGGTAAACAGCCTCAGGCTAGCCTCAGGCTAGGGAGACCTTTACATAATTCATTTTTTATCCTTAATATCATTCTTTCTTATTATTATAACATTCTAAATTTTTGTTCTCACCTATTCTTGTTAGTTGGCGAGAAGACGCTTTGCAACGCCGGTAGGCTTTTCTAGTCGTTTATTATAATGTTTTGCAAACGACTTAGCCGTCTTCCAGCCTGCATGCGCTAGTATTCTTTTCACAGAAATACCAAGCACCCGTGCCTTGGAGACCATGGCTCCTCTAGTTGAGTGGGAAGAGTATTTACTCGTATCCACTCCAGCCAATTTCAACACCGTAATTGTCCATCTGGCAAGTGTCTCGTGAAATCGCCTTATGTGGCTTTATAAAGCTCACTAATAGTTGTTGTGATGCACGTAAATCCTTTGTCTTGTATATATAAGCCCGTATGGCCGACACAACACATAATTTCCGATCATTCGGAAAACAGTCTAAGTGAACCGTTGATAAAGGGTCACCTAACGTGTTCGATTTGAGCAATTTTTCTAAATCAAACGTAGCTTGTTGCTTGTCTATTTCTAATCCAGTTAAGGATAAAGCAACAATCGTCTGTCCTCTGTGTCCGGTTACTAACAATAACAGGACCGCGACCTTAAAAACCTAACTGTTTTATATCTAACCACGAGTTGTGAGGCCAAGCCTGAAACAAACTTAAAATACTATGATAGAAAGCATCCCAAAAACCGACTATACTTTGGTTGTTGTATAACATTTTTGACAGTTCCTGGCCTCCAGGCATCCGATACTATCCTATCCTCAGTAATTCTGTCCAATCCAAATTGCTGTAGCTGCTTCCTTAGAAAAGGAATGCCAATAGGGGCGTCGTTGACACGTCGCCGTGAACCACTAGCGGTCTGTGGTGCGTCAGATTCCCGAGTTTTCTTGGGAATCGTATACGATCTTTTGCCAGTTTTGAAACTGCTGGCAGCCAAGGTTGCGTGTCCCAATCGGGCACCACCAGTATCGCATGTGTCCCTTCCAAGCCGATTTTTCTCACTACTCGGCTGATAATGCTAAATGGTGGGAAAATATAAAAATAATTATTTTCCCAAGTAATAGCAAACGCATCTACTTTCCAAGCATCCGGTTCAGGATGCCAAGAAACATAACAGGGTAACTTGTTATTATTTCGTGATGCAAATAAGTCAACTTCAGGTGTACCCCATTTTTCACAAACGAAGTTAAACAAATGTGTAGAGAGAGACCACTCTAAATGGTCATGGAAATTTCTACTTTTATAATCTGCAAGTGTATTTTGTGACCCTGGAATATGCGCTACAGTCAGCCAGACTTGTTGAGCCTGTGCCCAGTTCCAAATCAGTTTAGATAACTGATTGCAAGACTTTGATTTGGTTCCACCCATGTTACGAATATATGCCATGGCAGTAGTATTATCAGTTAGTATTCTAACCTGTGATTTATTTATCTTTACTAAACTACGTAAGCCCAGATAAATAGCACGCAATTCTAGTGCATTAATATAGTCTGATTTTTCATCATCAAGCCATCTACCTCCTGTTGTGACCCCATCTCGATGAGCTCCCCAACCTTCTAACGAAGCATCAGTAGTAATTACTGTATTAGGTTCCGCCATGCGGATTGGATTTGGTGAACTTGCTATATGTTGCATCCACCATCCAATATCCTGTAACCCTTCTTGCGAAATAAACATCTTTCGCTCAAAATTGCCTTTAGTTCGTGTTAACGCTAAATTTTTATCTATTTCTAGCGACTTAATATGGGCCTTCCCATATAACACAGCAGGTGCATATGAGGTCATTATGCCAATAAGAACAGCAACCTGTCTAATTTTTGGCTTTGATAACTTAATAAGCTGAGTCGCTGTAGTCATAAACTTAATTAGTTTTTGTTCTGTTATCGACACTGTAAGGGACTGTGTATCCAGAATAAACACTAAACATTTGAGTTGTTTTGTTGGTTTAAACACTGACATTTGTTGATGTACATAAAACCCCAATTTAGTGAGTAATGCACATAAATCCAAAACTGCATTCACACAACCAATTTGTGTTGAAGCTATAATAAAAGAATCATCTATGTATGGAAACATTATGTGACCCTTCCTCGCCATTACCGAGAAAACAGGTTTAAGCAATTTAGTAAATAAACGTGGCGCACAAGCTAAGCCATTCGGCATGCAGGTAAACTCATAGAGTTGGTTATCCCAAATAAATCGAAGAAATTTTCGGTATTGTTCCATTATGGGAAGCGTATAATATGCATCCTGTAAATCAACACTAGCCATCCACGCATCTGGTGTAATCAGATCTCGTGCCGTATCTAGAGAGAACATTTTAAAATGTCGATATTCCACCCTTTTATTAAGGATTGTTAAATCCAGGATCATTCGAACATCACCATTAGGCTTCGGTCTCGAGAAAATGTTTGAAATAAACTGTCCTGAACAGTGTGTCACTTTTTGTATAATTCCTTTCTCAAAGAATTTATGTACCTGTTTAGTTAGTGCGTCTCGTTCAACTGGTTGAATGTTATATGGAAAAGGTATTATACTTTGTACAGGAATTTGTGTAAAGGGAATTTGAACACCCCTAACTATTTCTATAATTTCTTGGTCACTAGTAATTTTGTGCCACTCAGAAATATGATTACTAATATTACCAGCCACAAAGTTGCTTACAGTTTGTGTGTTTTTAGAGGCTGCAGGGACTTGTAAAGTTTGTGTTTGGACCTCTACTTGGACCCGCCCCTGGGGAAAGGTCTCGACGAGTTGAACCCTCGGCCTATTGGCCGTGCGGTGTTGTCGGTCCAGCCTGGGCGAGCGCCCCGGCCCCGAAACCCTTGACCGAAGTTTGAACTCGGTCTGGTTCCTCTGGTGAACCGTCATGGACGAAAATCCCCTCGTGACTTTTTGAAACGAGGAGCTTCCTGTTTCTTCTTGCCATCCATGTTTTTGCCACTCTTGGCTGCAGTCTCTACCTCTTTATAGAGGTATTGTAGTTGACCGCCAAACATCTTGGTGTTATCTAAAGGTTTCCCTTTAATCGGCTCTGGAGCAAGATAGAGCGTAAACTCCTTCCCCTCATTATCGGTAACCTTCTTAGAGCGAGCCACTTCTTTGCCAGCATCTGTGCAAACTGACTTGAAGACATTTTCATATCTTCGAACGACAGGTAATTACCTGCCGCCGCTAGCACTGCAATGCCTTTGTCCATTGTCTTAGCCAAAGACGAGAACTTATTTTCACTCTGCATCCTATTAGCCACAGGAACAATAGCTGTTAGGGTAGCCAACACTGCCTTATGCACTGTGTGCAACACATCCTCAAACTTCTTACGGTCATCCGTCATATTGACATCCCGATCCATTTCTTTAATGATGGAGTTGGGAACACCCTTTATGCCTGTTAACTCATCTCCTAACTTGGAGATAACCTCCGCCGGTTTGAACGTGCGAAAATGACCATTCACGGTCTCGCGCATAAGCGTAGTGGTTTTAACCCGCTTAGCCTTTGGCTTCTCCACCTTCTTAGCCACTTTAGTGCCAATGTCCGCATAGACCCCTTCATATATGGTGTCTGAGTCTGATTCCGTAGAAGTAGACTCAGTGGACGACTCAGAAGAAGAATATTTCCTCTTCCTCTTCTTCTTTTTGGACTTAGTCTTCCGCTTTTTGCGCAAACCAGTCTCTGCCCGCTCCTTGGTGAATTCATCACCCGAAGAAATCACCTGTTTCTTCTTCTTCCTCCGTTTAGGAGAAGGAGGAGGAGGAGCCTTAAGCTCCACCGCCGAGTCTGTGTCCAAGAAATCCTCAAATGAATCCTCTTGGACACTCGGCCTACGCCGCTTCCGAGACACAGGCGATTTGGCAGTCAAGATGTGGCTTTCCAATCTTGCAAAGCGAGCCTCCCAATCTGGAGGCGCAGGCACATCAGGCACTGCGTCCTCGTCCGGGTCGGAGAGGATATGCGCCCGGGGCTGTGTCGACGGCCCTGCCGACAACACAGGTGAGGAGTCGTACTCCTCGTCCACTCCACTCGGAACACGCCCCTCGGCTGCTGCTGCACCGCGCTTACTCCGCTTCGTGGCCATCGGGATCTGAAACAAACATTTTTGGTCAGTCCCGGTATATATATATGTCACAATATGGTTGTTTCAAACTCATTTGGACATCTATTGGTGTTAAAGAACGTGTTTATACCGTTATAACACAGGCGTAATAAGCTAAATTTGTGCGTGGGTTGTGGGTCAAGCCCAAACCTTACGCGGGGTCGGGACCAGTGTATCGGCCCGCCCATCCCTCTGTTCCGCACACTTCTCCCACCTGTGACTACTACGTCAACAAGTTGGAGAAAATGCTACGAAACTCGGAGAAACGCCTGAAAAAGTTTTGTCTAGGGGAGTCTATAAAAGAAACCCAGGAGCATCTCCAACATTACTCTCTATTAGAGTACGAGAGAATTTCCACATGAGATAGGGCGAAACCCACATCTCTACCCATAGTCACACGGTGACCCGGGTGTTGACATAACCGCTAATGACCGGTTTGGTTCCTTCGAGAAACCCACTCGAGTGTTCTATCCTTGGTTGTTTATAACCAAATAACTCGTCCAAATTGGACCAACGAAAGTCTAAACTTTCCATAATGATGCTCTAATGCAGCATAATTAAGCTAACCACAGTTTTTATTATACTTACTGCGTATTTGCTTGTATGTAGACTAATTTTGCCGGAGCAACCCAACGACACGTTATCCAGTCGTGAGTTGTATATGCTAATTGCTGGTACCGGACGTGCTTACCTCTCCCTAGCCTGAGGCTGTTCACCGAGGTAAAATATATATATATATATATATGACATTGGTTGGAACTACTATGTACACAAACAAAAGGTGGAGCGTCATTCCAGACTGTCCCAAAAGGTGATAACTAATTTCTTTGTCCGTGTAACAATTGACACAAAACAGCACAGAAACAGTTACACTGGAAACACAAGTCAAAGACAGGATGGCCGAATGAGTTAGAGCGTCCGACTCCCGTGTTTGTAGATCGTGGATTCGAACCCTGGTCGAGTCAAACCAATGACTTAAAAATTGGTACTTGCCGCTTCCTAGCCAGCCGCTCGGCCTTATTAGGATAGGGCAAGGAGAGTTGGAGTGAGGAAGACCAATCGGCCACAATTGAAATTTCCCCTGCTTAAACAAACTAATATACACCAAAAAAAAGAAAAAGATGAAAAAGACATTTGCTTCAAATCAATATGTATTTTCTTAAGAGTATGAAACACTGTAATTTTAATCAGGTTGTCCTGAGTGAATGCATATTTGTGTCATAAACAGATAGTATGTTAAAGTGGACAACCTTTTGTCCTATATTAGTTATATATGTTGATCGTTACAATGGACAAAGTTTTGTCCTGTATTAGTTATCAACTTTTGAGACAGTCTCATATACCACTGTATCTAGGGTCCGTGGTACAATCAACCGAACTACGCATAGGCTTACTTAATATGCCCCGTCCTGATATGACCCGTAGATGTTGCCAGGACGTGAAACTCCAACAACCAACCAACCAACTTACTATGCAGATTACGCCTGGTCAGATGACTGAAATTTACTACAGAAGTAATGAAGACGCATAAAGCATATAGAAAATAAACAATGGTGTTGAAGGAAAAAAAGCTTACCCTTGTTAATGATGTCCTGCCACATGGCTTCGACGAGTGTAGGGTCATAGTGGCCAGCACAGTGGATGATTGCCAGCTTACACTCGGCTAAGCCAAATGTGTCCGCAAACTCGCCATACAACTGAACAAAAGGAAGTCACATGTTATTTCAGTAGGTAAAAATCCCACTTCTATATATATCTAAATAAAAGCGAAGGTGTATTTGTTTGTTTGTGTATTCTGACAAAAGAGTTTTAAATGGCGGTGAATATGACATTGGTTGGGACTACTATGTTAACAACATCCAACTGAGTGGTGTCCAACACCTCGACCGCGGCCATCTAACGTAACAAATTGTAAAATATTCCGGTAATGATGCATTGGTGGGGGAATGCAAATGTTCTATTTATGAAAAAGGTATATAGGGCCAGGTGCATAGATGTGTTTATCTAGTTGCTGGTGGTTCTTGACTCATTGTAAATAGACATTGTGGTGCTAGTAAGATAGTGTGTAAGGGGCACTTGGAGCTCTACCCACTACCCCCTCCCCCCTCTGCTAGTCACGGATCACCACACACTCAGCTCGGGGCAGGCGGTGACCAAAGGATCCACACCGCTTGGTGGTGGTGGGCAGATCACTGTAACCATGGGGACCGGAAATGCTTGTTTCTCATTGGTAGAGCTGTAGATGCTTGATTCTCATTGGGAGAATGTGGTCAGGTGATATGCCATACTGGATCCATGTACCATATAAGAATAAACCTGAGGGCTTGGCTCTCTCTCTTCTTTCACTCTTTATACTCTTCCTTTCTCTTTTTGCCTGTATTGATTTCACCATAGCCTGCCTACACAACCACAGATCCGAGCCGTGGACTTTATAATTGGTGACCACAACGGTTATTGACACTATACGGGTAGTAATACTAGTTAGTTTTGACGACGTTATAGACTGGTGCTGTATTATATACACTGAGGACTGGGAATTATTTTGACTAATCGTTAGACTACAACGTATTTGTTATAATTTCTATTCAAAATTGACATTTAATGCATTTTGGTAGTTTCAGATACGAGGAGTAGTGACTGAGGTAGTTACTAAGTAGTGTTAATTTAAAATGAAAATGAACATAATTGACTACGACTAGTTTGGTGAGTTGTGTAGGTAGTGTTTTTTCTTCTATCCAGTTTTTTATTAGTTTCATCTCTTTTCATGGTTTAAATAGATTTAAAATTAGCTTGTTGACAACTTTTCTGACAGAATGCTGCTATTCTTAGAAAGTACATTAGTCTTTGGTAATGGTATTGCTATAATTGCTGTTATGGAAGCCTTGTGTAGCCGGTGGAATACAATTTTTTTCGGGACTACTTTCGGTATTTTATTTAACCTGGGGATGAACGGGTAAGCGTAGTAATACACTATGTGAGTCTTTTCATATTTCTTCTGCTTTACAGGCATATAACTATACTTGGATTCAATTCTTTAAATTATTTCTACCACCCCATACAACAGCAGCTAAGAAATGCCAGTCACACACCACAAGGAGGAGCAGTTGCGTGATGAATTTCACCATTGGTTTCAAGGTCAGTGTGATGTGGGGACATATACAGCTGAAACTGACAAGATAGAAGCAGGGAGTAAATTTATGGCTCAAAGTCTTGATTTCATTAGAGAAGAAAATGAGGAACGTTTGTCAAATATAAGTTCATGGATGTTCAAGAGTTGGAAATGAAAAGAATTTATTCATCCTCACTCCCAACAGAAAAACCAAGAATGTTGATATTATGTTGCCTTACAATGATCCCAAACTGATTGTAATAGTTATATTTGAACGTTTTTATTGTTTACTCCAATAAACGCACGTATGTGTTCTTGTCTCCTTGGGGGAGAAGAGGAGGGATTGCTAGCATAAAGAGTTGTTCTTCAGCTGTTACTCTGTGGTGGCCTTACTGTTCCTCAGTTTCTTTTTATGATGTATAAAGGGTTATGGTCGCTGATATTGACCTTTGAACTTTCCTTCTTAAAACTAAATGATTAATTTCTAGACGTTGCATTGTGCATGTTGCGGCGGAACCATGGGTAATTCGGGACACTGCACCAAACCTGCCTCACCCTTGTCTCTATGGTCCGACACTGGCACCCCCTATATACTGCAACCGACACCAACTCCTCCATCATGCTGACACCTGGCGGATCGTGCGAGCACTGACCAATGGCAGAGCCTGAGCAGCTCACACCGTCCAGTGCGCCCAAACCTGCCGCAAAGCCACTGAAGCTGTCCCATATTTTCTCACCCGTCCCACCCACCCATCTAACATGACAAGGCTGAGCGCGTGGGATGGATAACTGTTGTTTTACCGAGGTATAAGCCTCGGATAGATGTGGGCTAGGGGGGGGGGGGGGGGGGGGGAGAGAGGTAAGCACGTCCGGTACCAGCAATCTTAACCTACTTATTGAGGATAAAAATGACTTTCGAACAATAGATACTATTACTTTACCGAAAAGGTACACCAACGGAATAGATGTGGCAGGGTGTGGCGGGAGGGCCCTAGCCCACATCTATCCGAGGCTTATACCTCGGTAAAACAACAGTTATCCATCATCTGTACCAAGGTAAGACTCGTATAACTATACTATTTTACCTCGGTAAACAGCCTCAGGCTAGCCTCAGGCTAGGGAGACCTTTACATAATTCATTTTTATCCTTAATATCATTCTTTCTTATTATTATAACATTCTAAATTTTTGTTCTCACCTATTCTTGTTAGTTGGCGAGAAGACGCTTTGCAACGCCGGTAGGCTTTTCTAGTCGTTTATTATAATGTTTTGCAAACGACTTAGCCGTCTTCCAGCCTGCATGCGCTAGTATTCTTTTCACAGAAATACCAAGCACCCGTGCCTTGGAGACCATGGCTCCTCTAGTTGAGTGGGAAGAGTATTTACTCGTATCCACTCCAGCCAATTTCAACACCGTAATTGTCCATCTGGCAAGTGTGTCTCGTGAAATCGCCTTATGTGGCTTTATAAAGCTCACTAATAGTTGTTGTGATGCACGTAAATCCTTTGTCTTGTATATATAAGCCCGTATGGCCGACACAACACATAATTTCCGATCATTCGGAAAACAGTCTAAGTGAACCGTTGATAAAGGGTCACCTAACGTGTTCGATTTAAGCAATTTTTCTAAATCAAACGTAGCTTGTTCCTTGTCTATTTCTAATCCAGTTAAGGATAAAGCAACAATCGCCTGTCCTCTGTGTCCGGTTACTAACAATAACAGGACCGCGACCTTAAAACCTAACTGTTTTATATCTAACCATGAGTTGTGAGGCCAAGCCTGAAACAACTTAAATACTATAGAAACATCCCAAAACCGACTATACTTTGGTTTTGGAGGATTCCTTTGATAAATTGAACGAAGTAAATAACAAAGAACATAATGTTTTTCCAACTGTTTCGCCATCAATTCTAGGTAATATAATTGATAACGCACACCTCGCCGCATTAATCGATCCAAAGGAAAGTCCTTCATCCTCTAGAGAACGAAGAAACCGAGCTACTTGTGAAATCTTTGGATTTGTTGGCTTAACTTTCATTAACAAACAATGTACACCCCATTTCTTTAAATAGGTTGTATACATTTTGACAGTTCCTGGCCTCCAGGCATCCGATACTATCCTATCCTCAGTAATTTTGTCCAATCCAAATTGCTGTAGCTGCTTCCTTAGAAAAGGAATGCCAATAGGGGCGTCGTTGACACGTCGCCGTGAACCACTAGCGGTCCGTGGTGCGTCAGATTCCCGAGTTTTCTTGGGAATCGTATATGATCTTTTGCCAGTTGTGAAACTGCTGGCAGCCAAGGTTGCGTGTCCCAATCGGGCACCACCAGTATCGCATGTGTCCCTTCCAAGCCGATTTTTCTCACTACTCGGCTGATAATGCTAAATGGTGGGAAAATATAAAAATAATTATTTTCCCAGGTAATAGCAAACGCATCTACTTTCCAAGCATCCGGTTCAGGATGCCAAGAAACATAACAGGGTAACTTGTTATTATTTCGTGATGCAAACAAGTCAACTTCAGGTGTACCCCATTTTTCACAAACGAAGTTAAACAAAGGTGTAGAGAGAGACCACTCTAAATGGTCATGGAAATTTCTACTTTTATAATCTGCAAGTGTATTTTGTGACCCTGGAATATGCGCTACAGTCAGCCAGACTTGTTGAGCCTGTGCCCAGTTCCAAATCAGTTTAGATAACTGATTGCAAGACTTTGATTTGGTTCCACCCATGTTACGAATATATGCCATGGCAGTAGTATTATCAGTTAGTATTCTAACCTGTGATTTATTTATCTTTACTAAACTACGTAAGCCCAGATAAATAGCACGCAATTCTAGTGCATTAATATAGTCTGATTTTTCATCATCAAGCCATCTACCTCCTGTTGTGACCCCATCTCGATGAGCTCCCCAACCTTCTAACGAAGCATCAGTAGTAATTACTGTATTAGGTTCCGCCATGCGGATTGGATTTGGTGAACTTGCTATATGTTGCATCCACCATCCAATATCCTGTATCCCTTCTTGCAAAATAAACATCTTTCGCTCAAAATTGCCTTTAGTTCGTGCCAACGCTAAATTTTTATCTATTTCTAGCGACTTAATATGGGCCTTCCCATATAACACAGCAGGTGCATATGATGTCATTATGCCAATAAGAACAGCAACCTGTCTAATTTTAGGCTTTGATAACTTAATAAGCTGAGTCGCTGTAGTCATAAACTTAATTAGTTTTTGTTCTGTTATCGACACTGTAAGGGACTGTGTATCCAGAATAAACCCTAAACATTTGAGTTGTTTTGTTGGTTTAAACACTGACTTTTGCCGATGTACATAAAACCCCAATTTAGTGAGTAATGCACATAAATCCAAAACTGCATTCACACAACCAATTTGTGTTGATGCTATAATAAAAGAATCATCTATGTATGGAAACATTATGTGACCCTTCCTCGCCATTACCGAGAAAACAGGTTTAAGCAATTTAGTAAATAAACGAGGCGCACAAGCTAAGCCATTCGGCATGCAGGTAAACTCATAGAGTTGGTTATCCCAAATAAATCGAAGAAATTTTCGGTATTGTTCCATTATGGGAAGCGTATAATATGCATCTTGTAAATCAACACTAGCCATCCACGCATCTGGTGTAATCAGATCTCGTGCCGTATCTAGAGAGAACATTTTAAAATGTCGATATTCCACCCTTTTATTAAGGATTGTTAAATCCAGGATCATTCGAACATCACCATTAGGCTTCGGTCTCGAGAAAATGTTTGAAATAAACTGTCCTGAACAGTGTGTCACTTTTTGTATAATTCCTTTCTTAAAGAATTTATGTACCTGTTTAGTTAGTGCCTCTCGTTCAACTGGTTGAATGTTATATGGAAAAGGTATTATACTTTGTACAGGAATTTGTGTAAAGGGAATGTGAACACCCCTAACTATTTTTAAAATTTCTTGGTCACTAGTAATTTTGTGCCACTCAGAAATATGATTACTAATATTACCAGCCACAAAGTTGCTTACAGTTTGTGTGTTTTTAGAGGCTGCAGGGACTTGTAAAGTTTGTGTTTGGACCTCTACTTGGACCCGCCCCTGGGGAAAGGTCTCGACGAGTTGACCCCTCGGCCTATTGGCCGTGCGGTGTTGTCGGTCCAGCCTGGGCGAGCGCCCCGGCCCCGAAACCCTTGACCGAAGTTTGAACTCGGTCTGGTTCCTCTGGTGAACCGTCGTGGACGAAAATCCCCTCGTGACTTTTTGAAACGAGGAACTTCCTGTTTCTTCTTGCCATCCATGTTTTTGCCACTCTTGGCTGCAGTCTCTACCTCTTTATAGAGGTATTGTAGTTGACCGCCAAACATCTTGGTGTTATCTAAGGGTTTCCCTTTAATCGGCTCTGGAGCAAGATAAAGCGTAAACTCCTTCCCCTCATTATCGGTAACCTTCTTAGAGCGAGCCACTTCCTTGCCAGCATCTGTGCAAACTGACTTGAAGACATTTTCATATCTTCGATACGACAGGTAATTACCTGCCGCCGCTAACACTGCAATGCCTTTGTCCATTGTCTTAGCCAAAGACGAGAACTTATTTTCACTCTGCATCCTATTAGCCACAGGAACAATAGCTGTTAGGGTAGCCAACACTGCCTTATGCACTGTGTGCAACACATCCTCAAACTTCTTACGGTCATCCGTCATATTGACATCCCGATCCATTTCTTTAATGATGGAGTTGGGAACACCCTTTATGCCTGTTAACTCATCTCCTAACTGGGAGATAACCTCCGCCGGTTTAAACGTGCGGAAATGACCATTCACGGTCTCGCGCATAAGCGTAGTGGTTTTAACCCGCTTAGCCTTTGGCTTCTCCACCTTCTTAGCCACTTTAGTGCCAATGTCCGCATAGACACCTTCATATATGGTGTCTGAGTCTGATTCCGTAGAAGTATACTCAGTGGACGAATCAGAAGAAGAATATTTCCTCTTCCTCTTCTTCTTTTTGGACTTAGTCTTCCGCTTTTTGCGAAAACCAGTCTCTGCCCGCTCCTTGGTGAATTCATCACCCGAAGAAATCACCTGTTTCTTCTTCTTCCTCCGTTTAGGAGAAGGAGGAGGAGGAGCCTTAAGCTCCACCGCTGAGTCTGTGTCCAAGAAATCCTCATACGAATCCTCTTGGGACACTCGGCCTACGCCGCTTCCGAGACACGGGCGATTTGGAAGTCAAGATGTGGCTTTCCAACCGTGCAAAGCGAGCCTCCCAATCTGGAGGCGCAGGCACATCAGGCACTGCGTCCTCGTCCGGGTCGGAGAGGATATGCGCCCGGGGCTGTGTCGACGGCCCTGCCGACAACACAGGTGAGGAGTCGTACTCCTCGTCCACTCCACTCGGAACACGCCCCTCGGCTGCTGCTGCACCACGCTTACTCCGCTTCGTGGCCATCAGGAACTGTAAACAAAGATTTTTGGTCAGTCCTGGTATATATATTTGTCACAATTTGGTTGTTTCAAACTCAATTGGACATCTGGTGGTGTTAGAGAACGTGTTTATACCGTTATAACACAGGCGTAATAAGCTAAATTTGTGCGTGGATTGTGGGTCAAACCCAAATCTTTACGCGGGGTCGGGACCAGTGTATCGGCCCGCCCATCCCTCTGTTCCGCACACTTCTCCCACCTGTGACTACTACGTCAACAAGTTGGAGAAAATGCTACGAAACTCGGAGAAACGCCTGAAAATTTTTTGTCTAGGGGAGTCTATAAAAGAAACCCAGGAGCATCTCCAACATTACTCTCTATTAGAGTACGAGAGAATTTCCACATGAGATAGGGCGAAACCCACATCTCTACCCATAGTCACACGGTGACCCGGGTGTTGACAGAACCGCTAATGACCGGTTTGGTTCCTTCGAGAAACCTACTCGAGTGTTCTATCCTTGGTTGTTTATAACCAAATAACTCGTCCAAAATGGACCAACGAAAGTCTAAACTTTCCATATTGATGCTCTAATGCATCATAATTAAGCTAACCACAGTTTTTATTATACTTACTGCGTATTTGCTTGTATGTAGACTAATTTTGCCGGAGCAACCCAACGACACGTTATCCAGTCGTGAGTTGTATATGCTAATTGCTGGTACCGGACGTGCTTACCTCTCTCCCTAGCCTGAGGCTAGCCTGAGGCTGTTTACCGAGGTAAAATATACATATATATATATATGTATATATATATATATATATATATGTATATGTATATATATATAGTTCGTTGTCTTTACATCCTAGTAACATCTAACACGATATATATTTGACATAGTTATAAGTTGATGCCTCCTCCCCTGCCCCTCGTATATAGATGTCGGTTCTTTCTGAGCGAAAGGGACAGCACAGTAACTGGATAAGTACGGACCTTCTTGACCTCTCGCCATTTCTCACGTTAGAAAAGAGTTTCCAAACAGGAGTTCGCCAGAATTAAGGCCCACTGTCCGTCACACTCTGATACTAAGTAGCAACAGTGTAGCACCGCCACCATTCACAGTTTAGTATAGTAGACGCGAACATTGCTTTTCCCCCCCCCACTTACTTGGCGAAATATCATCAGTTACCCCCCCCCCCCGCGAGTCACTTAATTGACACTAACCGTCGTGATGTCCATGAGCTCCGAGTTGAGTCTGTTCAAGGCATCCTTGCTCATTGTGGTCTGGTATCCGCGCGACAAGTTATCATAGATCTGTAGCTGAATGCGAGCCACCTAGTACACAAACAGATTAACATGTTACCGACATGTTGATTTCAGTCAAATCAAAGTTGGCTTTTAAAAACAGATGGAAAAACATAACTGTGGTACAGATGATTACACATAATACTATTATACGACTATTATTAATAGTCGTATCACAGTACTTCTGTATTCGTTGAGATTGAATTAGCAAATATTTCAGCTGAGATCAGGCGGTCCGGATCTATGTAATAGCCATTAGAGGCTTAAAATCTATATAAAAGACCCATTTCAGGCGCCTAGGTCTTCAAACCCCATAACCAGCAAGAAACGTATTATTACTGTGATATATTCCGCAGTAATGTTGGACTGTTGTGGATAAAAATAAAATGTTTAGTTTCTTTACAAAATCTGTATATAATACTTTAATTTGTTTGTAATTGAATGCTTTCTGATTGTCTTAATGGAGTGACCCTTTATAAAGAAGCCAAGAATTCTGACTTCTTGGGATGCAACATTAATACTTCCTCTGCTTCTGGGATACAAATATTGGTGTCAACCCAGTCTATGTCAGGCTCCTAGCCATGTTAGGGAATGGTGAAGCAGATACACAAACATACATACATGGTTTGTTGTTGGAGTTTTACGTCCTGGCAACATCTAAGGTCATATCAGGATGGGTACCGACTTGTGACATTGCACACTCATGGCGACTTTATAGTGTTGCCCGACTTGGAGACCAGGCCACCAGCACCAGACCTGACATCCCACTCAGTCACATTATTCTGACACTGAGCCAACCACTCCTTGCCCTATCCTAATAATGCAGAGCGCCAGGCTAGGAAGCGACAAGTATCAATTTGATAAGTTATTGGTTTGATTCGACCGGGAATTGAACTCCACCACACGGGAGGCCTGCACTCTACCAATTCGGCACCCGCGCCCGATAACCCTTCTCCGGGAAACAGCAGACACTAAGTGAGAACACGTCTTCAGGCGTTACCTCCATCTTCTCCTCCAGCTCATGGAGAAACTCTCCTTCGGCTGCTGAACTTGTGCGCATGGTGGAGCTCTTCGCACTGACGGCTGCGCGTGACAGGTACTCGATGCGCTGACGTAGTGTCAGCTCGGTGCTGTCAGAAAGCAAAGCGGGTCATTTTAAACTGCAAACAAACTGATAAAGCTGCAGAGGTCTAATTTAAACTCGATGGACGACGAAGAAATTGTAAATTTCCATAGAAACTTGAAGCAATCATTCTGAAAGTCATTAGAAATTCCCGCTTTTAGTGGTTTTTCTAAATTTGTTTAATCCTTTGAGTATGCCACCTATATCTATGCAGTCATACATTAGGACACCACCTGCATCTATCTATTTCCGCTGTAGGGCCTTTGATCATTTGGTGCTGGATAGAAGGAATACTATGTCTACTTTAGGGGAGACACGGGTGATTTTTGGGTGATTTCCGTATCTCAAAAACTATTAAAGATAGAGCTTTGAAAATTGGAGCACACATTCTTTGTATCAAGAGAAGCATATCTGCAGAGTTTCAAAGCTCTATCTTCAGTAGGGGTCATATGATGAAGGATCTTGCAAAAAAAATCATCAAAATTTTACCCCCTCCAGGAAGTATACTGAATGTGCCTAGATTTGCCTGAATCAAGTTATTATATGAAGAACTGGTCCAGTTGAGTGCAAGAAAGTGGTTTGTGAATTTATATATGTCATTACCAACATGTCCCTACATGACGAACCAGAGGAAAAAAAAATTCAATGGTCAATTTTTGTGTCTCCATCCCTAGCTCTTGAACTATGAAAGATACAGTGTTTTTAACCATCTTATTGCACTCAGCAGCAACTTTTACATAGACTGCCAAGTTTCAACTTTCTGCTACAATTATAACTTACATTTGTAGAGGGGGCGAATTGGCAAAACCCTGGGAAAAGCAGTTCTGAGAAAACTAGCTTCAAAGTTCACAAAGTGTTTCTTTCAAATGGTAAAGTCCAGTATCATTATCTAGAATCCCATATTATATACACAAATATCCAGTGAAGTAATTATCTGTCCAAAAAACATATCATTTACACCAAATTAGTACACCAAACACCAGAAATCACCAGTTTCACCCAAATTCATGTTCCAATCACCCGTGTCTCCCCTTAATAGAATATATCTTAGTGTGCACTGATCTCTCAGGCAAGGAGCCATATAGACCAATTTCATAAGACATCAGCACATGTATTTAGGTCATTGCGCGCGCTGCTTGGCTGCAGGACAACATCTGGTCACACTGCAAACTCAATGGCTATGAGCAATCTTCAAGAGAAAAGGTGAACTATCTCTAAAACCACACCACCTAAACACAAACCAATTGGAAGACATATAGAAAACATATTCAAAGAAGAGATTATATTAAATTAAGAAGGTTAGGGTTCTGCATTTCTATTAATTTTGAATAAAATTGACGTGTTGCACTGCGCATATTGGCAAACTCAATGCATTGTCAATGGCCGTGAGCAATCTTCATACAGAAAAAGTGAAATATCTCTAAAGCCACACCACCTAGACACAAACCGCTTGGAACACATATAGAAAACATATTCAACAAATAGATTATATTAAATTTATATGGTTAGGGTTCTGGATTTCTATTAATTTTGAATCAAATATACATTTTGCACTGCGCGTACCGGCAAACTCAGTGGCAGTGTGCATTCGTTCTGCAGCCAAGCTGCAAGCGCATACACGATGTTTACAAACAGTGAAAGGGGTCTATAGAAGTAAGGGTGGATTGGGTGATTGCATCAGGGAGTTTACCTAATGTAATGATTAGCATGCTAGCCCCGGAATAGCAAGAAGCGTGGGTTCGAAACCGGCTCTATGTGCAACGCTTCCTATTTTCATCACCCCAACAACACTGGTTGCCATTAACTGGATCCTGTACAAGATACATGCTGCATGGTTGTTGAACCAACCCTGTGTATGTATATGTAAGTGCATTGCCTCTATGTATGTAATCGTAAGCATTCAATGAATTATGGACGGAAACCATTTAAAAGACTTACAATTCCATGGGGACGAGTGTAGTAGTCTGAACAGACCTCTCAGAAAAGGAGCCACAAAGACAGGTTGGTGTGGATAGGGTGATTGCATCAGGGAGCCCAGGTAGTGTAATGGTTAGCACGTGTGGGTTCGAAACCCGTTCTAGGCACAATATTTCCCATCTTCATCATCCCTATGACAATATTATTTCCATTGCTATTGGTTAAATTCAAGCACGTTTCAAGGAGATTAGCTGTTTTTCCAGAACATTTCCAGGCCAGAATTTGAAGTCATGAAATTCAAGGATAATGATTAGCCTAGTGAATTTATCTAAAATGATCATAGCAAAAAAAAGCCTAAACTGAGCTCTATGCTCAATGATGCACTGCGTGACCTTCACTAAGGTTGGTTGGCTGGTTGTTGGAGTTTTACATCCTGGCAACATCTAAGGTCATATCAGGACGAATTAACTGGGTGCCACACCTGTGTCTGTCGGCCAGCTTGGCGAGGATGCGTGCGGCTGCAGAGAAGTTGCGCGTCTTCTCGTAGTAACGCCACAGGAGGTCGAGCATAGGCAGCTGGTCGCTTTGGGACACGGCAGCCCGTTTCAGGAACGGCTCCAGGAACGGTGACTGGATCTGCAAGTCCAGCATTAAAAAAAATTACATCTTCAGTTCTTTTTTTTTTATATAAAAGGGATGAACCTCAGCTATACAGGCAACTAAACACCCTCTATATATCAGGTGGCAGAGCACACCGGGTTGCGTGGGTGGGTGGGGCTGCGGGGGAATGGGGGGGGGGGGGGGTTGTTTGAGGGCTCCATTCTCTCACCCACCCCTGTTACATACACCGTACCCATAATAGCAGCACAGTTTTTGAGCAACCCACCATCTTAGCCCAAAACACTGAACGTATTATGGCTAACCCTTAACTTCCAACCTCCTTCATAATTTACTAATATGCCCTACCTAAGTACCCGCTGATCTACCTATTTACAATGTAATGTAAACGGACAGAAGACCAGTGCCTCAGCGCTGAAAAAATATATGTTCCAATGAATAAACTGTTTAACAACAACAAAAGTGATCTCACAAAAAAAAAGAGAAAAAAAGCGGAAATTAATTATTAGGAATTTATCTGTAAATAATGTTGCTCCAATAATAGAATCCTTAGCCTAATAGTTATTGCTTTATACTCTTCAATATTGTAATAACTCCGGAATGAAAGTGATCGCGATAATACAGTCATGACAAGGACAGTGGACCATTCTCCAAAGATATTATGTACTGACTGATCAGAAGAATGTAGTTAAGGCAGTGCTTGGAAGTTGGAGAACACTGGATGAAACCGGACTTAGAGGATTTGTCCCCAATTCCCTGATAATGCTAAGCCCGAAATTTATTTGTTAGTGTTTTCATGGAAATTCAACTGCATACAGTATAAGGGAAGACCAACAGCAGAAGCTATTTCAAATTAAAGTAAGGTAGATAATAGCGATCAAACCCAATATATATTCTATAAAAGCAAAATGCCAGAAACTCAAAAACATAGAACTATGCAGCTTTAAACTCTATGGCAACTTGAATACACACTGAAACTAGAATTAGCTCCATAATTCTTCATCAACAGGTTGTCATTTGCTGAATTAGTCCTTCTTCACCGAACAATAAGAGTAATGATAAAATATTTACAATTTAAACCACAGAATTTGTCTATCGATGAACATGTCCTCATATCATTGAGTCTTATTCTAACATGTCTTTGTTTCCTTAAAGAGCAGCCTGTAGGGTATTTGTATATTACCTCCAGGGCTCATGATTTTGTATTCCATATTATTTCTTTATAAGGGGCAGTTGGAAAACAACCATTACTGGTTACACTGTTCCGACAATTTCTATTGTCAAGAGGCTAGTTTAATTTTTGTAGAATATGTATGAACAAAAAAGTTTAAGGGGGGAGGGGTTGATTGATGAGTGAAAATTAACTGTGGACTGATGCGTATAAGCCTTCCGTGTTCCTTCCACTCAGCCTGGTGAGTGGTGGTGAGTGGGAGGACTTACATCGAGCAGTTTCTCAGTAAGGTTACAGGCAATGAGCCACTCGTACAAGGCCACGTGGAACATCTCGTCATCGGACTTGAGACACAGCGAGAAGACGGCTTCACTCTGAAAAACATGCAAGTCAATTTTGTTGTTGTAAATTGTGTTTATTTGCTTATCACAATAAACCACATTGACTTGTTCATTGCTAAGCAAAGTTGGATCAATTTTGGTCATTTCCAAAGTATGAATGTAGGATTACGCGAACCAGCTAGAGACGTGATCTCCGTTGACTGACCTATGAGGATAGTCCTCAGTGGTGCAATGACAACATTTCATAAGTGGTTTGATCAACGCCTGATGAACATAACTTCTTTAATTAAAATATATAAATAAATCAAATTAAACTCGTCAGAGACACCGACTAGAAGCACCCTTTTGGAGCAGTAGCAGTGTAAGCATGAAATGTACTATGATTAGTATTGGCGAAATAGATTACTTCAGGACATGTAAAATGAGGACCACGTCAATGGCCTTAATAGCCAACTCGTTGACTCTGAATCAGCCATCGTGTTGAACCCAAGTAAATGATGAGCTCGCCCTATATAATAAGATGCATAACAAAGATGCATAGACAATTGAGATCGCTTCAACGGCTGGAAGACCAGTGCCTCGTCGTTGACAAAATGTGTTCAGATGAATAAAAGATTTACCAAAAAAGAGAGAAGTGAAGAGTGATTTCCACTAGATGCTCTACAAGGACAAGCGCCTTAGGGAGCCGGTTCTTGGGGACCAGTCGCCTCAACGCTACATCGTCCCATGAATGCATCAAATTTCTTAAACCGAAATTCCTATTTAGATTTGATCTTACATATCCAATTTAAATACTGGAGTCATTAAACATTCACTGCGGCATTTACTGCAGCACAGAAGTGAATACGAAGTCACTTTAATAGAACCTGTTACTGCTAAACCCTGCACCTGTGTCCAGCATTTCCACGTGCAAATCAAAATTAATTTGGAAGGTTTTCACATCTCTATGAAGTTAAAGTTTCATAGTCCGATAAAAGCACAAAATTTTCAAAATCAGAACAATTAGCTAAATTTCATCCTACATATCTAACTTATACTGATGCACATATTAAGCATTTGTTGCCGCATAGAAAGGAATGATGAGTCAAACTTAATAGAATATGTTAGTGCTGAAGCTTATAGCGTCAAGAGTTTTGGCATGCTTGTCAATAATTAATTTTGAATGTTTGCACTTCAAATATCTCCAAAGTTAGCCATTTAAAAAAAGTTACATCAAACTAATATTTAATATAACAATCAATTTTATATATTTATCTGGGAAAAGTGACAGAAACTCAAAACCACCGGACTATGCAACTTTAACCGACAAAAACTCAAAACCATCGGACTATGCCACTTAAACCACTTTTAATCAATTACTTCAAAGTAGAGCAAGGTAGATTATTATAACGATCAACCTGGTATATCTATCCCCCCGAAAATATGGTCGCCATCGGATCATGCAGCCTTAATACTGTTATCGTAAATGTGACTTGCATATTGCTCTGCCTCAGCGTTGGTGAGTACGTTGGGGTCGGCGTTGGGCGGCGGGCCGGGCGACTTGGGGACGCTGGGAGCCTGCGGGTGTGAAAGGCTGGTCGACAGCAGGTACTCGAGTGTCTCCATGATGCACTTGTAGCAGTCCATCCTGTGGACACGCAAAAGTAGAAATGTGTCATGTACTACTTACAGGGATGAAAGTGGTCTCCGGGTAAAAAAAACCAACACGGAAATCGAGCTGAGACCTTGACGCCACCTAGCGAATTCCGGTAGAACCAACGGAAATTACACCACCGGAAATTTGTTGTCGTTACGAAAACGTGGATTTACCTCTCATAGGATAAGGCACTCTCAGGGAATCGCGGGAAAATGGCGGAAGTCAGGTTTCAATTGTCCTTATTGTAATTGTATTATCGCCCATGCCAAACTTTTTGTTCGTGTTTTAAGTTCTACGGTCATATAAGAATGGGATTTGAATTGATCACACTTCTCCAGAATTTTTCTTTCATACATATATAAATGCATATACAGTAAAAACCTCTTTAAAAGGACCGACCATGGGACCGGCTTTAAATGGTCCATTTAGGGAGGTGGTCGTTTTTTAAAAATCATTACAATGGTATTGTATGGGAGATCGTTTGGGATCCAAACAAAGCAATCAATATAGGAGAGTGGTCGATCTGTGGAGGCGATCGGTTAGAGAAGTTTTACTGTATATATATTTATATGTGTATATAGATCAATGTTTTCTTGATGTCTGTTGTTGACGCGCTGAACCCACCTGGCCATGTAGGCGCGCATGCCGTGCACGTCCTCCTGCTGCTCCCCCTGGCGGTGATAGTGCAGCGCCAGCCTCTTGGGGTCACGCTGCTCGGCGGCCGTCAGCACCAGGTCGACGATGCCGGCGTAAAAGCGCGCCCCGCCGAACTGGTTGCACACGGTGGGTAGGTCAAGCTGCAGTGTGATCTGCTTGTACAGGCGCAGGGCATCCCTCAGCAGCACGTCCCGGTCCGCAGTCGGCTTAGCACCCTTCGCCACCTGCAGCATCTCATTTGCCTGGCATGCACAAAGGGGGCAGGTGTTACCGCGTGTTGCTGCTAAGGGCCATATTTCATTTGGTATGACCATTGTCTATGTGGTCAACGTTGGGAAATTACTAAGAGCCTTATTTCATTTGGTATGACCATTGTCTATATGGTCAATGTTGGGAAATTATTAAGAGCCTTATTTCATTCGTTATGACCATTGACTATGTGGTCAAGATTGGGAAATTACTAAGAGCCTTATTTCATTTGGTATGACCAGTCTGTATGGTCAATGTTTGGAAATTATTAAGAGCCTTATTTCATTCGTTATGACCATTGTCTATGTGGTCAATGTTGGTAAATCACGAACAGCCTTATTTAATTCGCTATGGCAATTGTCTATGTGGTCAAAGTTGGGAAATTAAGAAGAGCCTTATTTCATTTGGTATGACCATTGTCTATATGGTCAATGTTGGGAAATTATTAAGAGCCTTATTTCTTTCGTTATGACCATTGTCTATGTGGTCAATGTTGGGAAATTACTAACAGCCTTATTTAATTCGCTATGGCAATTGTCTATGTGGTCAACGTTGGGAAATTACGAAGAGCCTTATTTTATTTGGTATGACCATTGTCTATGTGGTCAACATTGCAAAATTACTAAGAGCTTTATTTCATTAGCTATGACCATTGTCTATGTGGTCAATGTTGCGAAATTAACGGGTATTGCAAGTGTGCAGATAAAGACTGATAGTAAATACGCGAGCAGTAATACTGACAAAGCATGCGCAGATTTGAAAATATGCAGATATTTAGTCAATATTATATATACTCCATTGTTTTGTTTCCACCGAGTATATATATGGATGTGGGTAAGTGTGAGGTTCATATAGATATCTGAGGTGGTGGTGTATAATGTAAGGCAGAGGTAGATAGATGTGTGGAGGTGTGGATGTGGATGTGGTTAGGTGTGAGATGTGAGGTGTACGTAGGTGGAGGTGCGGATGTGGCTAGGTGTGAGATGTGGTTGGTTGGCTGTTGGAGTTTTAAGTCCGGGCAACATTTAAGGTCATATCAGGAAGGTGGTGTGAGATGTGAGGTGTATGGTGTAAGTGTATGGTGGCGACAGGCAGGTGGGGGTGGGGAGTAGGGAGAGTGCCCAGTGGATACTGTTCACCGATAACTGCAGTAAGTAAGTGACCGACCTTGGAGCAGACTGCGTCCTCGGTGCTGTAGAGTGACGGACACACCTCCCGCAGCTTACAGCTGATGGCGTCAGTGGCCGCGTTGTCACTCAGGTAGCGGTTTATCAAGCACTGCACTAGTGCACTGGCCACCTATCAGTGTGAGTAACGACATCCGATTACACCTCAACTCCTGCTTGTTCTCAGTCGGTGAGATAAGTAAATACAAAAGCATGTGTGCTAAAAGGGCGTCAATATTTTTTTTACAGAAAAAAAATGTTAAATCCTTGAAGTAATCTGGTTTAGAAATATCACTTGAAAATTATTTGCTTCGAAAATTTTATCATTCAAAAACAAAATTCTTTAAACAAAATTAAACATCACTTGAAAATTATTTGCTCTAAAAAAATCTACCTTTCTAAATTAGACTAATTTTACTTGAAAATTATTTGCTTAAAAAATTGTGCCTTTCCAACTTAAAAACAAAATCAGTAAAGCCCGATTATTCTTTGGCTAGTAAAAAATACATTAGTGACTATTCTCAAATGAGTAGTCTATCAGGTGTTTGTTTATTGGAGTTTACATCCTGGCAACATCTCTATCATGTGAATAAAGAGTTGAGTAGTCATGTACTCTGAGCAAATCACATTATGTTAGCTTTATCATAGAGCAGCACCCACCTCCTTCCCTGTTGTAACAAACAGCCTGAAGGTTAACGTCCTTAGCATGTTCTGTTGGTCCTGAAGTAATAAGAAGCACGTGGGGTGTCAGTTTAATGCGGGACAAATGTGTGGTGGGAAAGACCGACAATTTGTTCACAACGCAATGGCACAATGAAATTAAATCACCTAAGTGAATGTTAACTAAATAAGATGGCAAGAGAGATAGATAATGCATTTGTACTGGAACCCACCACAAACCCAAGTGATAGCCATCAAACCAATATTTAATTTTATGTTGTTATAATAAAAAAAATTCTTCATAGCAATTTTTAATTCCATAAGCCATAGTGGCACCACCGAATGGGGGAAAAAATAATGGCAATGTTATATCTAAGTACCACATTCTAACACCAAGGGTTTGATTGTATGTAAAACAGTATTGTGATCGGTACCTGTTCAAAAGCTTATTCAGTTCCCTCATAAGTGCCACTTCTGGTTTCAAGATTGGTTTACCGTTGATTAATCTTGACATTTCAAGTGGACACTTGGCCTTCCTCATTCCATAGCTCCTTGTCCTATCCCAGTAATACCGAACGCTAAGCTAGGTAGTGACAAGTATAAATTTGGTAAGTCATCGGTTTGACTCGACCAGGAATCTGGTGGATGAAGCCTGCCAACCCGAGAGTGTATTCAGTCCCAAACCTTCCGCATAGGAAGCCGCGCGCATAACCGGTTCTGCCACCGCGTCCGATCCCATATGTATGAGATAGGGTCCACATTGTGCAGACCAGCCTCACCTTGGTGAGTTCTGAGGCGATGATGTGGAACTGGTGATCACACAGCGTCTTCCACAACCCGAGGGCCTCCACGGCCCGGTCCACGAGCCGCAGCATCTGCTGTAAGGAGGCGCTCTCCTGGGCAGCCGCCTCGGCTGAAAGCAAAGCACATTCTGCTGTAAACACACTGACCCACATGGGCACGGACGTAGCTTCCATATACGCAGGTACACAGCTATGTACCACTCAGGATTACAAGTATTTCTTTGTATATATTAAAATATATGTTTTAATGCGTATTATTCCATCGCATTTTATCCCAATAGCGTTTTATCCCATCGCCGAAAAAGTCAGCGTCCCACCCGAAAACCCCAAGCCAGACCCCTGATTGAGGAGTGCGCACCGCATGTAGGTCAGGCATGAATTCAGGGAGCTTCTGTCAAATATGCGCATACCAAGTTCCGTTGATACCTCTGTGAGGACTGAAGCGAAGACCCAGTATGCCAGGTCAAAGCTTCAGCTTACACACTGGAAGGTGGGGGGTCGGTGTCACTCTCAGAATTATCCTTCACTATAAATCACATAGTTTAAAATCACTTTACACCTGTAAACATATGCCTCCTGATAACCAAATCTTGGTAGAGTTTAATGCCCATACCTAACTCATTCTTGTTTGCGTTTTATGTTTTAGCAACAGCTCAGATCATATAAGAATGAGATTCGAACTACCCAATTGCTGTCATATACATTCTGATTACATGACATTTTGCTTAACGTTAATCGGTAAACATAAAAAAATCGCGGAAATCCGCGAAATCACAGAGATCTTTCATCCCTGAGAATTTAGTTAACTATGTTGTATATAATCACAAAAACCTCAATAAATGGCCACTTCTTTCTCACCTTGACATTTTCGTTGCGACTGTTCGTCAATTGCCGAATCAAACCGTCCCTGGGACATGCGTTGTGGCATACTGTGTGCTGCCGAATAACTGCAAAGGAAAACAGGGGTGTTTCTGCATGTATGCCACGGCTGAAGGCAAAGTACATTCTGCTATAAACTCACTGACCCACACAGAGCCAAGAGTGTTGTCGGGAAGTGAAACATGGACGCCCGTGAGGGCATGCAGAAAAAGATCGTCAGGTTGGGGAGAGGAGGGAGGAGGGAGGGAGGGAGGGAGGGAGGGAGGGAGGGAGGGAGGGAGGGAGGGAGGGAGGGAGGGAGGGAGGAGGGAGGGAGGGAGGGAGGGAGGGAGGGAGGGAGGGAGGGAGGGAGGGAGGGAGGGAGGGAGGGAGGGAGGGAGGGAGGGAGGGAGGGAGGGAGGGAGGGAGGGAGGGAGGGAGGGAGGGAGGGGCGGATGAAGCCTGCCAACCCTATAGTGTATTCAGTCCCACCACCGTAAGAACCTGAACTAAAACGGGAGCATAATTAAGCGGCAATCCTAACTTGAGAAGATTTCATGCACCCCTCCCCAGCAACAACAACAAAACTGGAGGATGGGGGGGAGAGATGAAATAAAAGATATTAAAGTTACCACGATTGATGCCCGTTTTCTTGTGGATGGATAAATGAGTGTTGACTGAGCTAGCCTTACTGAGTATGTACCCAAATTAACTGACTGCAGGCCTCTCACTTACCTTTCCGCCATAATTGGTGACGCGAATTGGGAGTTCTTCTCCATGAAGCGTTTGACTGCATTCAGTTGCTCCAGGAACCAGCTCAGCTCGTCACTACGGAACCGACTTGTGAGCTGAGAAAAGTCACCAGAGCAACTCAACTATTGTCCACAATTGACAAGTCGGATGTGCTTACTTAAAACTGCATGGTCCGATGAAGCATCACATTTTCAAAACCAAGACAATTATCTAATTTGATTCTACATATCTAATTTAGATACTGGTGCACTTATTAAACATTTGTCGTCATATATAATGGAATACTGAGCCAATTTAATAGAATCTGTTACTGCAGAAGCCTATGGTGTTAGAGTTTTGGCAAGCTTGCCAAATTAATTTAGAACGTTTGCACTTCAAATATCTCCAAAAGTTAGCCATTTAAAATAAGGTATTTCAAACAAAAGTAAGTTAGATTACAATGATCAACCTAATATGTTTATCTAAAAAATTTAAGAGAAACTCAAAACCATCGGAATATGCAACTTTAATTATAATGATGATGACAATAATGATAACAGTAATAGTATTAATACACACATTATGTTATGTTGTTTCCTAACGTTAATAATAATGAAGTATAATACATTATACTATTATTATTTATGTATGGGGATATTGTATCATAGTGATATGCTGTTTGTCGGGGGCTTTACATCCTAGCAACACAGAAGGTCTTACCAGGACAGGTAGCGACTTCTGACAGTGCGCACCCACATCAACGTTATAGTGCTATCCCACTAGGAAACAAAGCCGCAGGCACCATGACACAATTCAAATGCTTAACTTTCACAGGAAGCCTGTGCTCTTACCGATTCGGCCACCGCGTCCAATGTTAGTTAGTTGCAAGGCCGGTGTATTGTTAGACAAATATGGTGACAATATGGCAACTATAGTCAAATGATCGCTATGTACACCTGTACAGGGGTGCATGGACTTGGACTAAATATTATTTTTTAATTATGCACTAGCGTCATTGGTCTTATTATTAACGCTGGTAACCCGGAGAAATGAGCCGTTGGCCTAAAATACTGAGCATAATTTTACTTTAATAAACTGTAGACTCCCTTAGGTGATCAGCCAAGGAAGTGATCTTAACCATTTGTATGTCACTATTTATTGGAGTTAAACCCAATAATAATAATTTAACTGGATTCGTTACTTCTCACGTCACACCAAATTCATTTTCTATATCTATATTTTGCCATTCTTCGATAATAGATTTGGGGGGTGGGGGGTGGGGGGGTGGGGGGATCGGCAATACATTTTATTCAGCGCATAAAGGTATTTTTTTCTGTTCTGGGGCACGGGTGTTCCGGCCATATTATGTTATTCATTCACATATAATATAGTGCAAAGGAGAAGGAACACAAGATTGGTATTCAAAGTAATTCTAAAAAAACTTAGCAGTACTCACGTATTCCATATGTCCTTCACAGAACGGCATGTCTGATACCATCCGGTATTCCCAGATTGGCCTATTAAAAAACAAAACAAGCAAAATAATAATTGATCTGACTTGGGTATTACGGTTTATAATTTTTATATTAAAGACGACTAGAAAAAAGTAATAAAAAATGAACCAATATTTACCATTTCAGGGACAACAGTAAATAATAATATGAGACCATGTAAAAAGCATAAAATGGTAGCACCTTTATTTTATTTTTAAATCGTTCTTCGAGTGACTGTTAATCATATTCTGATATTTCATAATTGTCTGCCCACCCCAGTATAAATCTATAAATGTCTTACCTGAGTATCCGGCCAATGTACAGACACAGCCCATTGTGTTTCCCAGAGAAGATAATTTCCTGTGCAACACTCATGGACGAGATGGACTGGTTCATGTTGGGGTAAGGCGTAGACATGACACCGGGTTGGAAACCTGCAGCCAACACATATAATGATTAAAAATGTAATATATCAATCACATTCCTTTTAACATGCACTCAAAACACAATTTTTCTGTTGCAAAATTAAGGCTCAGTAATGGCTTCTATATCGTCCATGTTGCCGGTAACCTGCATAATTCAAAGCCTTGACCACGGGCCCCATAGTGATGCTTACCGTAGATACTAAATGCAGTACAGCATTCGGTAACCCTGACTATAATTGACTTCCGGGCACTCTGCCCGATTGAAATCATTCCTCACTGTTTCACCAAGCTATGATGATCCTTGGTTGAGTTAAGACAGTTTCTGTGAAATTTTTGTCGTTTGGATTTTATGTTTGTTGTTGTTTTACATCATAGCAACATCTAAGGTCATAAGGACGGGTACCGATGGTGATTTTATAGTGCTGCCCCACCTGGAAATCAGGACACCGGCACCATGATGCGATATCTCACTCAGTAACATTATCCTGACACCGAGATAACCAGTCCTTGCCCTATCCTAATAACGCCGAGCACCAGGCTAGGAAGCGACAAGTATCAATTTTTAAGTCATTGGTTTGACTCGACCGGGAACCGAACTCGCAAACTCCCGATCTTCCGCCCGCGAGGCCTGTGCTCTACCGATTCGGCCACCGTTAGATCCTCAGTTGTCCGAGGAAAATTTTCAAAGGAGCTGCTTAATACGAGTTGTGTTTGTCGCTATAGTCGTCTGATGGTCGTGCTGCCCGTCGATCGTAAGTGTCTGATTATCAGCATTGTGGTGCGTCAACCACTTTGCCGTCTCTGGTTAGTGGTAGCCGTCGCTGAAGGATATGGCCCGTCTCCTGGATTTGAAATTGTCCACTGTTACGGCGCCAATAGTTTCTAGATTAACTTTGCTTGAAACTAAGGCTGTAGATTCGCCATTTGTTGTTGAGGAGTTGGTGCGGTCAGATGTGATGTATGATGACGTCACACAACCTGTGCTTTTGAACAGTGGTATACGCAGTCGGTGAAATTCTGCATCAAGTTCCCGACCGTGTGTTGGCTGCAGGGAGGGGAATACTGAGCCTTTAGGTAAAAAGCAAGTTTCTGATTGTAGTTGGTTGATAGGTACTTCCGGTGGGTCTGAAAGTGTTGTGGCCTGTTGTAAAAGTATGCCGTTAGGAGTTTGAAGGTTTCGATTTTGACGTATCGGATTCAATGACGAATTGCTAAAAGACCTTATTAGAGTTGCCCGGGCTAAGGCAAGGAAAGCAAATGTTAAATTGAAACTTTTGCCTTATAAATACGTGATTAAGGGGAGACACGGGTGATCGGAACATGAATTTGGGTCAAAGTGGGGATTTCTGGTTTTTGGTGTATTCATATAGAAAAACTTCTTGTTTTTTTGGACAGATAATTACTTGACTGGATATTTGTGTATATAATATGGAATTCTAGATGATGATACTGGACTTTGACATTAGAAAGAAACACTTTGTGAACTTTGAAGCTCATTTTCTCAGAGCTGCTTTTCCCAGAGTTTTGCCAATTTGCCCCCTCTAAAAATGTAAGTTATAATTGTAGCAGAAAGTTGAAACTTGGCAGTCTCATGTAAAGTTGCTGCTGAGTGCAATAAGATGGTTAAAAACACTGTATCTTTCATAGTTCAAGAGCTAGGGATGGAGACACAAAAATTGACCATTGAATTATTTTTACCTCTGGTTCGTCATGTAGGGACATGTTGATAATGACATATATGAATTCACAAACCACCTTATTGCACTCAACTGGACCAGTTCTTCATATAATAACTTGATTCAGGCAAATCTAGGCATATTCAGTATACTTCCTGGAGGGGGTACAATTTTGATTTTTGTGTGTGCAAGATCCTTCATCATATGACCCCTACTCAAGATAGAGCTTTAAAACTCTGCAGATATGCTTCTCTTGATACAAAGAACGTGTGCTCCAATTTTCAAAGCTCTATCTTTAATAGATTTTGAGATACGCAAATCACCTAAAACTCACCCGTGTCTCCCCTTAAGGACGAGAGGAAAGGAAAATTGGACTTGGGTGTAGTACATGGTACAAACATTAAGCGGCTATAAGAAAGATGATCAGACGTGGCAATGTACCTGATAAATGGGTGGACATATTGATAACTTATTAGATATTGCACAGCACTATACGTGGGATATGTGTCTTGCATTTTCAGAAAGTGTCTTTAACATGGTGGCCGATAAGCGCCTCCCAAATGGTTGGGACGATGAGGCCCTTATAGCAGAAATTCGGAGGGATGAAGGTGGTCGTGGGCAGAGGACACTTAAGTCGAGTGTTAAAGTTAGCAGAGAGGGGAACTTGAGCGACTATAGCAAAGACAGTGATGGGCGTACGTGTTTGATTTAGAACAAGGGTGGCTCTTGTGGATTTTCAAATAGCCATGGGTTCGGGGCGGACAGGTATCTCCATGTGTGTTCTTGGTGTGCATTCCATATTCACAAGAACATATAACTAACCAACTCAAACCACGCCACTAAATGGGGCACCAGGAGCTGGGGTATAAGTGATCATGAGCTAATATATGTAACAAGGAAAAAACTAAAAAGCACAAATCACTATGAGTATAAGATGGGCAGGTCCCTAAAAAACTACTCAGAAGATGCATTAAAAAATCATCTGCACCAAAACATAAACAACATCACACAAAACAGAGATGATGTTAATATCTATTGGGGCAACATCATCGCAGAAATAAGAAAATCAGCTGACGAGATGTGCCCCATTAAGAAAATAAAAATACAAAAAAACCAGGACCGCTGGGTAGACAATGACCTGCTAACGCTCATCATAGCCAAAAGTAAACTGGGTAATAAAGCAAAGCTCACAGAAACTATAGAAGACAAACTGGCCTACCATATTGCCAGAAACCACTCTCTCAAAGCTGTGAGAACAGCAAAAAAGAAATACATAATAAAGCAGGACAAAGACTGGGGAAGCAATACAAACAGATTCTGGAAGAATGTAGACCTATTATTCCCCAAAAATAACAAAGAAGAGCACACAAACTTCCAAGATAACGAAGGGACAATGCTCTCAGACAAAGAGGCAGCAAACAAACTGAACACGCACTTTGCCACAATAGGACAAACGCTGTCAGGAAAATTTAAAAAAAGGTGGGAAAATAGATCAGGAACTGTGCAGAATGAAATCCCCACCTGCAAAACAGATATAATAGAAGTAAAAAAACTAATAAATGACATAGACACAAATAAACCAAGTGGAATAGACGAAATACCAACCAAAATACTGAAAGAGGCACTCCAAGCCATCCCGGCCACTATAGTCGACCTATTCAACATCTCCTTTGAACAGGGCCATTTTATCTCAGCCTGGAAAATGGCAACCATTACCCCTATCCACAAAAGTGGAGACAAACAAAACATGGGAAACTACAGGCCAATATCGATTCTTCAAACCCCAGGCAAGCTCATTGAAAAAGTGTTACATAGACACATAAATGAACACCTGGAAAAAAAACAATATACTAAACGAAAGACAAGGAGGTTTCAGGAAACTGCACTCCACATCTAAAACAATAGCTAACCTAACAAATGACATATTGGCGTCAATGAACCAAAAACAATTAGTTGGAGCAGCCTTCATTGACTTCAGCAAAGCATTCGATACAGTAGACCATAACATACTACTGGAAAAACTAGAATCTATGGGCATAAAATCCAACACTATGGACTGGATAAAATGCTACCTGAAAGACAGGCAACAGAGAACAAAAATAAACAATACACTATCAGACAACCAACCTGTCACATGTGGTGTACCCCAAGGGTCAGTGCTAGGGCCACTGCTCTTTATAATCTACATAAACGATCTTGAAAAATGGTTACAAACCGAATGCCTCCAACTATATGCAGATGACACAGTCATATATGCAAACGGCACCACAGAAGAGGAGGTAATAACTAAACTAAACAAGCTCCTACTAAAACTGGATGAGTGGTGTGAGTCCAACAAAATAACCATCAACACAAGCAAGTCAAAAACAGTTCTCTTCTCGCATAAACAAATGCCAGAAAGAAAACTACACTGTAAGCTAGGAAGCCAAACACTAGAAAATGTAGACCATTACAAATACCTAGGCCTTGAGTTGGACAGCCAACTAAACTACAACCTATGTATAAACAAAATTGTCCAAAAGGTAAACCACAAACTGTGGCTATTTGCAAAGCTAAGAGACTACATGACACAAGAAATGTCAATAAAAATCTTCAAGGGCATGGTGCTACCCTATTTTGACTATGGAGATGTAAACTACATGGGTGCAAAGAAAGAACTTCTAAAAAAACTGCAAACACTACAGAACAGAGCCCTGAAAATCTGCCTCAGAGTAGACAAGCTGCACCCCACCTACGACATACACAAAAGAACCAAAGTAAAATTGCTAGAAAATAGGAGAATAATTCATCTGAAAACATTAGCATACAGCTATAGTCAAGACAATAAACTCCTAACAAAACCACAAAGGGCAACTAGAGCAAATAATGCGCCACTACTAAAGCAGACCAGAAGCCAAATAAAAGCTCACGAGAGAAGCACGCTAGAAATGGCTGCCAAGGTGTGGAATGCCCAAACAGTAAAGGAACGACAAATTCCTGACCTAAAAACATACAAAAAATATCTGTGCAAAATAAGGCTAGGAACCCCCAACTAAGCTGCACCGCAAAGGGGCAGGTGATATGTCACGGCCCACCAGCGAGACGCCCAATGGAAGGTAACCATACCAAAAGCAGCCAGATAGCACACCACACAGCTACGTACAAGCCTATGATATGTAAATAGGAGTAGGCTAGTCTAGAAATAAGAGTAGAAAAAATAAAGCACATATATGCCAAGAAAATCCAAAAAAATTAACATAGACTACTAACACCAGACCAACCAACTATCTATCTGCTACTGAAATACAGGCAATCAAACACCTTATCAGCAGCTACTGTGCGATAAGACAACACCAACACTACAGCTGGCCAGCATTGAAAACAAGCCTGAATACCCAGGCTTATATGCTATGGACAGTATAAATACAGCCTCAATAAAAAATATAAAAAAATTTAAAAAAATTACCATAAAGAATTAGAACGCAAAAATAAATTAAAATCTTGTGATATTAAAAATAATGTTAACACTGATGCATCTCGTAACAAGGTTTTTTAAAGCACGACCGGCCTGGGTTCGCACAAGGCGAATTAGATGTGTGCATATCTGTGGGAGCTGACTTCAAGTTCGGCTGTGAATTCATAGATGGCGTGCAAGTCACCATTGAACCGATTGTGCAACTGTCGGGTCCAGTCGCCACAGGCTTCCATCAGGGCTATGTTGTTGCTCAAGAATTACCCGTGTGTTTGTAGGTTCAAAGCCTTGTGTTACACCTCATATTGACTCTTTGTGTATGACAGATCCTACTTTGAAATTTAATGTTCTACAGAAGGTTCAGAAATATCTGTTACCCCTTTTAGCCCCCCTGGAGGTTGTGTCTAGTGGAATTATAAGTGATACCGGAACTGAATACCATACGCTACCTAGAGAGTATAGTAAAAAACGTTGTTGTGAAGAAATTCCGTTAAGTGGCATATGTGACACAAAAAGGTGTATGGGTAACGATAAAAATTGTATAGCTAATTCTGTAAATGTATCGATGAATTGTAATAAGTACTCATGGTACAATAATAAATTATGGAAGTTATCTAATAATACATTTAAAATTCGACATGATGATGGTAAGGCTAGAAATTTATTGTGGGTAATTTGAGACAGACACCCCTTGCTGTTGGAGGATTGGCGGCTGGGGGCCATTGCGATGGTTGCCATTGTGACATGTCAACACAATTTCAAAACAATTCCATGTCAGCCGATAAACAAAACCTTGCATTTGTTTCAAACAAAGTTCCATGAACTGAATACCCAAGTCTACACAGACTTCGAGCAACTTTCATAGAATTCGTCCAGCCACTGATTCAGTGCATTGTCCGTTAACTGGCCACACTCGAAATAGTACTATTCAGCACTCGAAGGCAGTAGCAACCTGCTCGACAAACTTACTGAATTTAAATTTAGACATTAATGTCTTACCAAAGTTAAATACATATGCTTAAATTGTGCAAAAAAGTAGTAGTAATATTAATAACATTGACACTAAATAGTTGTATGTTAACAGTAAAAGTCATAAGTATGTAGATAATAACGGGAGTGATGGTCAGTTGATTACTGCTGGTGATGGTGTTAATAGCCACTTAAATGTAACCAATGGTGAAGCTAATTGATGATATTAGTGATAAAAAGTCACTGTTTGATAAAGGGAAAACAAATGAGATTACAAATATTGGGTTGAATAGGTTGGCTGACTTGGATATTGAACTAGATTTAAATATTCAGACCGAAGTTAAAATTTTGTGTGAGAAATCTCCGTTGGAGTATAAGGATATTTTGTTTAAATTATGGCGTACCTAGGTATCAATTACATACATGGTGGGTGGGTATGACACAATTTTCAAAGTGGTAAGGGAAACTGGGATTCCAAATTATTTATCTGCAAAAATGTCAGTACCGTCAGGATTAAAGATAGAAATATGGGGAAAATTAGTAATTAATTACCATGATAAACAGTTAGTTAATTTTCTGGAATATGGCTGGCCAGCTAATTATACAAGAGATAGAGCGCCAACACCAACAGAAATTAATCATTGTTGTAATGAGAAAGATTTATTTTGGATTAATAAGTATGTAGTTACTGAAATCTCTCATGGAGCATTGCTGGGACCCTTTAATAAGCCACTGTTTCCCCCTATGGGCTCAAATTAGTCCTATTATGACCCAGCCAAAAAAGAACACTGATGAACGAAGGATTATAGTAAATTTTCCTAAAGAGAAGGGAGTTAATTCAGATACTGTGAAAGGGTTTTATCAAGGGGAAACAGTTACGTATAATTTACCAACAATAATGGATTTAGCTAGAGAAGTTAATAGGTTAGGTAAGAACTGCTATATGTCATCTATAGATTTAGCAAGAGCTTATCGACAATTAAGAACATGTCCGTTGAGTGTACCTCTGTTTGGGATTAAAGTGGGAGGGAAATTATTTTGACATTACACCTCCTTTTGGCTGTAGGACGTCTAGCATGGCTTGTGCGAGAACTACTTTTGCAGTAGTATACTTATTAAGAAAAAAGACTTTTTTTGCTTTATGCTATCTGGATGATTTTGTAGGGGTAGAAAGTACACTAGAGAAGGCATAAGAAGGGTATAACTATGCTCTTAGTTTAACAAAATTGTTAGGTTTGGATCTGTCAATTAAGAAATGTACACCACCAGAGAGGAACATGAAATGGTTAGGTTATGAAATTGATAGTCAGGATATGGAAGTTAGTATCCCTAAAGAATTTTTTTTTGGATATTTTAACTGAGTGTAATAAATGGAAAGTGGGGAGCAAAGTGACTAGAACAAATGTGCAACGGCTAGTGGGGAGGTTACAATTTATTTCTAAATGTGTGGGTAATTCTAGGAGGTTTATGAATAGAATTTTAGATTTTTCAAGGGCTACCCAGTTTATTGGAAAAATAGTAGCTAGTCAAGCTTGGTTTTTGCGCTTCACGGAAGGGTGTAATGGATTAATTTTATTAAGGCCATTTCCAAAGAAAAAGTGGGTTATTGAGTGTGACTCATCATTGTCAGGGGGAGCATTCAGTAGTACGCATTATTTTTCGTAATTATATTCCCCAGATTTTATAAATGGAAATCAATTTCATATTGCTCAATTAGAGGCAATTAATTTGGTTGTAGCACACTCTTTCCCCTCAACACTGAGAGCAGTTCGTGATTATCATTAATACTGATAATGAAGCATCTCAAAAGGTGTTATCTACTGGTGCTGGTAAGGACCCAGTTTTATGTGCATGTGCTTGTGAGATCTGGAGGTTTGCTGCCGAAAAGTCTTGCGAGGTACAAGTGGTACATAAGGCAGGGAAGAAGCTAGTGCCAGCAGATGCACTAAGTGTTTTTCGACAATAAAGCAAAATTAATAGCGATTCAGCTGTGTAATGAACTTAAATTAGAAAACATAAGTGCTTCTCATGATAATAATGTTTAATTTGTTTTTGTAAGCTGTTCAATAAAATCTTTTCTTTTCTGTTTTCCCCCCTCACAACGCACAATTATGCTTTAGTTAGGAAGCTGGGCATTTTTCAAGGCAGGTTTGTCAGAAGGGACATGGGGAAAATAAGAGGGTTCATTTTAAAGAATATTTTAAGTTTTGTAAAAAACATAATAATAATCCAAAATACCCTAAGCTTAAAGCGGTAATGTTGTATACTTTATATTTAAATGATGAATTAAAAACAGAAGGGGCAATACAAAATTATTTTGGGTGAAACTTGTAGGTGGTAGATTGGAAGTATTTGATAGATATGCATTGTCAGTCTTTAAAAAAGGAGTGTTTAAATTTTAAAATAATATTGTTAATAGAGCTTATCCATTAAAAATAAGACATTTTAAGCTAATTATATTAAAATTCATAAAAATGGGTAAACCTGGTCTTGTATTTGTTGTTGCTGTGCTAATAGGCTATATATGTTTGCTAAGACAATCCAGTCTATTTTATTCCGAGATGATGGCGGTCATACGTTGTTGGGCTACCACATCAAGCTACCTAGGGTACACAATTCGATCTTCTGTCCCGTACTTGCATGGAATAACTACTGTCAACATTCAGGTCTGCATGAGCGTGCCCCAGCATTCATACTCTCGAACGGGGACCCCCTGACCAATCAAGCTTTCATCAAATGTATACGGATGATATTGAAGAAAGCCAAGTTCCCCTGATGGCCAATGGTGACATCACATAGTCTATGACGTTGAGCTTCTCAAGAATATGCTCGGATAGGAGTGTCTCTGGACTGTATAAAATTATTAGGACACTGGAAATCTAATAGGATATTTAATTATGTGAATAAACATCTTGTTAGTAAAGGACCATTTACTCTCCTGTCCCAATTTGGCTGAGAGTTAGATGGTCCATATCCTGTTATGTCTAAGAGTATAAATCAAATTGATTGATGTGGACCTGGTGTGCTTCGAGAGTATGACCGTGATCTTCCCACTAGCTGCTGTCTCATATTGTCAATTTCAAGAATATATATAAATGCTAAAAAAGTAATTTAATATTTCATTACTTAGTTTAAATAGTTATTCAACTATCCTGCAAATAAGTAATATGAATATTCAGGCTTAATTCACTATTATGGATTGGACAATCCAAAGAATTAGAGTAAAATAGATCAAGCTAATAGGTTATCTGTACTGATTTACTAGAGCTTGCCTAATTGTTAGCTAGTGTTAGACATAGCAATGGCTCCTGTGAAAATTTATTACGCCCAATTAATAAATTTATTGGCCCAAAAAGAATTCCCTGTGTCTGGTTTTGAATTGTGAATTAGGCATGTGTTGGTTAGTTGGTTACTGTCAATAGCCGATGTCCACTTTTTAATTGGGGGGGGGGGGGGGGGGGGGGGACACTAAACAAACAAACAACAATATTATACATATAATAATCTTTGCCAAGGAAAACTTTACATTACCAATTTGAAGAATGACTAAGACATAAATCTACCAAATAGATTCTAACATTCATAATTTCTATGTTCAAAAACCACCGCATGTAATACTAGATCAATATCAATCAATCAATCAATCAATCAATAGTTCCGTCCTCTAGTCAAGGGTAGGATGCAATGGTTCTCCACTTGTCCCGATGGTGTGATGTTCTGATAGACTGTGAATAATTCAAGCCTGTCCACTGTGAAATATTTGTAAACCATGATGTTCTTGGCCTCCCTCTCCCTCTGCTGCCATTCACCTTCCCTTCCAACAATGTACGGTATATTGAACTCTGACGAATGATGTGGCCAAAATAAATAAGTTTCTTTGTCTGTATAGTGGCAAACAAGCTTTTCTTATTTTTAATTTTTCTGAGAACTTCTTTGTTGGTGATCTTCTTTGTCCATGATATTTTCATCATCCTTCGATAAGTCCACAGATCAATAGGAAGAAATAAATATTCTGAATTATGTCTAAAACATGCGTTTTCATGAAATGAGATGTGTCGAATGGCGGAATCAAAGCCATAAGCTCCCATAAGATTCTATCTCACCGGACCAGACACGATGCCTGAATGAGCGTCCTTCTCCCGTTTTGGTAGATCGTAATTCGAACCCATTGGTTCAAACCCTGGTGGAGTCAAACGAATGACATACAAATTAATTCTTGTTGCTTCATAGCCAGGTGCTCAGCATTATTAGGATAGGGAAAAGACTGGTTGGCTCAGTATCAGGATAATGTGACTGTGTGTGATATCATGTCATGGTGATGGCGGTCTCCCAGTGGGCCAGCACTCTAAAGTTACCATGCGTGTGCACTGTCACACAAGAACGAAGGAGGAAAAACCCCCCAAAAAAAACCACCAAAACGGGCCGTTTAACAATGCTGCAGTCCTGCAGCCAGTGACCGCTAGGTCACGAACCCCCCCATAACTAACTAACACTGTCACAAGTCGGTACCCATCCTGATATGACCGTAGATTTTGCCAGAACGTAAAAATCCAACAACCAACCAATCTTCCCTCACCTACTCACACCATGCCTAATACTATATTATCAAAAGGTGTACCTGGTCCGGGTGTAGAGAAGGACTGCCCGACCATGCTGGGGCCGGCCATAGTGTTGGAGGGGATTGCAGTCATGTTCAGACCCGGTCCTTGGTTGTAGTTGTAGTCGGGCTCCCCACCGAACATGAAGAAGGCGACCGTTGCCCAGTCACTCACCTGACACAAATCAATATTTAAATATATGCGGTTCGTTCTCAAACTAGGTACCACATTTGTGACATGGATGCCAAAAGTGAAAACATTCCAAATAATAGCAGAAAACATCCAAATAATAGCAGAATCCATGTTCATATGAAGGTTTACATGTTGTGCATATGTCAGAGTTGGAAAAAAAGGGGATATTTCACTTTTTTTATTTTGATTGCATACAAATTAAATAATACATTAAAATGTCACATGTACATGTAACATGGAAATTAAACACACATCGCAAATATCATTTTAACACATGCAACAAATTCAAACATTTTATTGATTACAGTTAAGCAAACAAGATTATGTTTTACAAGAAAAAAGTTTGGAAAAAAAAGTGTGTAAATGAGTAAATTTTCACAATTTTACTTCAGCAAAGAAATCATACATACTGTTGATACATTTTGTGGGATAGATTAAATACATGTAGTATTGCTAAGATTATTAATATACAGAGAGGCAACAAAAACTATTTGACTTGCTATTAGGAAAAAGACAGAATTAATTATGACCATGGTAACATCAATATGTAGTACCCAGTTTCAGAGAGCGACCCATACACAAGTTGCAAATTATAATTTATCACTGGCTTTGTTTTCTGATTGTGGCCAGGAATTATCTTTCATCTTAATGTTTTTGTAATTTATCACTTTATAAGGCTGTGTGAGGATACTGACCTGGTGCTCAGCTTGGTTTATCGTGGAGCAAGCCAGGATGAGACACGTAGCGCAGGCCTGGTCCTCCTGGAAAGAATTCACACACAGAAACTCTGTAGCGCTGTGAAAAAGTATGTCAAGCTGGGGCGAGTAGCAATGGACGTGGCTAACATACTGTTGCTTAGTTGGCGAACCATAGAACTTGCAGAGCATTAGACAAGTACCATTGGATGTTTGTTTGGGTTTTACATCCTGGCAACATCTAAGGTCATATCAGGACGGGTGCTGACTCGTGACAGCGCACACTCATGGGACCTTTAGTCTCCCCCACTGGGAGACCAGGCCACCAGCACATGACCCGATTTCTCACTCAGTCACATTATCCTGATACTGAGCTGACCAGTCCTTGCCCTATCCTAGTAATGGCGAGTGCTAGGCTAGGTAGCAACAAGTATCAATTTTATAAGTCATTGGTTTGATTCGGTAGGGATTCGAACTCCTGTAATATAAAGGCATACTATTTCAATTTAATAGAACCTGTTACTACTGAATCCTATGGGGGTCAGAGTTTAGTTTTGACAAGCTTGCCAAAATTAATTTAGCATGCTTACACCTCAACTATCTGCCAAGTTGGGTCATTTTAAATCAAAGTTACTTCAAGCTAAAGTAAGATAGATTATAACAATCAGCCAAATATATTTATCTCAGAAAATGAGGAAAACTCTAAAGCATCGGACTAGGCAACTTTAATATAGTAGTAGTGCCATTGGGCCGAGCAGAAAGCACTCCTGTAGCATATACACAATAAAGTATGTATCACATAGTGCAGTAAACAGCCACATCCTTTCATTAGTGGCGCAATAAACAATGCACATTACTCGCTTGAGTATTAACCATTGACAACCCCCGACTGTCCACACAAACACGCACCCATCCACCCCACACACCCGCACCAGCCTCACCTTATGCAGCTTGAAGAAGGCCTGCACCTCTTCGGCGTCGGGCCCGCCGTTGCTGAGCAGCAGGTACTTGAGTTGGTCGGCGGGCGTGAACTTGTTGATGAGGTAGCTGCCCTGCGAGTTGAGTACGACGAAGCGGCGGGTGGGCTCCATGTGCTGCGTCACGACGAGTGGCGGGGCGGCGCGCTGCAGCGGCCCGAACGTCGCGTCCTCCTCGAACGTCATGGCTGGGATCGGCACCTCGGCTACAGCCCAGGTGCGCCCGCCCAGCGGCAACGTCTCCTGCAGCAGTCAGAGGATGGGTTACAGGCGCAATATCCCCACAATTAACACTACGAGTGTCTCCTGCAGTGGTGAGAGCACGGGTTACAGGCTCAATATCCTCACAAGTAATGCTATGAGTCTCCTGCAGCAGTCAGAGGATGGGTTACAGGCGCAATATCCCCACAATTAACACTACGAGTGTCTCCTGCAGTGGTGAGAGCACGGGTTACAGGCTCAATATCCTCACAAGTAATGCTATGAGTATGAGTCTCCTGCAGCAGTCAGAGGATGGGTTACATGCGCAATATCCCCACAATTAACACTACAAGTGTCTCCTGCAGCGGTGAGAGCACGGGTTACAAGCTCAATATCCTCACAAGTAATGCTACGAGTGTCTCCTGCAGCGGTGAGAGCACGGGTTACAGGCTCAATATCCTCACAAGTAATGCTACGAGTGTCTCCTGCAGCGGTGAGAGCACAGGTTACAGGCTCAACATCCTCACAACTAATGCTACAAGTGTGTGTCATGCAGCGGTCAGAGCACAGGTTACAGGCTTAACACCCTCACAACCAATGCTATGAGTGTCTCCTGTAGCAGTCAGAGCACAGGTTACAGGCTCAATATCCTCACAACTAATGGTACGCGTATCTACTGCAGCGGTCAGAGCACAGGTTATAGGCTTAATATCTTCACAACTAACACTATGAGTGTCTCCTACAGCAGTCACAGCATGTCTTATAGGCTCAAGACCCTCACAACCAACATGTTCTACATCATACACAACTGCATCTGCTGCAACTGGTGAAGCTTTTAAAATATGACTGAGAAATTTCAACCCTGGCGTTTCACTAAATTCTTATTTCTCAAAAATATTACAGAACATTGACCCATATATGAATATATAGGGAATTATTTTTACCATAAATATGTCACTTATCCATTAAAAGCCACGGTTTATATAGAAAACCGTTAAATAATTTTGTTAACCATAAATGAAAAAGTTCTGCATGAATGTGTGGCACAGGTTCAAACCTAAGCCAGAAACAGGCTATGGCTTATAACGGAGTTTCAGCTTATAACTGAGAATATACCACATGATTATTTAACCGCTGAGTTACATGCTAACATATGAGCCACCTACAGCTGTTTCCATGAGTTGCCGCTGGAATGGGAAGGAGTCTGGTCCCACAGCCCACAGAAGGTCATTTTCTTCAGACTGTCCGGCCGCCAGCAGCAGAGTACCTAATTGCACATTTCACATTATTACATGTACAGTAAAACCTCTCTAAATCGACTGACAATGGGACCGAATTTAAATGGTCCATTTAGGAAGGTGGTCGGTTCATGGAGTTTTTTTAAATCGTTACAATGGTATTGAAGGGGCGATCGTTTGGGACCCAAATAAAGTAATCGATATGGGGAGTGGTCGATCTACGGAGGTGGTCGGTCAGAGAGGTTTTACTGTATATAATTTCCAAACATTAATACTAATATCAAAGCGCCATTTATTCCTCCGACCTTATCAGCACTGACAAATGATTTATACTTGATGTGATTGATAAAAACTAAAACTGCATAATTATTATATTTTACACCAGCTTATCAATCGCGATCAAGATTGTTGTTCTTGTTTAATGGAAATAAACCTGAATAAATATGCAGCTAAAGTCTTTAAAAACTCTCAAAAAAGAAAGAAAGAAAGAAAGAAAACCATATATGCATAATATTTCACTATTAAAAGAGTAACCGAAACTAAATCAAATCCAACTGATACACAACCACAGCATATGATTGAACCACTAGTGTACTTTAATGCACACTGTGTCTTGCTGCAAGTACCTTGGTGCAGGACTCATTTCTGCAGTATGTTGAGTAACTATGCTGCACATTATACAGCATTGACTACTCCCCCATTTTTAATGTTCATAATGGGGTGTGCTGCACACAATGCAGCACATTCCACTTCCCCATAACCATGTACGAACCAAATGTGATCGCTTCAACGACTGGACGATGAGTGCCCCGCCATTGACAAAATATGCGTTCAGAGGAATATAATATTTACACACACACACACAAAAATGGGGAGGAAAAAAAAGAAGAAGGAAACATGCCTTTCTTGTAGTGCGCGAGGTGGACGTTGGTGGGTTTGAGAGGTGCTGCGCTCGCCGAAAAGCCGGGCGGCAGGCGGACATGCACCATGGACAGCATCGACGGTCGCCCACGATTGTTGTTGAAGGGGTTTGTGGTGAAGTAGAGCCGGACGCCTGTCTGCATCACGGCCACCAAGTGCACGTTGGTGGAGTCGGTTTTCGGGATGGCTTCAATGTGCACTATTGCCTTGAAGTTAGATCTATCTATTGTTCTGAACACAAAAACAAACAAAAACGAAAAATTCAAGGGTTAAATTTTGTAGACACAAAATTACCTATATGATACTAAACATGGTGCTCGGACATAAAACAACAGCTGACAAACTAATACTAACAATGGAATAGGACGAAATTGGACCACTCCCACCGCAACCCAAAAAGAGGAAAAACGGGCCATATTTTCATCGATTTAACTAATGTAGAATAAGGCTTTTAAAAACTAAGACGAAATAGAGGGGGGGGGGGGGGAATGGGGGAAAACGGGGGGGGGGAAAAAAGAAAAAAAAAGAACACGGATTAAACTGGAAAAAACCACCAAACAAATTTATTCTGAGTTTTTTTCCCACTGTCCCGGAAGAAACCGGTTTTATCCTGGGGAAAAAAAACGAACCCTGGCCACGCCCCCACCCAAAAGATGGTGTGCAACCATTGTGCCTGGTGTGTAGCAGGCCTGGACCCCTTTGAATGCTGACATGAAACTTGGTTGTTAGCTGATAAGACACTTGGTTGTTAGCTGACAGGAAACTTGGTGTTAGCTGACAGGAAACTTGGTGTTAGCTGACAGGAAATTTGGTGTTAGCTGACAGGAAACTTGGTGTTAGCTGACAGGAAATTTGGTTAGCTGACAGGAAACTTTGTGTTAGCTGACAGGAAACTTGGTGTTAGCTGGCAGGAAACTTGGTGATAGCTGACAGGAAGCTGGGCTAACCTGGCGACGAGTGAGGCATGCTGCATGGTGGTTTGTTGTGAAATGGCGGCAACTCGACTCATCCCCTTCCCGTCCTCACCGAAGTCGTAAACCTAGAGGGAGCAGCCGGAAGTAAGCGATCACATGGCGACTGCGTACTTTGTGCGGCAGCCTCCACATTATGGAATAGGTTGCCAGGAGGTAAGATTCATTTTTTTAATTAAACAATTTTTCAAAAGTACTCTTTGAACTCACCTGCGTAAGATTTAATCGAATTCTAAATATACCATACTGTAGTTTTATTTTATACTACTTCTGAACAAGTCACTACCTCTAACCCAATTGTAAATATACCACTGTAGTTATATTTTATACTACTTCTGAACCCGGCACGACCTTTAAACCCAACTGTAAATATGACATACTGTACTTTTATTTTATACCATTTCTAAACCCGCCAGTACCTATAACCCAGTTGTAAATATGACATATTGTAGTTTTATTTTATACTACTTCTTAACGAGTCACTACCTATAACCCAGTTGTAAATATGCCTTCCTGTAGTTTTACTTTATACTACTTCTGAACCGTCACTACCTATAACCCAGTTGTAAATATGCCTTCCTGTAGTTTTACTTTATACTACTTCTGAACCGTCACTACCGTTAACCCAATTGTAAATATGCCTTCCTGTAGTTTTATTTTATACTACTTCAGAAGATTGCCTTTTCCAGTGAATGACATTTCTTCACCCGTCACTACCTTTAACCCAGTTGTAAATATTCCAAATGGTAATTTTATACTACTGATTAAGACAAAAATAATTTAAATTTCAAACTAGATAACGTTAGGATTACATGTTTTAGAGTGTGCTTAATTGATATGCAAATTAGATCATCGTCATGACAGCAAGCCATACCTAGCTCATATATAGTTTGTTGCACAGAAAATAGTACCTAGTTGAGAGCACTTCCCCGAATTAGATCATATTCAAAGATTTTGTTTGTTTGTTGTTTTATGTCCTAGCAACATCTAAGGTCATACCAGGACGGGTACTGACTTGTGACAGTGTGCACTCATGGCGACTTTATAGTGCTGCCCCACTGGGAAACCAGACCACCAGCACCATGACCTGATATCCCACTCAGTCACATTATCCTGTGACACTGAGCCAACCAGTCCTTGCCCTATCCTAGTAATGCCGAGCATCTGACTAGGAAGCGACAAGTATCAATTTTTAAGTCATTGGTTTCATTCGACCAGGATTTGAACCCACAAACTCATGGGTTAGGATCTACCGATCTCCCAAAACAGGAGACGGACGGTCTCCTCATTCGGCCACCCCATCTTGTATCTTCAAAGACGTATTTAGCTCACTCATATATGATATTTTGGTAAACAGGAAATAGTACACGGTTAAGATCACTTCACTGGCTGATCACCAGAAATTTTGATATTTTAATCAAATCTACGTTGAGAAAACACAGCTTTCTCATTGCCTTACGGACTAGATTCACTAATTTTCAACTTTTAAATTCACCCCAATGACCTACCTGTATCGTACCCTTCTCTGATCTCGTATAGAGAATGTTTCTGGAGTTGTCGATGCTGATCTGCACCAGGGGGTCTGGAACCACAAATAAAACATGGCGTAAAGAACAGGGGCCATATGCATGGGGTGGTGTTAGCGAGCCAAAACTGGTTTTGGACGGGATTTCTAGGTTAGCGGCGAAAAGTCAGTATGTATGGAGTGGTGTTACGCAAACACCGTGAGTTTAAAGTTGGGTACCCTAACACGACTCCGTAGTTTTAAGGGCGGTGTTAGGTACCGATTAGGCCCAAACCTATTCAATGCTATCATATTTAACAGAATAACTTACTCAAAAAGTGAAATTTGGTCAAATTAACCCCAAAATCGAAGCGATATTAACGCCGCCGCTAAATCGGTGGCAATATTAATATTGTCGAATGTAAACAAAACAAATGGCCGTCGATTTAGTGGCGGCGGTAATATCGCTTCGATTTTGGGGTTAATTTGACCAATTTTATTTAACAGAATAACATACAAAAAAAGTGAAATTTGGCCAAATTAAACCAGAAATCGAAGCAATATTAAAGCCGCCACCGAATTTTGGTCAAATTAAACCAATAATCGAAGCGATATTAACGCCACCACCGGAGATATTGTCAAATATCGGCGATGATATTGTCAAATAGTGGTGCTCGCCAGGAACAGGCTCAGAGGGATTTCCAAAATCTATAAATAAATGCTAGGTTAGCTAATGCCACCACGCGTTGGCGTCGTACATACCCCGTGACCCTTTTCGGAACACCGGCATTAGCTACCCCAGCGGCCGCCCTTAACACTGGAGCCGATAAAAAGTTGTTCATACATATGGCCCCAGGATGTCTACAGTAACTCCCAAACTGGTGTCACAGGGAAACTGACTAAACACGATAATCTTTAAACTGGTTACAGGAATATTTGTTTGTTTAACGATCCCCAAGCACAAAAAGCAAACATCGGCTATTGGGGTCATACAGTGGTTAAACATCTGAGTAAAAAAAAAAAAAAAATTCCCAGCAAGTAAAATAGAGCGCAGAAATTTAGGCTACAGAAATAAGACCCGATCAAATATTCTGGCTAATTTTAATGTTTAATTGTCGATAAATATGTAGATGCCGCCAAACCAGTGACAGTAAATGCCTTAAATGCTTCTGCCTTTACACCAGTCAACCACCAACCCACCACCCTTGTAAGTGAAATACATAAGATAACCATTAACTTCCACCCCGACTCCAACTTGAAACCAGTTGACTGTTGACATGCCTCGCAAGGTTTCTACACTTGGTACATAATCTGTATATAACATACACGGTCCGAACACATGTGAAGATATGGAATTCAAGGCGATTTCAAGGCTGTTTTTGATAGGAATTCAAGACTACCTTCATTTGAATTACAGGGAAAAACAGAAATGGCGAATTCGGATTAATTTAGAGCAGTGGGGACAGCTTAATGGAATTCAATGCTTTTCAAGACGAATCATCCCAAATAGGTTAAATTCAAGGCTTTTCAAGGCCAGAAATCTCAAAAGGTAGCAATTTAAAATTATAAAAATTACTTCAAACTAAAGTAAAGTATTGTATAATGATCAACTTAATGTATTTATCTCAGAAACCATACCAAATAATTATGTACTTACCATCCTCCACAAAGGAGAAATTGAGGAAGGAGGGTACCATGAAAGAAAGTTTGCTCGTCGAGTGGTTGATCTTTCGACACTTTCTACTGAACCATCCGTCTTCAGCCTGTTGAGCGAAAAACAGTAGGACTGATAACGCATAATGGTGGTGGAATGCTGAATCATAGTAAACCAATAAAAATTGCTTAATTCTTTGAAAGTTGGTCTTTCAACATACATTATGGGGTTTGATTGGCGTGGATCATAGGAATGCGTAACGATCATGGCTTCACCGAAATCAATACCCATTCTAGTTCATCAGGACTCAAAAGCCATATCGGGCCAAGAACCGTTGACTATTTCAGAAAACCTGCTCAATTTGTTACAGATGGACTTCCATAGATCTGCTGTTGACACACAGTTTTCATTGTTTAGGCATAGTGTAATTGATAGTAAACATTACTTCACGTCATCAATACAAAAAGATGTATATTTTAAATGAGCTAAATTATAAATCATAGAAATAATCGGCAAACCCATAACAGGACGGAATGGTCAATGACTAGAGTGCTTGCTTGTTTTGCAGGCGGTCATGGGGTCGATTCCCCCGCCAAGTCAAACCAAAGACATCAAATTTAATGCAATTGTCGCTCTATCGATTTGGTCACCGCATCCGGTACACAGGAATGAAAGTGATCCGAGAGAAAATAAATTGAAAACTGGTAGCTAAGTGGGTGATAAAACAGTCATAACATAAGGGTAGTGGAATGGTTTCCAAGGTTAGTCTGTACAGACTGATCTGTGGAATTGAGATAGTACAGTGTTAGGAGAGTACTGGAAGAAACCGGACTTCTGGTATTTTGTTGTTGTTGCAATTCCCCGACAAGTCCATAAGAGAATTTCCGCACTTTTGAGGAAACTCTACCCCAACACAGTATACGGGACGCCCAACACTGACTATCTACGGACCCAACACTGGTTATCACAGAAAGCCGGACGCAGGATTACATGATTCGAGTCTTTCTGGAATGTTGTGTATATATTAGGTAGTATATGGAGAAACTCCAATAAACAGACTTACATTGTTTGTTTGTTGGGGTTTTACGTTTTAAGACATCTTAGAAAAACCACAAATAGCACATTACCAAAAACTACGGACACCTGCGAATTCACGGAGATATTCTGTCCCAAATAAAGAGCTGTGCTTATCTCTCGCCACCTTGGTTGGCGCTGAACATTACCAGGACAGAGCAAGGAATATTGGAATAAGGAAGCCCAATTTTCCGAAATAGAAATTTCCTACGCTTAATCAACGAAAGGTAAACACCATAAAAAAGACGGCTTGGATTTCTATGCAGCAGCTACATCAGAGGGTCTCGCTACATAACACAAGGAATGGCGGGCCCGCCATTTGTTGGCAGCGTAAGTTGACTTATTTCAGTAAGCCCGCTATCCACTGGCAGCATAAGTTGCACAACTTACTTTACTTACACATACTGCCTATAACTTTCCTACCAGCTCTACCGATTCCCGTCATTCCTTTCCTACCAGCTCTAATGATTCCCTCCATCCCTTTCCTACCAGCTCTACCGATTCCCGCCATCCCTTTCCTACCAGCTCTAATGATTCCCTCCATTCCTTTCCTACCAGCTCTACCGATTCCCTCCATCCCTTTCCTACCAGCTCTACCGATTCCCGTCATCCCTTTCCTACCAGCTCTAATGATTCCCTCCATCCCTTTCCTACCAGCTCTACCGATTCCCACCATCCCTTTCCTACCAGCTCTACCGATTCCCGTCATCCCTTTCCTACCAGCTCTACTGATTCCCGCCATCCCTTTCCAGAAGACTGGAGACCATTGTACTTAATTATCCGACCACCCACCTGGTAGTGAAGCTCGTAGAGGCAGCCATCTTTCCCAGCCATGAAGATGCGCCCATTGTCCGCCCCTGTCACACTCTGGATGTGCACACAGTCGGTTTGAATTGAGAAGAGTGGCTCAGGCAGGAGGTGCATCTCCCCACCCGACACTGCAGCAAGAACAAACACATGTTTACAGGTGTTGGGGAAAAGGGTCACTTCACATAAATATTTGTACACACACAAAAACATTCGTTTTTCTTCCTTAATTAAAAAACAATTTTAAATCTTTTTCTAAATTTTATAAATACAAACAGCTAAGACATACATACTAATGCTTACTTACATTAGAATATTAAAATCTCTGGACAACTAGTTATTATAAATGGACTTGTTTCATTTTCTACATCCAATGATACGTGTTTTCAAGTCTCACCCCCCCCCCCCCCACCTCGCTGCCATGTGTAGGCAATTTTATAAGCTGTCTTAGTTTCAGTTTATAGTCTTTACGTCAGGACACTTGGTGTGTCAGGACATTGGTCTAGATGCCGAGTTGTCCGTTGAAAATAGATATTACTGTAATTGTATAAAGATAAATACTAGGAAACAAGCAGATTCCTGCAGATCAGAAGTAGCCACGTGAAACGAAAATAATACTAAGAATAATCACAAAAAAGGAGCTCTGTCACGTGAACAAGGTCCACATAGTGGTATTAAATGAACGGCAGCAATCACATCAACCAAATGGCTCAAGTTTGGTGCTCTATATTATGATGGGAAGGGCAGGCATAATAATAATAATTTCTTGCTCGAAGATGCTGTTTCAAGCACACTTTTCTTTTAATTTAATTTTTGTTAACCAATTTGTTCATTAAAAAAAGAAAGGAAAGAAAGGAAAGAAAGGAAAGAAAGAAGTTACAAACTCATTTTACTATCAGATATTACTGAGCATCCATCACTGTCATCTCAGATCTTCACTTTTGTCAAATGGGGTGTGGGATACAAAAAAAGAATTACGAACTGTGTGACAATCTGCGTAAATTGTTCCATGACTAAACACACGTACCACTGCCCTGGTTGGAGAAACTGACGCCCAGTAGAACAATGTCAACCGGTGTGGCAAGACACAACAGGTAGGCGATGTGTGGCTGGAACACTCCCGCCTTTGGGATGACAAGACCAGCTCCGATGATGGTCTCACTGAGGCCGTCAAAGTAGGCCAAGTCAGTCCTGAAAGCCAGAGAGGAAACAGCTAGAGAATAACTCAATTCAGTATATATGCACCTGCATATTTTACAAATTAATTAAAGCTGCATAGTCCGATAAAGGAATGACATTTTCAAAACCAAAACCATGATCTAGATATGATCTTACATATCTAACTTACATACTAGTGAACTTATTAAGCATTTGTTGCCACATAGAAAGGAATGCTGAGTCAATTTACAAGAATATGTTATTGCTGTATTAGAATTTTGGTATGCCTGCCAAAATTAAGTTTGCATGTTTTCACTTCAAATATCTCCAAAAATAGCCACTTCAAATAACAGTTGCTTCAAACTAAAGTAAGACAGATTAAAACCATCAACCTATAACATTTATCCCAGAAAATGAGAGCAACCCAAAACCATCGGACTATGCAACTTATGATAATGATTAGTTTGTTTCTTGTTTTACGTCCTAGCAACATCAAAGGATATCAGGACGGGTACAATAATGATTAGTCATTACTAAAATAACTAATATATGCTTGATTATATTGTTTCAGTTCTAGTTTAGGCAATATACAGAATAGGAAAATAAATGGGATTATGGCATTACATCATTGCTATTATGGTTAATCATTACCAACAGAAATTAGTTGACAGAATTGACAAAAATGATACCAGTTTTCACTAGCTAATAAAGACAAGAAACTGACATACCCATCTTCGTAGTTCCAAACAAAGATGTCACTATCAATAGACAGCCATGCTCGGCTTATCTCCGGGAAGAGGCCCATGTTACAGTTGCACTGCATGTGGCCGAACTGCTCGACCAGCTCAGCAGGAAGAGGGACAGGGCGCGGCTGGTCCAACTCGCGTAGAGATCCCAGAGCTATCTTAGGATCAGACAGGCTTGGGTAGTCAAAGTCATGCAGGCCACTCACTGTCGGCATCGCTGGGGGGAAAAAAACATAATAAACATAATAAACATTATCTCCACTCATATCTGGTGGTATTAGGAATGTTTTATAATCGAAACACACAATGTCACACACATGGAGGCCTATGTAATAGTCCGAGTGGGTGGATAGGTGGGTAAGTGGATTGATTCCATTTTAAATCAATCTACCTGCCCACCCACGAGGACTAGCATGATGCCTACAAGGATTCGGTTTGTATTGTACATTTACAGAACTACTTTGCTATTTGTTTTATATTCTATATTCTGGTGACTCCACTTGGTACTAGTGACAGCCATTCAACCAAGCAGAAAGAACCCCATAACCAGGTTAACATGTGCGCAATCAAAATTCGAATTGCGTAAGTACAGGGATGAAGGTGGGCAAAATCGCAGAAACCAGGCCGAGCCCCTGGCGCCACCCAGCAGGTTCAAGCACAACCAAGATGTGGTTATTACACTGATTGCGAATTTCCGCGAAAACGCGGATATTTCCCACATAGGATTAGCAATGTCAGGGAATCGTGGAGAAAATGCTGGTAGTCAGGTTTCAACTATCCTTGTTGTGACTGTATTATTGTCCATGCTTCAACATACTTTGGACAACTAGCTTGGACAACTAGTTATTATAAATTGACATTTTCTACATCCAATGATGGATGTAAAAAGAGGACCCAACAGCTCTACCGATTCCCGTCATCCCTTTCCTACCAGCTCTAATGTAGAGCACAACTTAGTAGCATATGCAACTTATGATAATGAGTTTCGCTTTATGCTGGCGAAACAATACTTGACCTACTCATGTTTACCCCAGACAAAGCAGCATTTCGATCATGATCGAAATGCTGCTTTCTCTGGGGAAAAATTGACTTGACTATAGCTGATTCAAGCTATACGACCACTGGGTTTTATGTTCTAGCAATATCTAAGATCATAAAGGAACAGGATTCGGAATAACCAATTGCTGTCATATATATCCATGGCATTTTTTCAACATAATCGGACTTTCATCCCTGATAGTAATATGAATAAGCAATGCTTAGGACTGACCCCACTTGGTGTTTCCACAGAATTGATGTAAACTGGTCCCTGGGAACTAGGAGAGGAGTGGGGACCAGATTTGTGTCTCTCGGTCGTTTTTGTCATTTTTCTTTTAAAACTTTCTCTTTTTGGTCATTAATGTTGCTTTAGATTCAAACTTAGGGCTTATTTTTTTGTATGTATTTATTTCTATATATATTTCGTATGTAGCATTGTAGCAATGGAAAACTATGATCTTGACCTATGATGTAGTGTAATTTTCATAGCCATGCAATTAGGATTTGCTTTTTTTTTTTTTTTTTTTTACAAGTTAAACTTAAAGTTGCCATATCCACTTTGACACTTAAAGAACTCAATATAATTAAAAAGAGGAGAAACTAATAACACACCAATTTAAAAGATAGTGTGCTACTAAAACTGGATGAGTGGTGTGAGTCCAACAAAATTACCATCAACACAAGCAAGTCAAAAACAGTTCTCTTCTCACACAAACAAATGCCAGAAAGAAAACTACACTGTAACTTAAGCTAGGAAACCAAACACTAGAAAATGTAGACCATTACAAATACCTAGGCCTTGAGTTGGACAGCCAACTAAATTACAACCTATGTATACACAAAATTGTCCAAAAGGTAAACCACAAACTGTGGCTATTTGCAAAGCTAAGAGACTACATGACACAAGAAATGTCAATAAAATTCTTCATGGGCATGGTTCTCCCCTATTTTGACTATGGAGATGTAAACTACATGGGTGCGAAAAAAGAACTTCTAAAAAAACTGCAAACACTTCAGAACAGAGCCCTGAAAATCTGCCTCAGAGTAGACAAGCTGCACCCCACCTATGACATACACAAAAGAACCAAAGTAAAACTTCTAGAAAATAGGAGAATAATTCATCTGAAAACATTAGCATACAGCTATAGTCAAGACAATAAACTCCCAATAAAACCACAAAGGGCTACTAGAGCAAATAATGCGCCACTACTCAAGCAGACCAGAAGCCAAATAAATGCTCATGAGAAAAGCACGCTGGAAATGGCTGCCAAGGTGTGGAATGCCCAAACAGTAAAGGAATGACAAATTCCTGACCTAAAAACATACAAAAAATATCTGTGCAAAATAAGGCTAGGAAACCCCCACTAAGCTGCTCTGCAAAGGGGCATGTGATATGTCACGGCCCACCAGCGGGACACCCAATGGAACGTAACCATGCCAAAAGTAGCCAGATAGCACACCACACAGCTACGTACAAGCCTATGATATGTAAATAGGAGTAGGCTAGTCTAGTAGTAAGAGTGGAAAAAATAAAACACATATATGCCAAGAAAATCCAAAAAAATTAACATAGATTACTAACCAGACCAACCAACTATCTATCTGCTGCTGAAATGCAGGCAATCAAATACCTTATCAGCAGCTACTGTATGATAAGATAATACCGACACTACAGCTGGCCAGCATTGAAAACAAGCCGGAATACCCAGGCTTATATGCTATGGACAGTATAAATACAGCCTCAATAAAAAAAAATTTAATTCCAAATTACTATTTGTGTCACACTGTTCACCAGCGGACACAATATATGAGCACAGATTTTCCCAGAACCAGTTTCAGTAGTTCCACAGAAACAGCTGGTCAGTTTCAGTAGTTCCACAGAAACAGCGGTTTCCGGTTTCTGAATTCTGGTGAATTCATTTTCTCTTTTTATGACTATGGGTATTGTTTACACGTATTAGTCATTAGCCTCCCCGCTGGGTGGGTTGGTATGAATACACTTTGAACTACTGCTTATTCACATTGATCAATTTCCGAAAACATGGCTTAAATAACGTCCCACTCCCCTCATACTCCCATAATATTGCAAATCATACTCCACACTCTAGAACTAATGGCAATGCTTGTTTTCAGTACTACCCCACTGAACCAACAGATAACAATAGTATGTCCTTAGACTCACTGTGTTTGGGAACCAGGAGGAGGTCAGAGAGGTCGCAGTAGCTGCGGTCCGCCTGCAGGGAGCGATCCACCAGCGAGGCGGCTTGTTCCAGTGTGTCCTGCAAACTCTGCATACTCGTTGTCGAGGACAGCAGGGTGGTGGACGACATTATTGCTGTCTGCTAGTGACCGCTGCAACCTATAAAAACAATGGTCAATGCTTGTGGTTATAATTCAGAGATGAAAGTGTTCTCCAGCAACAACAACAAAAGGAGGAAATCTATGGTGAGGTTATTTGAAAATAATGTTCCTCCAACAATAGCAAATGACAGTATCCATGTAATTATTTATGATTACTAGGTCTAGGATAACGGTGTTATATTATTATTAAAAGAAGGGAAACCAATGTAAAATTTCAGCGAAAATACGGATATTGTCCCATAGTCAAAGCACTATGAGGGAATCGCTGGGAAAATCCAGGAAGTCCACTACTCTTCAACCACTATCCTTGCACAAGTCCACTGACCTGTCAGTACAGCCCATCTTTGGAAAGCGCATGATTCTCATTTTTACTGTACTATCGCCCATGACACCAATTCTTTTTCTCTCTCTGCAATCAATCCTTGCTTTTCTGCTTCTATGGGCGTTATGGGTTATTAATGTAAGCTACTTACTGTAGATATATGGGTCACGCTCCTGAAAACTGGTCAGCATGGGATGGGGTTTTAAAAATATCAACAAAAAAACGTCGTACTTATTATTTTCCTTATACTTTTCAGATTATTGTTCAGATTTGATGTAAGAAATAAGGGAAATAAAATAAACCTCATGCAACTTTGGTATTTTTAGTTATGAAGTGGTTTTTTTTTTAAACCAAAAAACCCCATTTTACAGTCAGCCATTTGTAACATGACATATGGGACATGGTTGGATCCTTACTAACATCTTGTATTGAATTGATATAGCAAACAAAACAATTTCCAAATTGAAAGGATGTATATATTAACATGTATGCAATTTTTTTATATTTTTTAAATACATTTGATGTCTTCAGAAATAACATTACAAATTTCCATCACAGATGTAACCAGTGGTGTGTGGATGCCACACAAATATTGTACACTGATTATTCAGTGAATAAAGCATGCCTGGGAATTCCTTTTTTTAATCAATAAAAGCACAACATATTTCTGTATAATATGCCATGATTAATATGCTTCTCAGTATGAAATTATTTAATTCTTAGATTTCTATTAAGCAGACTGTGTGGTGTCCTAAACATGTGTTGCGTCTGAGCAACACATGTGATACTGCCATATGACATAGCTTAATCAGGGACTACACCTTTATTTTTTATCTCATCAAATTATATTTTACATATGTAAAGAGGAGATTTCCAGCTTTCATTTGCAACCAATTTTTTTTTTTAATTCTAATATTAGATTTTAACTATCCATGTGACACTTCTGGCCAGTTTTCAGGAGTGACCCATATATACATTAAACACATATGAAAGCAAAGACAAGACGATTGGTTACATGGTTGTGTGTGTGTGTGTGTGAGGGGGGGGGGGTTCTTCCATCCCATGAAAAGCAAAATACAGATGATGTGACAATAACACAATGGGCTATGGTTACAGTTTCCCACTCTCACCAGTTTGTTTGGAGTGATATTAAATTGCAACTTAGTCTTAGATTAATGGTAGGCACTTGGAAATCCACCGCGCTTGCCAGTCACGCTAACCTTGTGCTGTGACATCAACACTTCTCAGCGCTTCGTTTTTGGTCGTTCGCAAAAATGTGGATTTCAGATATTAGCTCTGCTCAAAATAGGGTACAAATGGTACCATTTTGAAACACTAATTTTGGCAGATTCTAGTTTTTGTCTGATCAAAATCCAACAGAAATTGACAAGATACCCAGCTTGCTGAAGTTGAAGCTAACATTCCCGGATTGTAGGGTGCCTAACTATTAATATGTGAAGTTTCATAACGATCTGAATTTCCGCACAAGTGTTTTCACGTTCCGCAAGTTTGTCACCATACATGCTTGAGTAAACAGCTTTGCATTGCATTCTGGGAGGACAGAAGTTACTGCTTACTTCAACTAACGATTCTGAAGAGTCTTCCCAAGTGTTTGAGTCCAAAAACAAGCATATTTCAGCATTTCTTCTTGATTCGGCAGACAGATTAAGTTGAAAGATAAGTTTGTTACCCTTAAATCTACATCAAACCTTGTTTAAACTAACTTAAACATGTATACACTGATTCTATGGCCTGTTATCTTTTAAACTATGTTTGAGTGAACGTTGTGGCTTGCTGCAGTAAGGTGCAGTACGTCGATTTGTAAAAAACGATTTCAAAATTCAATGTAATACCGCCGATGGATGTTTTATAAAGTGTCACAACTTCCTTTATAATTGTCAGAGGATATTGATTTAGGTATCATTAGAAAGGTCTTTCCAATATCTTTGCAATGATATATTTTATGTTGGAATCTGTTGATTTTGAAATTTTTTGTGGGCTATATTTGCCTGTGGTTTCACCAAGTTCCCCCATAGTAAAGTGTCCAGGAATTAAGACAAAAGAGCGAAATGAAAACCATCATAACTATTTTATTAACAATGCTATAGAGCTAAAAAAAAAGGTGTATTCAACTCAGAATTTGAAGGACTTCAATTATGTACTATTTATGGTGTTCTAGACCTGTTTTAACATTTTCGTGTGTGGTCCCTACTCTTGGGTCTTGGCGATTAAAAAAAAAAAATTGATACATCTGTTATTTCTGGTTGTTTGCCAGGGCTTTTAAGAGCGTTATTAAGTGGAACAATCTCATAATAAACATTTAGATATTCATGCAAAATAGCGGATTCTGTCTTTTAAATAAGCAAAACTTAAGCTAGTTTCACAGGTTTTACTTGATTAAGGGGCTGTCACATTAGGGTTTTTTGCAGGAGCGTACGGCGGCGTAAGCGCATTACGTCGGTATACGCTACGCATACGCCGATCCTCCAACAAGCCTGTTTCCATGCTCAAAATTTTCAGCGTATGGCAGCGTATGGTTCATACGCTGCTCATACGCTAGGCGTACGCTATGCATACGCCGGCATAGGTTACGCATAGGTTAGGGGTAAGTCGGCATAGGTTGGGCGTACGCTGGATTGACACCCGCCGGGTGTCTCTTGCATACCCCCAACATTCTGTAAAAGTGGTGTCACACTATGGCGTATGGCGTTAGCGTATGGATTTTCGACCCATACACCGTCATACGCTTCGCATACGCGCGTCCGTCCAAATTTTTCGGTGTATGGCGGCATATGGCTCATACGCTCGACGTACACTATGCGTACGCCGACATAGGTTACGCATAGGTTGGGCGTACGCTGAACTTGTCAATCACAACCGTCAAACCTCATCACAGTACGCTGCACATAGGTCGGGATACGCTTTGAATACGCCGCCATAGGCTAGGCCTAGGGGTAGGTTAGGCATAGGTTAGGCATATGCTGGGCATACGCTTCAGATGCCGCTGGGACCTCGTGCATAGCGTATGACAGTGTATGGGTCGAAAACCGCATACGCCGGCATATGCTAACGCCATACGCCGTAATGTGACAGGGCCTTTAATCGTTCAAACAACCGTAGTACAACACAACCATCCGATTATCGCCCATTGCCAGTCATGTGCAGCTCTGTCCTTTTCAAGTTGTTATGCATTTTCATAATCAAATGCTATGGAATTGTTTGGAATTATAACACTTAGGAGTGTAATCACATCACATCTTCACAATTCCACGAATATTAACGGGAAAACACCAATGCAAGATGCGACCGGCGTTTTGTGTCGGCGATCTGATTGTTTTGAAACGGAAAGCAAACAGCGGCAGTCAGAAATCTCATGATTCTAGCTTTGTGAGTGGCATGTTAGCTCTAGGACAAAATTAACTCCTCGACAACACTACCACGAATACCTACTATTGATGATCTGGATTTCTATTGCGTTTTCTTTCTCCGACGTTAGAAAAATGATGTACTTTCAAGTATTCATTGAGTTGAATAAGCGCACTTCAAGCACTTTCTATTTTCCGCCTATCTTTCTGTGTGTGCGCATGCGTCAATCATGACTGGTTCTTTACAAATGTGGGATGCTGCTGAAAACCAGCGAAACTCTTCCCGCGCCACTGACTGTATTTGCGTGTATACATGATATTCAATTCAATTCAATTCAATTCAATTCTTTATTTCAGACTCAGGAGTATGGTAGTTACATAATTTGGTCCATAGTAGGTAGATAAAAAAATTAATGTGAATAGGATATAAGTCATCATCATCATGCTGTCGGTCGCGATGCGACAAAGACTGCTTTCATTACTTGACTGCCACTCTCCATTTAGCTCTCTGCTGGGAGAGTTGCGTCCATGAGTCGGTCTTAATGTCTCTCGACTTCAGGTTTCTCTTGATGGTATCCTTGAACCGGAGACGAGAGCGCCCTCTCTTTCTGTAACCAGGATATAAGTAATAGTATGAATACTACCATACTAACCAATATCAAAATGTTGGTCATATGGCAGACCTAAATCTGAGATCACTCTCTTCTATTTTTACAAGTCCCTGTATATAACATTTTCTGACTTGTCAAGTCTGGTAATAAATTTGAATATTCGATTCCTGATAACAGCCTGGAAGGCTGGCACATCAATATTGACAAACAACTGACTAGCACTGTGATACCTAGGTAGACGGAGTAATAATCTCATAATGTCATTATATGCTACATTCAGTTTTCTAATGCTATGCATTCTATAGTTCCACCAAATCTGGGCAGTGTACAAGGGAGAACAGAACGTTCTAAATAAATTTACCTTGACATCAGCTGTACACATATGAAATTTCCTGATGAGCATATTTCCCTGAGCATATAACTTGCGACACTGTCTATTAATATCCCTGTCATCTCTAAAGTCATCAGTCATAAAGTGTCCTAAGTACTTGACTTCAGTAGAGAATGACAGGGGAGCACCAGTTAACATAAAATCAGGAAATACAGTATCTTTGTCATATCTTGATCGAATGATCATTGTGATATATGCGTAATAGAGGTATAGGCATGTGGATAATATATGCTAATAAGATGCAAAGGTTTGAGACAAAGGATTATGTAAATGAGGTGACATCATGGAAAGTTTAGCCAGTGGGTTCAGTGAGCCCTGGACGTCAATAAACCATTCAGTATCCAGAAGTCAAAGTGTTCAGACGTTGTACTTTCACATGGTGTGAGATGAGGAAGAATGCCGCCTGCTAATACTCTGCCGGGTTTGCGGCCGCCTGGTCAGCTTGTCCTCACCAACAACGCAAGATCGAACTGGAAAACATGGATCAGAGCATATGACATATACGTCATTGCTGCAGGTGTCATATTGAAGGCAGAACGAGTGCAATGCTGCATCTTTCTTCACGTCACTGGCGAGGAAGCGCAAAAAGTTTTCGCCAATATGTCCATCGCGCTCGATGACCGAGAAAGGATCGGACCACTCAGAAGCATTCCAGACATATTGTATAGGCAAGTGCAGTTTGATAATAGCAAGGTACAAGTTTAATTTGCATAATCAAGTGGTGTTCTCTGTGGCGGAGTTGTTAGAGTGTCTGACTTTTTTCTAGGTCACACTCCTAATCTGAGGGTCGGCGGTTCGATTCCCCGTGCCCCCAGCTCTGCCAATTTGGATTTCCACCGCTGTGTATAACTTACAGCGTCATCAAAGGCCGGTTGCTCTCATACCATGTCTATGTGGTGTGGGAGGTTAAAAATCCCTTGGGTCGGTAAAAGTGTAGGCTCGGGCTTTCTATCGACCAGCAGTGGAATGCGGAAGACCAGTCGTCTATGACTGAAATTTCCCCTGCTTAAACAACTAATGGACCAAAAAAAAAAAAAAAAAGCTACAGAAAATATGGCCACGTACATCATGGCGCTAAGAGACAAAGTAAAGGATTGCGAATACAGGACAGTGGAGGAGTCGCTGTTGCGCAATCGGTTGGTGGCTGGCGTGAAAAACAAACTGCTGCAAACTGCTGAGCTAACTCTGGAGGAGTGTGTGACTGTGAGTATGTGTGAAATGAGTGAATTCAGTTCGGATCTGTTGGAGGACACCAAATCAGATGTTGAGAGTAAGGAAATTGATTTTATTAAGAACTATGCTACTGCGCGTACCGGTGCACCAGCGGTCCGGTCATCGGCAATGCCATCTTGGAAATCGGCATCTTGGAATTCTGGCGGTGCCGGTGCAGGAGAGTTCAAGATCCGCTGTCAGAACTGTGGGTACGAACACAGCCGGGGAGTCTGCCCAGCGAAAGGCAAAGCTTGCATAGCCTGCAAGAAGATCGGGCACTTCGGTAAGGTCTGCCAGAGCAGACTGGGCAAGGTCAACGAATTGGCCGTCGAAGAGCCCGACCCTCACAATGCGGAGGTCAATGTGCTGACAACGGATCTGTTCGTCGGTGCCATTGACCGCGGTGCCGAGCAAGATGCCGAGCTGTGGTATGCGACCGTCCGAGTGAACGGTCACCCTGTCAAGTTCAAGCTCGACACCGGGTCGGAGGCAAATGTGCTTCCGAGGAACGTCTTCAACAGAGTCGCTCCGGGGCAGCTGACAAACACCAGGTGTTCGTTGGTGACATTTTCGGGACATCGGATCACTCCTGACGGTGAGGCGTCGGTCGACGTTAATGTCAGAAACTTCAGGTTCCAAGTGGTGCGGAACTGTCAGCCTATTTTGGGGAAAGAGGCTTGTGTGACATTGAACCTGCTGGTGTGGGATGACGAGGCGCACTCTGCCGTGCCAACGAACATTTCCAAGCTGAACGACAGTCCTAGCACCCGGGCTGAACAGCTGGTAAGCGAATACAAAGACGTGTTTCAAGGTTTAGGTCTTATCAAAGCAAATGCTGTCATTCATGTGGATAAATCTGTACAACCTGTTATAGATCCACCTAGAAAAATCCAATTTGCTATTCAAAGTAAAGTATGTAGTGAACTTGATCGCATGGTAGAGTTAGGTGTAATAGTTGAGCAGGATGAACCTACCGAGTGGGTTAATTCCATAACTATCGTAAAAAAACAAATAAGATAAGGATTTGTCTGGATCCGACTAAGTTGAACAAAGCGATAAAGAGAGGGCCTTTCCCTACCAAAACAATTGACGAAATTATTGCCAAGACAGCAGATGTAAAATATTTCTCAGTTTTGGATGCAATGACAGAGTATTGGCAAATAGAGTTAGATGAAGAAAGTTTGCGTCTGTGCACTTTTAACACTCCGTGGGGCCGGTACAGGTACACACGCCTGCCTTTTGGCATCAAAACAGCCGGTGACATTTTTATTCAGGAAATGCACCGTGTCATGGGCGACCTACCTAGATAAGTATGGAACCATTTATTCAGTGTGTTGAACAATGACGACGGTCATCTGAAACATACAGTAATACAATGTATAAGTAGTAGTACTATTGCTAATGAACTTAGTGAGAACACAGTCATAACCCTCTATCTCCACCAAGTCTTTGATACTGTTAATCATAACGATTAGATGGTAAAGACTGACTTAACTACACAAATAGATTACACATGTTATGCTAGGCTAAGTCAAACTTATCTAAGCCAGATATGTGTAATACATACTATATGACAAGTGAAGCTTATCTGATGTGAAAATATACTATACTGTACTGACACGTATGCTAGTTAACATGTATGAGATAGGAAGAGTAAGACTGAACTAATATTTGAAATACTGTCTTGAATAACGTCTCGGCATGGCGACTGTTCATCCTCAGTTATTCACTTCTCATAGTCCGACATCCATACAAGCTCATGGGTAGCCCATCCCGATCATCTTGGGCCAGCCGGTGGTGTTGCATCAACTGATGGTGTCAGAGGTGGCTTTGAGGCGATGCCACCATCTGGCGATACCTGTGTGCTTAGCGGACTGCCAGGCTGTGAGGCCGTGTGCCCCAATGGAGTGGTATCATCGTAGACCAAATGGCGCCGCCGGTGGTCTGTACTACATTCAGGACGCGTTCCCGATTTAGGAGTTGTAGCTGGTCCAGTTGGTGCGCGAGGCGGCATCACGGGTGGATCACTTGTGGTACTCAGGTTGTCGTCATGTGGCATGAGCGGCTGTGGTGTGGCTGGTGCCTCGCTATCTGGAGGCATCCTTGTTGCTGTCGGTATCCTGGGTCCGACGCTCATCTTTGGTGGAGGTATCTGGATGGGGATGTACTTGCAAAGGAATTTTCTGTTGCATAGAATGACCCTTCCAGATCCGTCAACCTTCACGACATACTGGTCAAACTGGCGAACCTCAATGACAGTGCCAGTTTTGTCCCATTTGAGGGGGTTTTGGCCTGCCTGATTCTGGATGCGCATATGATCTCCAACAGCAAGTGGTGCTAATCTTTTGGTGTGCTCTGACCAGCGTTCTGCGGCTCTCATGTGGTGGTTGCGTAGCGCCTCTTCTCGAGCGAGCAGGGTTTCGCGCCAGGTGTTATGCGGCTTGTATCTATCTGCCTGGGGGGACTGGGATAAAGTCTCTGATTGGGTGGCCGAATACACATATGGCTGGTGAGAGTTTTGTGTCTCTGTCGGGTGTGTTTCTGTACTGAAGAATTGCATGCTGGAATGAATCAGTATCAAGATCTCCATTTGTAGCGGTGTTGTCCGTGATGAGACGTTTGACTGCCTTAACTCCAATTTCAGCACGGCAGTTGCTGTGTGGGTAGGCCATGGAGGATAATCTATGGTATACACCCCAATCTTTCAGGAAGTCCCGTGTGGCTGTGGAGGTGAATTCAGGGCCTCCATCTGAGGCCAGTTCGTTAGGGATACCAAATGTGACGAATGTGCGCCGCAAGCATGTGATGAGTCCATTAGCGCCATTGGATGCCCTCTCTACAATTGGCCAGTTGGAGTAGTGGTCTATCACAACTAGATAGTTGACACCTTTGTAGTGGAAGAAATCAGCGCAGACATGCTGAAATGGGTATTCTGGCGGCGTCAATGGGGTCGGTGGTGGATTTGTCTGTGAGGGGGCCATGCGATTGCAATGGTTGCACCTGGCACAATAAGCAATTATGTTCGGAGTGATGCCAGGCCAGAACTCAGACACTTCGGCTCTAGATATCATTGCTGTGACGCCTTGGTGGGCCGAGTGTAGGGCGGCTAGTACTTTTTCTCTGAGGGTAGGCGGTACCACCACACGGTCCCTGTAGAGTGCGACCCCGTCCACTGTGCAGAGGTCATCACAAAACTGGAAATACTCACGCAGGGAGGAAGGTAGGTCGTGGCGGTATTCTGGGAAACCCGATTCAATTATGTCAACCAGTTTCTGCATACAACTATTGCTTGTGGTCGCGGTACGCACTCTCTCCCATGTCACTGATTTGATGTCTAGTGAGTTGGTGGAGGAAGTTGCAACTGAGATTACATTCTCTTCAATGCTGTCACCACTTGGTGGTGCGGTACGTACGCCAGCCAGGATGGAGGTGGGGGGGTAGGAGCTACGGATGTCAGGATTGATGGCCGCTACATCATCAGGGAGGGTCATCATCTCAGCTTTGCCTGTGGGATGACGCGAGACTCCATCAGCAGCACGATGTTTGACACCTTGGATGTGTAGCATTCGAAACCTGTATCGAAGGGTCTTCTCCTTCAGATTTCTCAGGCGGGAGTTAGATATGTCCTCCAAAGATCGATCACCGAATATCTTCAGGAGAGGTTTGTGGTCTACGGCAATGATGAGATCTTCAGATCCCAGTACAAAGTACCTCTCTTTGTCTAGGGCATCGGCGACAGCCAAGGCTTCACCCTCCACTGGAGGATAACGTGATTCGGCCGAGTGGGTGAATCTTCTACCCACAAGGGTAATTTTCCAGCCAGTTTTGCAGCAGAATGGCTCTGAGCTGAGGCAGATACAATGTTTTTGGAGCAGCCAAAAGCCAATGCCTGTCTTGGACCAGTCAGTGCAAGGTAGGTTGGCTTTCTTGGATCGAATATCTGGACTCCTTCTTCAATTTCGCTTACAATTGCAGCCTTCGATTCTTCAAATAGTTTGTTTAAGTGTTGATTCCATTGGAAGGATGATCCCGGCTTGAGGAGTTGCCTGAATGGTTGCATCTTTTCCGTCATACTGAAGGCGTAGGACACCTGATTGATGAGGCCAAATCAGGATCTTGCATCTGTGATATTTTTGCGAGCCGGAAAGTCAAGGATTGCTTGAAGGTACTTTCTGCGTGGTCTGACGTTATTCGGGGTTATCTCAAAACCGGCGAATTCCACCACGTCCTGGCAGAATACAAATTTTTCTGGATTTAGAGTGATCCCATGGTTCCCACAGGTGTCAAGCCACTGGACAGCCTGGAAGAAGCTTTCTTCGATTGTGTCGGCCCAGAGGAGGACATCATCAACACAATTTGTCTTATTTGGGATATCAGAGATGATTTCATCATAGCGCCTGGTGTAGCCATCACCGGAGGCAATGTAACCCTGAGGTGTGGTTTTGTAGCGATAGCGGCCCCAGGGTGTAATGAAGGTTGTCAAGTGACGATCCTCCTCACGGATCGGCACGCTATGGTATCCGTTCCATGCATCAGGGACGGTTTTCTTCTTGCCGTGTGGCACTGATCGGGCTTGGTGAAATGGTGATGGTGTGTGGTGGGTCTCACGTAAGGCGTGTACATTGAGAGGCTGGAAGTCGACGGTACGGCGAGGCATACCACTCTTCTTTGCACATACCACCATCCTGTGGCACCAAGTGACGGGTTCGCCGATGGGGACTGGTATCAGCACGCCTAGGCGGACATCTTGGTCAAGCCCAGCTTTGACGTCATCCCGCCAGTAGAGCGGTACTGATATGGGTATGTGGTGGGCGACTGGTTCTGCATCTGGGTCTACCATCAGCTTCATGGGGGGTCCATCCATCAAAGGCAGTGGTTGGTGCTCACATGTGTTGAAGGAGCTGGCCTTGTAGTAGTCCAATAGATATTCTTGCAGTTTTGTACGGTTGGCTTCGGTAGCAGGGAATGGCATCCTAGTTGGGGCTGAAGGCGGTCTTTGACGTCTTGGGCAGTCACATGGGGCTGTCAGGCCGCTGTTGCTCTGGATGCTATTCATTCTGGAGCTGTGATACCCCTTCACTGTTGCCTTCATGGGCATGGTGCATATCTTGCTTCGCCTACTCGGGGGAAGCTGTCTGAGATTATGCCCAAGGGGACACAAGCTTCCCTACTGATAAAGAGTTTATCAGAGGCATCTGTCACATATGTCATTTGTCTGGTTTCTACATAGTTGCCTCGTTCATCCTTGCCCGTGATCCGAAGGATTGTGGCACCAATGATTTTGATGCTCTTGTTGTTGGCGGCATGCATCTTCAGTGTGACTGGTATCAAATCGATCTGGTGTAGTCCAAGGCGATGGATGACCTTTATGCCTGCGAGACAGCTTTGGCAGCCTGTGTCGGCCATGGCGGGGAGAACAGCTGTTCTTGAGCTAGTCTTGAGGGTGAAGCCGAGTGGCACTGAAATCGTCACTGTTGAATCAAACAGTGAGATCAATGAATGGCTGAGGTCTTGAGTTTTTCTGGCTCCAGGTGTGAGATAGCTGGTCATGAAGGTGGTGATCAAGACAGATTGATCTTCCACCATTTTGTTCTCCAGAGATCGTGATGACACATAGGGCATCAAACATGGCACCTTCACCATCAGTAGGGGCGGTTGGTTTGGTGCCCGAGGTTGTGCGTGTGGGTACCCTTGGCTTGTCCTTGCTGCGGCACATGCTCCTGAAGTGGTGGTCACGGTTGCAGTGCATGCACCTGTGACCATATGCAGGGCATTCTTGCTTCCAGATGCGGATTGGAGCACTCTTGCCATGTCCTTTCTTCCCGCAGGATGAGCAAGTGTCTGCAGGATTTCCCCTCATGTTCATCTGTTTGGTGCACTGATACATGCTGCCCGCTGCTTCCACGACATGCGAATCGACAAGGTGGGATACTAAGCGTTTTCCTGCTTCTTTGGCCTCGACAAACTGGAAGACCTCCTCCAGTGTCATAACCTGGTTTTTGTCGCCTAGTAGGTCGAGCTGAATTTCCGGATCGGCATTACCCAGTGTGAGGACGTCGTCGCGAAGGATGGCTTCAGTGTAGTTGACGTCTGATTCTCAGTTCTGGCATTTTAGCAAGAATTTGCAGATTCCTGCTTGGCCACGGAGGCGAGCTCCAAAACTGTGCAGTGCTTCATCTCGGTCCTGACGCATGTTGTGTAGTTTTGCCCGTGCCACCATAGAGTTCTCCTCATGAACCGCTAGCTTCTTCATGGCAGCCAGAACCTAATCCACAGTCTTTTAGGTGAGTGTACCGGTGGATTGTGTGAGGTCTCTGCGTAGGGGTTCATCACAACATTCCAGCAATTGCATGACTCGCTCCCGACCAGTGATCTTCGTGGCAACAACGTATTCTGACCATCATGATTTGAAGTACGCCCATTCGTCACTGGATCCGGCAGCTGAGATGGTCGGTCGCTTCACTTTTTCGACTTTTGTGGCTGTAGCTGGACCTCGTGTATGAATGGTGCTGTGGGCTGTGATGAGTGCAGCCACTATAGCGACATCGAGGTCTTCTGTGATATATTCACAGTCAGGTATTGGACATCTCACTGCAGGCATGGTTGTTGATTTTTCACGTCAGTTTAGGCCGTCGTCATACATAAGTATGGAACCATTTATTCAGTGTGTTGAACAATGACGACGGTCATCTGAAACATACAGTGATACAATGTATAAGTACTAGTACTATTGCTAATGAACTTAGTGAGAACACAGTCATAACCCTCTACTACCCGGTATCGGGATAGTCACAGACGACATTTTGGTATATGGGTCAACAGTTCAGGAACACAACGAGAGGCTCAAGGCCATGTTGGACCGAGCTAGGTCGGTAAATCTCAAACTAAACGAGACAAAATCTTTGCTATGTGCAAGTACAACGTCTGAACATGTTGACTTCTGGATACTGAATGGTTTATTCCCGTCCAGGGCTCACTGAACCGCCGGCTAAACTTTCCATAACATCATCTCATTAGCATATTTACAGACGTGTCTAGACGTCTATTATGCATATATCACAGTGGGTGGGCCCTGTAACTGTAAGTCAGTTCAAACATGGTTGATTTCAAGCAGGGTTGCCAGAGCCATGGTGGTGGATTTATCTTGTATGAAACAATTTTGGTTCATGGTCAAGTAGCTTGTGAGCTCAAGGATTGTTTTGATTTGGTCTCATGTACGCTCTGTTCTATGATTTTCACTGGTAGGAGCAGAATTGATCTCGGTCTTGGTTCACCTCATGTTCTCAGACTGTTGGTCTGAATGGGAGTGACAACATCTATCTTCGATGGACCTGGGAAGATGCCAGTGATTAATACTAGATTATGGAGATGCGTGAATTCAGTTACTAATATCACTATGGCTCCTTTAATCAGGGGTGAGCTTAGGTTCTTTATGCCTGACGCTTTATAGGGACATGTTCTTTACTTTGGTCAAACATCTCCTGAGCAGGTCTTATTTAAATCAAATCTATGCTCATTTACAACAGTACTGCCGAAAAAATTGAATCAAATATACATCGACCTTAGCTTTGCATTTGTTTAAACCCCAACTCACTGATGCCTGCACTATATTTCAGGAAGGAGGGTAAATTATGGCAATACAGTAAAATGATATGATATCTGGATGTGATTGTGATGGCTACGTGTGTGTGTGTGGGGGGGGGGGGGGTAGCAGGATCTATTATATTCCAACTTCTCTTGAAATAAAATTTGCATAGTCCCGTCGTTTTGAGTTTGTGTTATTTTCTTAGATAAATAAGCCCTTATATTAGATTGATCATTAGCTCTAGCGTCAACTTTACTTCACTTTGAAGTAACTTTGATTTAAAATCAGCAGTAACAGGTTCTATTAAATTGATTTTGTGAACCCTTCTATGCAGAACCAAAAACTTAATAGATGCACCAGTATTTAAGTTAGATATGTAGGATCAAATCTAGATAACTGTTTTGCTTTCGAAAATGACTATGCAGCTTTAACAGAATCAATTCGCTCTTTTCAATTTAAATGAGAATCAAACTAACAAAAACACTTCTATATATAAAGAAATGGTAAAGATGTGAAACTGTAATCAATTAAATAAATAGAATCTGAACTAAATTAGGAAATTAAATGATGTTTCAATAATTTATCCGATCCTTGATAGTCAAGAGTGATTTTCTATGTCGGTCTTGGCGAGCTTGCTTTATTTCTCACTAGATGTCGCATCCGAATTTTCATGGGCAGTAAACGGCTACGATTGAAGAGTGCAACTAAATAGGTCGATCTCGGTGCGCAAGGCGTGGTTTTGTCCGAGAGTAACCCAGTTCCCTTCCACATGTTGATAACTGGGTCATGTTGTTTCGCGCAATAACAGGGCGAGGCGCACCGCTCTTTACCTGACAAATAATGGACAAGTTTCACTGACTGGAATTTAAATCTACACACATGGCGGAGAAATCAGACGGTAAGTGTAAAGCATTGCCGATTCACTAGTGCCTGGCGACTCTTTTAATTGGTTGACGAAGAGTTCCACTCAACTTTGACAACTTTGACTCAACTCCCAAGACCAAGTCACGGGAAACTCGGTTGCGCCTTCTTTACTTCCCTTGCGACAACTACTATTACTAGTACGTAGTGGTGTGTAACGACACTCGTTTCACCACCCGTGACCCGGCTTTAATTGTGCCGTGCGGGTTACTATTTGTTATACCCAAAACTGTTAAACCGGCTAGTAATTTATTATGCCCATTGCTACTAGTATTAGCTGCCCAGTGAATAACAATAGGCCTGCTCCCTCATACTCATAGTCATAGCCTATGTTATGTCTATGTTACATGTATGCCTATGACATAGGCATACATGTAACATAGACATAAAGTGCTAGTAATATACTTCTTGCTAGGTCGACCAGAACTGCCATACTATAGAGTATAGTATAGACCATATTGAGTGTGATGCATTCAATTTATCTACGACTCAATGGGTTGATATTCATTCATACCAATAACCATGTTTGTTTGTTAGTGTGTGTGTGTGTGTGTGTGTGTGTGTGTGTGTGTGTGTGTGTAGATGTGTGTGTGTATGTTTTATACTAGCCTAACTAGGAAGTAATATTAGCATTATAAAATGTATGGGTTTTATGCATCAATGAAAATTATGACAAACTTCACTATTTATGAAAAATATATATAAATATTTGTCATATATATAATATATATAAGTAATTCTTCTTTTAAAAACATCCAATATACGATACCCACTCTTTATTTTCGAATAAACTATAATGATATTGTTATGGGGGTTCTTTTTTCCTAATACAAAAATTAAAGCAAAACATTACGTCTAGAGTTGGATTCGAAACCACATTTCTTCCATTCCGGGGTTAGCATCATAACCATTAGACGGCAATCAACCTACCACACATGTGTTATTTATTTCACATGGGGAAATCAGTGCATCTCACTACACTTGCTCCCCCCCGCCCCGCCCCTCCCCCAGACGTAAGTCTCATACTTACAATTAAGCATGTCTAGGTAGGGCACTTACCAGTTCATGCACAGGGATGGTTCAGCACTATACATCAGGTAGCTTGTAATTGTACAGCATCCTGGGAATGGAACCAATGTCATGGGTGGGGTTTTGCAAATGGAAACACCTACGTTGGGATTTGAACCCCCACTTCTGTCATTCCTGGGCCAGTGTCATAACCAGGAAGCTATATTGGCTCTTTGATGCAATCACCTACCCATACCTCCCATGTTTGTGGTATTTCACGAGGGGAGGTCGGTAAATTCAATTCAATTACTATTATTTCGGAATCTTGCACCCTTAGATAAACATGGAACCCAATGTGTTGAAAGTACCGCTATATGTAAACAGATAATATTTCTAATGTGCTTATACAATGCCTATGTGTATAATTTATCACTATTCACAATGCATTGTAATATCTCAAATAATCACGCATTGCTGAATTTAGATATGAATATTATTAAGTTACCATGATTTTGCACAAGTACCCCATGAGAAAAACATAGTACTAGCAGTAGCACTATAATTATTTGGTTCATCACACAATAATCTCGATGTTATTGTATGCTAAACATAATTTTCTAAAATATTCAGATTTTAAAATACACTATAATTGACATGTATGTAATGAAGTATAGTATGCTTTAAGTATAAGTACAGTTCATATATTCAGTACACACATAACATATTCGATTCAAAGCATTATCCTGTGGACATATTCTTTTATATTTAGATTGAAAGTTTGGGCTTTACGATTCCATTAATGTATTTTGGATATTAAAAGTATCCAATTTAAGATATGATCTATCGTTAATTATAATTTTATTATGGTTGCAGCTGAATATGATATTTCCTCCTTAAAAAAAACACCCAAACAGTCTCCTTGATAAAACCCAGTCCTCGAGGAATTCCGCTACATTAAAATAAATACCCCCACCCAGTTCTTTATTTGTATGCCAAGCATGAAGCTAGCATGTATCACCTAAAGTCTACATCATGTATACCATAATTATAACGTTTATAATTATAACAGTAGAGGTAGGTCTATGATGTTCAAGGTTCACGGGTATGACATACTATGCATACCATACTAATTAAATTCTGCGATGTTTGTAATAATTACCGCACGCCTACTTTACTAAATTGCTTTGTGCGTTTCACACAATGTTATCGTCATTCAGGCTACATGAATGTAGAAGCTTAGACTGATACTGATCGATAACTTACAAATTATGTTGAATATTATATGTATCATTACATCTAAATCCTCTATGCATTGTATACGTTTAAAACCAAATCGTGGACAGTACAGTCCCACTGGGATGGGAGACCAGGCCGCCAGCACAATGACCTAATATCCCACTCAGTCACATTGTCCTGACACTGAGCCAACCAGCCCTGGCCCGTCCTGATTGACCTTATATGTTGCTAGGACGTACAACAACCAGTAAAACGTAAAAAAAACAAAAACAGACCTTGTCCTATCCTAATAATGCCTAGTGCCTTGAGTAATTAATTATGTTGCTACATCATGTTATGGTCTGTCAAGCACACCATTTATGACCAGTGGTTATGGCACCAGATGTTTGTGATAGGTGCTTCCACTGTCACTGAATCTACTCAGACTAGACATTATAATTCTAGAATCTAGAATAGCGCGATATCTATATATACGCAAGTATATATGAAATAATTTAATAGTATAAAATAGGTGAGCTTTCAATCTTGTTTATCTAGACCCAAGATGGCCAGGTTTACCCAATATGTTTCAATGTCCGATGTTCTTGACTTTCGATATACATATAAGTCTTGAATTTTAACCTATTTTTGGGTAATTAGTCTTTAAAAACCTTGAATTCCATTAAACTGCCCCCACTGATCTAAATTAGTCCGAAATCGTCATTTGCCATTGGTGTTTTTTTCCCCCGAAATCCAAATGAAAAAATAGTCTTGAATTCCTATCAAAAACAGCCTTGAAAAGCCTTGAAATAGCCTTTAATTCCACATCTTCACATGTGTACGGACCCTGATATACATGTATATATATCTACAATATATATAGTCAAGAGTGCAGGACCTTGAACCGCATTGGATAATTCATTCTTGATAAACAGGAGTGAAAGCTCACCGAGTTTATTTAATATGGCGATGTATTACTGAAAATAGGCCTAGATTTACCAAGCCCTCTACTTTGTAGGTCACTAACATGTATGTTATCAACCCCTTATAAAGTCACACAGGGAGGTTGAATGACCAAAACGATATGTGGGGCAGTAGTACAAGGTCCTTGTTCAATATAGTTAAAGTTGCATAGTCCAATGGCTTTGAGTTTCTGCCATTAAAAAAAAAGATAACTATATTAAACTGAACTTTATAAGCCGTGTTCACACCTTGGCGTTAAGTCGCCTCATCTAGTGCGCCTAATCTAAGTCGGCTCACATTGGCCGTGTGAACCCAATGCTGAGGCGGATTAGGGCTGAGTCGCCTCATCTAGTTCGCCTCCAGTAGGTCGCCTCGCGAGGTGGTTTAAATGAAGCGAACTAGCTTGAGTCGGCCCATCTTGCTTGTGTGGACGGTAGCGGTTTACTTGAAGCGGATTAAGCACGTCACACTATACAATATAATTTGGTCTATGAACTGGCTAGAGGTGCACAGATATTTTTTTCATCATTTATTTTTAGGGTTTCACTGCCCAGCAGAAGTTTTGACCGTTCCAAAACAATACGATTCAGTCGAAACAGATCTAGGTCGAACCCACACTCTCTAGTGCTGACGTCGACTAACCGAAACTGCTGCTGGTTAGTTTGGACTTGCTCATGCGCAGATATCGATTTCCGCCTTAATCCGCTCCGTGTGTGGACACGACACTAGTTCGCCTCATCTAGTTCGGCCTAAAGTTGTGGGTGTGAACACGGCTATAATCTACCTTCCGTTTGTTTGAAGTATCTTTTATTGTAAATATAAGTGAGTAACTTTGGAGACGTTTGAAGTGAAAACATGCTAAATTAATTTTGGCATGCACATCAAAGTTCTGACACCATAGGCTTCAGCAGTAACAGGTTCTATTAAATTGACTTTGTATGCCGTTCTATGCAGAAACATAAATTGACTTTGTATGCCGTTCTATGCAGAAACAGTGTTCAAAATAAAGCTTACAAGTATGTTTGTCTGATGAACCACCTGTATCCAGTCCTGAAGTGCGTGACCGCCTCTTGCACGGAAGCAGAGAGGTGTTTCAGGACTGGTAGACACTCCCTGACATTTTCGTGCCGGGGCCCAACTGATAGAGTATGGATTCCTGACGGTGTTGCGGTGGAGGGAGGCCTCCCCCAGGGCTTTGGTTGCTCCAGCACAGGTAGCTTTGAGTTTGGACAGTGGGTGGCCTATGACAAGGTCGATCTCAGGGCAGCGAAAACCGTCCAGAGCAGCTGAGTCGGATAGCCCTATGTGGGAGGGAACCCAGACTAGCACTGTGTCGAGGCGAGCTTCATGCCTGGTGGCGATGGTGTTCTGGATCAAGGTGGCCAGAGAGTGGCTAGCTCTGTGGTCCTTGATCTTGGAGGCTGCGTTGAATGAGTCAATGACTACTATGCAGCTGCAGTGTTGCAGGTGGGTCAGTGCATGGTGGATGGCGGCGAGCTCTGTATCGAGGGTGGAGGGGTAGTCCGTGACCCTGATAAAGCATCTAGCCTGCCCATCTGGTAGGAAGTATCCAGCCCCGCCTCGGCCTGTGTCAGGGCCGTCGGTGTAAACCGTGGTGGCTTGAGGGAAGTCCTTTTTGGCCCGGGTGATGGTTTCCTGTGGCAGGGTTTTGAGGACTATGGTCGGGTAGTTGCTTTTGCTTGCGCAGAGGCTGGTGAGTCTGTCCTCTACAGGAACGGAGTACCAGGGAGGTCTCGCCTGGAGGTCAGGGGCATCAGCAAGTGCCAGCCCATGGGATTGTTTCAGGATGCGGATGTCTGTCTTCGTTCCCCAGGAGAGGCCGAGGCGCCATCTTGGACCATTTTGCAAGTAAGAGGCTGCGCTGCGGTAGAAGGTGGAATGGCCTGCAGTCAGAGCTTGGCAGAGGTGGTTTGCCAGCAGCTGTTGTCCGCATAGGTGGAGCGGTGGGAGGTTGGCCTCAAGGAGGATCCCAACTCTGGTTGTCCTGCGAGCTCGGGTGTTGAGTCGCGCTGCCTGGTATTGGATTCTTTCCAGGATGAGGAGGTCTTTGGTCAGGGCGCTACTGCGAGGGAGGCGGGCCCTACGGTTGTCTCTGCTGTAACCAATCCAGGAAACAGTGTTGGCTGCATAGTCATAGAGGGGCCACAGGGCCTGTTTGTAGAAAGAGACTGAGTACTTTGGCTGGGGCTCCCCAGTTGAACCCAGAGATTCTGGCCATTAGAAGAATAACATTTCACCAAACCGCTTTGCTAGTTATAAGGAAGAACGTTATAAGTGCAAAGTAAACACATATATGCACATAAATAACTTTATTTTTTACCATTAATGGTGAAGCCTTCACTGGAATCTTCTCTGGTACGCCGCATAATAACTGCTGTATGCAATACACCCCTCAGACTCACCACCCACACCCCAATGTTCCAATGTTCCTCGTGGAAAACATACGTGGAAAACATATGTGCCCAGAAGTCTGTACTCATCCTGATAAGACAATCAATGTTGCTAGGACATAAAACCCAAACAAATATACAAACTCACTCAGAGCGAGGGCAACAGCTGTACTAAGATTTGTACCACATTCTTATATTCACAACTGGGAGACACTTGCTGGACATATATTTGTGATTTATTTTATTTTATTATCTGTTCCCACCCCCCACCCCCAGTGGTAGTGATGGTCTCAGTTGACATGGCGTCTCAGCCGTTGGCGTCACGGTCGGTGAACCTGGCACGAACCTGGGTCGATGCATTCCTCCTGCTCTGTAAGCCTAGGTGACATGGCCCACAACGGATAGCCCGTATGCGCATACATGGTGGGTCCCTGTCAGGGTGAAAATACCAAACATCAATACACTATGTTTATGAACACGTACATACACACACACACCAAACGCAGTGACCGAATCAGTAGAGCGCAGGCTTCCCGTGTTGAAGGTAGGGAGTTCGATTCCTGGTTGAGTCAAATGAATCAATATGACTTACAAAATTGATACTTGACGCTTCCTAGCCAGGCACTCTGCATTACTAGGATAGTGCAGGGACTGGTTAGCTTAATATCAGGAAATGTGACTGAGTAGGATATTGGGTCATGGTGATGGTGGCCTTGTCTCCCTGTCAGGTAGCACTATTAAGTTGCCATGAGTGTGCAGTCACAAGTCGGTATCTGTCCTGATGTGACCTTAGCTGTTACTAGGACATAAAACCCCAAGAAACACAGACATATATATACACATATATACACATATGCAGACATTTAAAGTGAAAACATGAACAATAACTTTGGGGTATATGCCAAGCTAAATCAGAATGTTGTTCAGATGCTCCATGTTCAGTGAGGCCAGTGATGTCCCAGCAACAACCTACAGTTTACATCCACCAAGTTCACTAAAGTTTGGTGTAAAACACGTTTATATCTTTAATCTGAACATGTTTTAACATTAGTTAATACTCTCGTAAGGATAAGTAAATTTAATGAAATTCAGAAGACAAATGAACTTTTTCATATTTTCATTTAAGTTTCAAATCAAATCGATGTGTTCCTTCGATTAGACGTACTAATTAAAACCGGTGTATAGTAAGACAACATTCTCTCTTATAACGGCACAATTTTGGATATAGTGTTTTGTGTGCAGTCTCTGCTCAGAGATACATCTGAGATCTACGAGACGGATACATGAGACTGGAAGAAATTAAAGCTGCATAGTCCGATGAAGTTTCACATTTTCAAAACCAAAACAATTATCTAGATTTTATTCTACATATCTAACTTAGATACTAGTGCATTTATTAAACATTTGTTTCTGCATAGAATGGAATGCTGAGTCAATTTAATAGAACCTGTTCTGCAGAAGTTTATGGTGTGAGAGTTTTGGCATGCTTGCTAAAACTAATATTACATGTTTGTTCTTCAAATATCTCAAAAGCTTACCATTTAAAATAAATTTTACTTCAAACTAAAGTAAAGTAAATAATGATCAATCTATTATATTTATCTCGGAAAAAATGACAGAAACTCAAAACCATCGGACAATGCAACTTTGAGCTACCCTATGAAAATAGAAACTGTACATCCAGCTATCCCAGTATAATAAACACCTCCACACCAGCCCACCCCCTCCAACTCTCGCGTAATGCCAGCTTTTTTTGTTTTTTTTGTTTGTCCATTAGTTGTTTAAGCAGGGGAAATTTCAGTCATAGACGACTGGTCTTCCTCATTCCACTGCTGGTCGATAGAAAGCCCGAGCCTACACTTTTACCGACCCAAGGGATTTTTAACCTCTCACACCACATAGACATGGTATGAGAGCAACCGGCCTTTGATGACGCTGTAAGTTATACACAGTGGTGGAAATCCAAATTGGCAGAGCTGGGGGCATGGGAAATCGAACTGCCAACCCTCAGATTAGGAGTCAGACACTCTAACCACTCCGCCACTTGTTCGGGGGACATTTCACCTCAGGTAACCTTCAAAACATGAAGACATTGCCTGGAGAACTCAGTCAACCCGTAGGCCTAATTGGCACTTGGTAAGCGTGCCGAGATGGTCAATGAAGGGGGTGGGGGGGGGGGGGTGCAGGGGGTATAGGGGGTATTCGCCCAGAGGGGAGAGGGAGGGGTGTAATGATAATGACAACTTGTGACAGTTCTCACTCATGGCGACTCTATCCTATAGTGCTCTCCCAGTGAGATTCAGTGCCACTGGCACAATGACACAGTATACCACTCAGTAACTTTATTCTGACCATGCGCCAAACAGTCCTTACTCCATTCTAGTAATAGTAATGTAGGGTCACGCATCAGTTTCGTATGTCTTTGATATGAATTGACCAGAGAATGAACCCGCAGAGAATGAATCCGAAGTTTATAAATGTCCTGACAGGTATTGCTAGGACAGACAAGCCAAGCAAATAAACATCGAACAGTCAGCAGGCCAGCGTCTCTCTTTTTCTTTTTTTTTTTTTAGCGGAAACCGTTTGCACTGAAAAGGCCATACGCTTTTAGAACAGTTTTTTTATTGTGATAAGCAAAACCACTTAAAAACAACTCATCAAGTCTCCAAAGAGACCACACATACACGTGCGCGCACGCACACACACACACATATACGCGCACACATGCACACCCCCACACACACACACACACACACACACTCACTCACTCCACTCACTCACTCACTCACTCACTCACTCACTCACTCACTCACTCACTCACTCACTCACTCACTCACTCACTCACTCACGCAGAGCACCAGACGCGGTGGTTATATCGGTAGAGCGCAGGCTTCCTGCGTGGAAGGTCGGGAGTTCGAATCCCGATCGAGTCAAACCAATAACTTACCAAATTCATTCTTGTCGCTATCTAACCTGACACATGGCAGTATTAGGTTAGGGCAAGGACTGGTTAGTTCAGAATCGGGATAATGTGACTGAGTGGGTATTGGGTCATGGTGTTGGGTGGTCTATTTCCAAAGGGGAAGGTGGGGGGGGGGGCAACATTATAAAGTCGCCATGAGTGCGCGCTGTCAGAAGTCTGTACTCATCCTGATAAGACAATCAATGTTGCTAGGACATAAAACCCAAACAAATATACAAACTCACTCAGAGCGAGGGCAACAGCTGTACTAAGATTTGTACCACATTCTTATATTCACAACTGGGAGACACTTGCTGGGCATGTCTTGGTGCTGAGCGTGTGTCTGAGGAACCTTCCACAATAGTGGGAATAGTGCGTCGGTATGCCTCTAACACCATCCACATTTCGTGCCCACGGAGGTATGACCACCTGTTAGCCTTCAAAGTGGGCCGGGGCGTGAGGCCGTAGGAAGTGGCTAATAAAAATCCACGCCATTTTCTTGTTGGCAATTTATCTGATAAAATATTAAAACACATATATATATATATATATCTGTTGTCTCCCGCGTTGGAATTTACAAATGGATAATGGGAAACCAAGCCTTTCCTTACGCAACCTGGTCGATTAAAAAAAAAGAAGAGTATATATACATGTATATATATATGTGCTCTATAATCCATTATGGGAATATAAACAAGGACACTACCGATCCTCAGTTCCCTATGTAATAGTTAGCACTTATCCTATCTAGCTGACCCTGTTATTATGACATAGACCACGGTGGCGCCCCCTGTGAGTGGCCCTGTGCACTGTATGCCAGCTGCGCCTGGCCTTAACGCATTCATTTTTAATGGTGTGCTGTTTTATGACTAAGCTGATAACTGAATAAAGAGTGAAACGCATCCTTAACCATAAATTGTGACTAAAGTGTACTCACGTGATGCTAAATTTGTCGATAAAACTGGGGATTGAGACTTATAGGCGACGCGCCGGTGTGGGTAGGTGCGGCGGATTGTAGCTGTTTCCGCCTGGAAGCCGAGGCTAGGGCCTACAAGTCGCGTGTTTAAAGGTGGAAACCCACGACGTTCAAAACGCCCCATTTTGAAGGCCCATCATGTGTATATGTGTATGTATGTGCATGTATGCATGTACATGTATGTATATATGTATGTATGTGTATGTATGCATGTATGTACATGTATGTATATATGTATGTGTATGTATACATGTATGTATGTGTATGTATACATGTATGTATATGTATATATGTATGTATGTATATATGTATGTGCATGTAGACATGTATGTATGTACATGTATGTTATGTATGTATATATGTATGTGTATGTATACATGTATGTATGTTTTTGTATGTATACATGTATGTATATGTATGTATGTATATATATATGTATGTGTATTTATACATGTATGCATGTATACATGTATGTATATGTATGTATATATGTATGTATATATGTATGTGCATGTATATATGTATGTATGTACATGTATGTATATATGTATGTATATATGTATGTGTATATATGATACTAGGGTCCGTATGGGGCCTGGAAAGTCTTGACAAATCTTGAACTTCATTTGCCCCAATTCAAGGCCTTGCAAAGCCTTGAATTTAACCTATTTTGGGTAATTAGTCTTTAAAATCCTTGAATTCCATTAAACTGTTACCACTGATCTAAATTAGTCCGAAATCGCAATTCGCCATTAGTTTTCCCCCATGAAATCCAAATGAAAATAGTTTTGACTTCCTAACAAAAATAGCCTTGAAATAGCCTTCCATATCTTCACATGTGTACGGACCCTGTATATGGATGTGTGTGTGTACACGTGTATGTATGTATGTATATATGTATGTATGTATGTATGTATGTATGTATGTATGTATGTATGTATGTATGTGTGTATGTATGTATGTGTGTATATATATGTACATGTCTACTATGTATGTGTACAGAATTATCTATGTGTATATATGTATCATTCTATGTAACTTTGTATACGTACCAGAAATAATATAATTACATGGATGGTGTTACTTAGAATTGGGCGTTTATTCGAGAGGCGGCCTTTATTTAAGTTCCTGAAGTTGGCAGTCACTACAAATACCCTGTCATATAAATATAGAAATTATGCGAAGTTGTATTAGGAATGGAGTTGCAGCATAAGGAACTTGCCATTTAAGTCAATATCCAGAAGCAAACACTTCAAATTTATCCCATCCATAGCCGAACAATTGCAAGCAACTTCAAAGAACAAGCAAATAACTCGTCCCCATTTAATTGTTCAACCCCAACATGCTTATAAATACAGTAGGATAATAGCATGGTTATAATTATGTCATTTAAGAACATTATGTCTACAATTTAGTAATTGTTTGGAAATGTCCACTTAGAGGAATACAAAAAAAAAATTACCAAACACATCGTTTTCTCCTTCAAATAGTTTAATTTCAAAGGACATTGTCATTATCTCATATTTTCCATAGCAATTAAGGGCTTGCATGTCTGGTCGTTTTGTACTTTGATCCCAAGCCAACATTTGCCGTTGGTGGCGCTGCATGTCCTATGGCCAGTTTAGTCATAAAACAGCCGGTGGATTCCCCGACCCCATGTACTGACTGAGATGATTAATGGCCGATAACATTTCCCTTGACCTCCCTAACCTCCAAGGGGCCATGGGGGAGAAGAATGGTGGACTGTCACTTGAAATTAGCATCATGGTCGTGCTCACGATGAGCCAATATGTAGATGGCTTAGGGTACACTATAGAGTTGGTTGGTTGGTTGTTGGAGGTTTATATCCTGGCAACATCTAAGGTCATTTCAGGACTGCGCACTCATAGCGACTTTATAGTGCTGCCCCATTGGGAAATCAGGTCACTGGCACCATGACCGATATCCCACTCTGTCACATTATCCTGACACTGAGCAAACCAGTCCTTGACCTATCCTATTAATGCCGAGCGCCAGGCTAGGAAGTGACACGTACCAATTTAATAAGTCATTTGGTTTGATTCGACCGGGAACCGAACCCACGATCTCCCGCATGCGTGGCCCACGCTCTACGGATTTGGCCACCACGCCCGGTTACACTATAGAGTCATGCGCAAGTTCCCAACTCTTTTAACTTCAGGAGATACACTTGATGACCATTGTTAATGTCTTAACAAAAGACCCTTCGTTTATGAATCACAGAAATCCATCAGACTAATTCTATAACTGGTTATTTGGGTGTTTCAGGTATACAATGCGTTATGCACCAGCACCTAAATACTTTTAGATAGAGTTAGCAGATAAGGGATGTGCTTATCGCCATTATTAGGCCATTTGTCACAACGAAACATCTGTATCCCACCTCCCTTGTTGCAGTGACTAGGTAGTGCAGTTTGAGAGTCCACTCGGTCTACGACAACTTTACAAAAATTAAATTAACAGAGACCGACTGACCTTGGAAGTATATTGGATTATAAATGACCCAGGAATACTAGAACTTGTAGAAGGGATATTTATTTGAGGGGTGTCAATAATTATAATTCAACACATCCATTTTCATTCGGATTTTCTTAGATTTCCTTCCCTCCCGTTTTCTTCCTATCTCCATCCTCCTTTTCACTTTTGCTCTTTATTTTTTTCTCCCTTCCCCCTTCCCTCCCCATCCTTCTCTCCCTCCCTCACTTCCCCGCCCCCCTTCCTTCCTTCTTTCCCACTCCCCTTTCCCCCAGCTTAGTTCACGCCCCACCACCACCACCTTTTCCTCCTCCTCCACCTCCTCCTCCTCCTCCTCCTCCTCCTCCTCCTCCTCCTCCTCCTCCTCCTCCACATCCTCCTCCTCCTCCTCCACCCCACCCCACCTCCACCTCCTCCTCCACATCCTCCTCCTCCTCCTCCTCCTCCTCCATCTCCTCCTCCCCCTCCACCTCCTCCTCCACCTCCTCCTCCCCCCCCCCACCTCCTCCTCCTCCTCCTCCTCCTCCACCTCCTCCTCCTCCTCCACCTCCTCCACCTCCTCCACCTCCACCTCCTCCACATCCTCCTCCTCCTCCTCCCCCTCCTCCTCCACCTGCTCATCCTCCTCCACATCCTCCTCCTCCTCCTCCTCCTCCTCCTCCTCTTCCCCCTCCCCCATACACTGATGTCCCCATTGCATATTTGTCAAATTCCATAATAATAAAACCCCGTGCCCTTCCTTTACCAGTTCACTACAGCCTGATGGACCCTACGCATTAAAGCTGAGCCCACAGTGGTGCGAAGACAGAAACTTGACACCGTGCACAACATATCGTTTTGCTGATTTAAATCTTTGGCAGTATATCTTGTATGACCTAGATTGTATTTGTTCTGTTTTCAGCATCCATGAAATCTATGTAAATTCTAAGCTAATTCACGTGACACTTGTTATATTAATTAAAATATCAAAATTGTAAATTTGTATCATCATTTTTTTAAGCCCAGGATTATTACGATGCAAACCAGACGGGATGGCCGAATGAGTTAGAGCGTCCGTCTCCCATGTTGGGGGATCGTGGGTTCGAATCCAGGTCGAGTCAAACCAATGACTTAACGATTTATACTTGTCGCTTCCTAGCCAGATGGTTGGCATTATTAGGATAGGGCAAGGAGCAGTGGGATGAAGAAGACCAGTCGTCTGCGGCTGAAATTCCCCTGCTTAAACAACTAATGTACCCCCAAAAAAGAAGGAAAAAAGTATTCACCAGAATATCTACCAGACTGGATGGCCGAATGAATTGAGCGTCCGTCTCCGGTTTTGGTTTGGTGGGATTCGAACCCACGGGTTGTAACTCTGGTCGAGTCAAACCATCGATTTAAAAATTGATACTTTTCGCTCCCCCCCCCCCCCCCGCAACTGGACTTATTCGCTAGTCATAGTCAGACAATCAAAACGTAATTATGTTTTCTATCCCTCAGGCCAGCTGTTTATAGTTATACCAACAATTGAAGTACAGTGACACCCTATAACCTGGTCCGCTCTGGGATTTGCCAATTAGTGACCCGATAGTGAGGTGGCCATCTTACCGGATGACACACAGATGGTTAATTCTTGGATGGGATAAGCAGAATATAAGGAGAGATGGAAAAATGTAGGATAAATGTCTAAATTCCCACCCTTGAATAAATCTTTTCTTCACTAGAAATCTATAGAGCCACCAGATTAGAAGTGTTAGAAGGCTGGTTGTGGGAGTTTTACATCCTGGCAACATCTACGATCATATCAGGATGGGTCCCGACTTGTGAGAGTATGTACTCATGGTGACTTTATAGTGCTGTCCCACTGGGAAATCAAGCTGCCAGCACCATGACCTGATATCCCACTCAGTCACATTATCCTGACACTCAGCCAAGCAGTCCTTGCCCTATCCTAATAATGCTGAGTGACTGGTTAGGAATCGACAAGTATACATTTTTAAGTCATTGGTTCCACTCGACCGAGGTTTGAACCTGTGGGTTCGAATTCTACAATCTACCAAAACGGAATAGGGACGCTCAACTCATTCGGCTATTCCGTCTGGTACAGTGGTAGTGTTAGAAGGTGAATGTCTAGAGGTGTTATAATGTGAATGCTTAAAGGGGTGTGAAAATATACTATTTGACATGCGAGGTGTGAAGTAATTGTGCAGTGGCAAGTGTGAACCAGCTTTTGTGATCACAATACTGAGTTGAGCTTTGTTTGTTGTTGCTTTACGTCCTAGCAACATCTAAGGTCATATCAGGACGGGTACCCACTTGTGACAGTGCGCACTCATGGCAACCTTTTAGTGCTGTCCCACTGGGAAACCAGGCCGCCGGCACCATGACCTGGTATCCCACTCAGTCACATTATCCTGACACTGAGCACACCAGTCCTTGCCCTATCCTAATAATGCAGAGCACCTAGCTAGGAAGCGACAAGTATAAATTTTTAAGTGATTGGTTTGACTCGACCAGGGTTCGAACCCCCGATGTACCAGCACGGGAGACGGATACTCTAACTCATTCGGCCATCCCGTCTGGTGGTCGAATCGGTAGAGCGCAGGCTTCCCATGCGGAAGGTCGGGCACTCATCATTATTAGGATAGGGCAAAGACTGGTTGGCTCAGTGTCAGGGTAATGTGATCTAGTGGGATATCAGGTCATGGTGCTGGTGGCATTGTCTCCCAGTGGAGCAGCACTATAAAGTCACCATGAATGTGCACTGTCACAAGTCAGTACCCATCCTGATATGACCTTAGATGTTGACAGGACGTAAAAGGCCAACAACCAACCAGCCATTTATATCTTTAGTAACACAGCAAAGTATCTAACTACATAGTGACCTGGGCTGGGGTGTGATCACCGTCTACAAGTAGTTACATGGACAAAGAGATGTGTGCACTGACCGGAAAGGGTCCTGGTCAAGTGATCAAGAGGCCTTCAACTTTATTGTACGATGCCAGCCATTATGTCCCTGAGCAACTATGCCCCCTTAAGAACAAAATTGTAATATTCTTTAAAAGAAAAAGAAGCAATTTGCTTAAAAGAACAGAAAAATATTAGTCGTATATTAGATACCTTATTTGGATTATTCTATGTAATACTATGATAGTTATCATGAGTAATTGGTAATATTCACACAGCTATTTATATGTATATCAATTTACTTATTTCAGATAGTAAATCCTTAGTAATCCTACCCCTTAAGCTTTATCATAGGGGGGGTGGGGTATTATGGGTCCATGGTGGTGGGCACTCAGGTCGGCACACATACCTCAGCACCCCCACCCCCTCCCCCTCCCCCTGTACAGGTGACCCTGGTAAGGGTACCTGACAGAGACATGAGTGTGCCATGCCAGCCGTACACCACACAGCATTCCAGATTGTCAGTAGTGTGATGGCCATGCATCTGCGAGGCTCGCGATATGGAAGTAAAGAAAAATCGGCGTGTTAAAGTTACATGGTCCGATGAACCCTAATATTTTCAAAACCAAAATGTCTAATTACATTCTCTCCTATATCTCCAACATATATCATTATTTGGGGTTGTTTATAAGGAACAATTAACTAATTACTTACTTACTTAATTGATTACACCATCACTCTAGACATGTACTTTCAGAAACTCATAACACAGGGGCACCACTGATAAAGTAGGCTAATCTCATGACCTCTTATTAGTATTGCCTAATTCCAAGTACCTACACTAGTCTCTCACCTGACCATCACGAGACTGGAACTTAGGGTCACAACTACAGGTGTTTTGGTACGCTTACCAGAATTATTTTGGATGCTTTCATTTCAAATAACTCTCAGCCATTTGTCATTAAAGTTACTCCAGACTCATGAAGATTAGGCTACAATGGTCAATCTGATATATTTATCAGAAAAAAAGGCAAACATTCAAAAGCCACCGGACCGTGCAGCCAAACTTAATTTCTGTGTGTTTTGTTTTTGTACTTAATAATAGCGCCCTCAACTGAACAGTTTTTGAACTTGGAGACCTGTTCTCATCAGCCAAGGGCTGCTTATCACTTCTATAAATTTGACCTGATTAGCCAGGGGGCTAATTTACACCCCTCTCTTTCTACCCCCCCCCCCCCGCCCCCAGACTTCCTGCCATCAATTGTAAAACATCGCGAATCCAACACTAAATGGGGTGGCCCTGTGGGTAATGGGTTGTGGGTTCGATCCCCAGTCGATTAACATCAACTTACCCCAATCACTGAGGCAAACAAAATGCATTTTATTTGCTGATGATGCAGTCCAACTGGTATCAAACAGTAACTTAGCAAAAGCAGCAGAATTGACAAATGAAAATTTGGCTAGAATAAATATATGGTGCAAAGAAAATAAATTAACTCTCAATATAATCAAAACTGAATATGTTATCTATGGCACCAAGAACAAGAAGGACAAAGCCCCAGAAGTCCAAATAAAGATTGGGAATGAAACACCAAGGGAGGTAGAGACCTATAAATATTTGGGAACTGAACTGGATGGAACTCTAAATGGGAATAAACAACTAAGTAGATTAAATCAGTCACTGGCAAGGAAACTGAACACCTTCAGAAAAATCAGGGGTTTTATAAGTGAAAAAACAGCTCTTCTTATGTAGAAAACAATGATCCTCCCAATAATTGATTATAATGACCTAATATATGAACTACTCACAAAACAGCAACAAGCAAAGCTTCAAACAGTACAAAATAGGGCACTCAGGACAGTTTACAAAGGCCAAAATCTACACACAGAAGAACTACATGCTAAAGCTGGAATGGACAAACTAGACACAAGGCGCAAAAGGCATCTCTTAGGACTCATGTACAATAGAGCCCAAGACACAATATATACCGACACAAGTATTCACAATACTAGAGCAGCAGATGGCAACCTCTTGAAAATTCCCTATCCAAGGACTAACAAACTCAAAAGAGCGCCTATTTATCAGGGAAGCCAACTCTGGAACAAACTCTCTGCCAAAACCAGGAATGCAACAACCTACCTGCAATTTAAATCTAGATTAAAGGTTGAGTACCCAACATAGACATACATTAATAAACCTACCTGGATAGACCACAAATGTTGAGAACTGAAATATATACATAGTCCCAAACCACTCCCTTCCCTGTCCCTCTCTGAAATCCCCCCCTGGCAAAAAGAGTAAAAGAAATAACAACTACCAAAGTATACCCACCAGCCTATACCACCTGACTAAACCAATAAAACATATACTACTGACAACGCTATAGTTGACCCAAGACAATTTAAATGAGTCGTGCAACCATTATTTGCATAATCCAAAATCCACGACTACCTGTATCAGCAAGTCATGCCCATTATATTAATGTCTCCTCACAGGTATGATCATCAAATCACTGATATAGTCTAAAGGTAAATGGCTATTCTCCAGTCTACATGTTCAAAATAAGATCCCCACTATATTTGTAATGCTTCATTTTAACCTACTATTGTCTATATTGTTCATACCATTGCATTGTCTCATCCATACATAGTTCATATGCAGTATAATTGTTAAGGCCGGAAGACCAGCGCCTCGGTGCTGAAAAAAAGATGTTATTCAACTGGAATAAAAATTTGAACAAAAAAAAACAACATAGCAAACTGACAGTTGTCGCCACATTCCCTAGCACTTGGCGTAACTAGGATAACGCAAGGATTTGGCTCAGTTTCAGGATAATGTGACCTGAGTTTGATATCGGGACATAATGGTAACAGAAAAGTTCCCAGGGAGCGGCATTGTAAAGTTACTGTCATAAGTCGGTCACTGTCCTGATAATACCATAGATATTGCTAGAAGATAAAATAGCCCACACTCCATCACTGTACACTCTGACAACTCCAACCACATCCTGATAGCAAATGCGACATTTTTTTCAGGAGAGTTATCGTCAGTTATCGTGCTGCACGTAGGATGTGTGGGTGGTGACAACTTGTAGAACCGACAGTAGCAAACTTAGTCAATAAACCACTGGACGCGGTAGCCGAATCGGTAGAGTGCAGGCTTTCCGTGCGGAAGGTCGGGAGTTCGAATCCAAGCCGAGTCAAACCAATGACTTGTAAAATTGATACTTGTCGCTACCTAGCCTGGTGCTTGGCATTAATAGGATAGAACAAAGACTGGTCAGCACAGTATCAGAATAATGTGACTGTGTGGGATATTGGGTCATGCTACTGGCGGCCTGGTATCCCACTGGCGCAGCACTGTAAATTCGCCATGAGTGTAAACTGTCACAAGTTGGTGCCCGTCCTGATATAACCTTAGATGTTGCTAGGACGTAAAACAACGAACAAACAACAGTCAATAAACAGGATGCGCGACAAATTCTCGCTATGTATACTACTACTGCGAGCATTGTGTATGCCTGGATGGTAGTAGTACCTGTATTTACATAAACACCTGTGGGTGAGGAACCCGAGTCTAACAAGTACAGCAAAGCCCACTGGAATAGAATACTGCCCGCACGACACATTGCCGATTGTTTGACAGCAGTATGGCTGAACGCCAACAGCATTCGCGATATTGTGCTAATTAATTCTATGTTTTCTGTTTTGAAAGAGGCCCTGCGTTCTAGATTTCTGGGTATATGGGTTTTCCGATATTAGCTTAGGTAGGCCTACTGATGAGATATTGGGCTTGAGACCTGCTTTAAAAAGAGAGAAAGAGATCTGCTTCTTTAAAAAAAAGAGAGAAAAGGGTTTGTGTCTGGCGATGGTTACAATGCAGGTTAGTCACTTATTTTTATTAGGTCCGACTCTTAATCGGAAGGGTGGTGGTTCGATTCCCCATGCTATCACCTCTACCAATTTGGATTTCCATCGCTGTGTATAACTTACAGTGTCATCAAAGACCAGTTGCTCTCATACCATGTGTATGTGGTGTGGGAAATTAAAAATCTCTAGGGTTGGTAAAAGTGTAGGCTCGTGCTTTCTATCGATCAATTGTATAATGTTGAAAACAAGACTATTCAGACTTATCCATGATAAGCAGTACAAATCGTCAAGACAAAATAATTATGTACTATTCTCTTGTAGGCCTACTTGTCATTTTCTCCGCCATTTTGTGCCCCTGTAAGTAAATTATATATATATATAATTTACTGAAGTTATTTGGCTTTAACTTTAAGAATAATGCAGTCGTTGCTAAATACTTTGAGGAATAAGGTGCACACATACATCACACGATGTCCAAGCGAGAAAACAACGTACACCTTACTACAAGTCTATTCAGTATATTAAGGACTACCAGAACAGAAAAGAAATCATTCATTCAACTATATTTAACATTGCAAAGCCTTACAAAATGTAGTAATGCAGTTCACTTGAAATGCCAATAACCAAGGTGACAAACTATTTCAGTAGACAGAGTTTGGTAGAAGACAAACATTTCTCTTTATGTGTGCCCTTCCCCTCTCTATCTCCCTCTCAATCCGCCCTAGCTTCCCCTGTCTCTCGCTCTCCTCTTTCTCTCCTCTTTCTCTCTCCCCTCTCTCTCTCTCTCTCTCTCTATATATATATATATATATATATATATATATATATATATATATATATATATATATATATATATATTATATGTGAAGTGGGCGAGACTACGCTCGAGCTGTGACCATTACGGGCTTGGGTCGAGCAACCCGCATTTGGAGATGCGGATTGATCGCCAAGACAGACCCGCAATGGCCATCAAATGCGGGGGCAGGGTTCACTGCGGTAACTCATTGCTAGGATATGCAGGTTGCGACTTTCCTAGCAATGGTAGAAGGTCGGGCGTTCGGGCCCAGACCCATCGGACGTGTTTGTGCACGCTCTGATGTTTTAGACGAGATTTAGGCTTTAATTGTTGGAATTCTGATCTTAATATCGATCGTGATTCAATAAACTTGATTGTACCAGTAGGACCATGAATAAAGTTGTAAGCTCTTAAAAGTGATCGGAACGTTCCTTGCGTCTTTTACTATTCTCCAGTCCTTAAGTATATTAACCGCTATGGTCAACTTGATATTGATATTCGATTATTCTATATGTAATTAAGGGCCTTCTGCCTGGAAGGCCCTTAAGCAGCCGATCAACCCCACACCGGGAACACAGTAACCACCTTCTGAATAGAGATACAAGTTGCAATATTAAACAAATTACTATCTAGTCTGTCCCTGGATTTAGACTATTTTAAGTAACACACATAACACACTACAGAGGATTAAGGGAATAATTAAATAGACGTCTATAAGATGCGGGGAGAGGGTCAATCCATAGCTTTAGGACACTCTGGCTGTCCGCCCTTAGCCCAGGGAGCACACCGACGACAGCAGTCAACCGGCGGCGGGGCGAGAGGCGGCGGCAGGCCCAGGAAATTCACCTGGAAATTATTATAGAAAATAACACTTAGGCTCGTCTTAGGCAGAGGGCAAAAAAGCCGAACGGTTATATATATATATATATATATATATATATATATATTTTACCTCAGTCCAGGGAGAAGGAAGCACATCCAGTTCCAGCAATTAGCATAATCTACTCATAACGGGAGGATGTTTGTTGAGTACCTTTGGCAGTTCTGCTACATTAACTTCTAAACTAACCAGGTTAGTATTATTTTGACTGGATCAGTTGGTGTAGTTCATGTTAGCATTCACATACTTCAAGTTTTAAAACTTTTCATGAAGAATTCACTGTTTTACAGTTTAATTAATATGTCTTGTAACATCGTTAGAACAATGCAGCCATGGTTTCTTTATAATGCCGCCCGTTGCCGAATGGAGAGATGTTTGGCAGGAGCCATTTACATCGATAGGATTTATTCCTTGGTTTCTTTGAATTCCCCAATTTGTTGATTAGGCGTACCTCCGAGTCCCGTAGTATTTTCTCCAACTTGTTGGCCAAAAAAGCCACAGGTGGGAGAAGTTTATTGGACAGAGAGGGTGGGAGGGTACCGCTACACTGGTCCCTACCCCTCGTTTTGGTTTCGGTTGGTTGTCCATACCGTTTACCTACGACTGTAAATTAACCACACGCCTGTGTTATAAACAGTTTAAATACAGATTTAACACAACTAGACACATTTGGTATTATAATTTATTGTTTGCCTGTGCCATGTTGACCTCGAAGGATACCTAACCTTTTGGTTTTGGGTTTCTCTTACAGACTCCCAGCTATGGCTACGAATCGGAGTAAGGCTGATGCACCTCGAGAGGTAAGCGAAGACGAAGACCTGTCACCGCCGGTGCGAGTACAAAGGTCACCAGAACAAAGGGATTATGGGGAGGCGGGGGGCTCGGAGCCTGGCCCAGCTGACCTAGATGAACGGGTCGTGTGTCTGGTACAGCTCAAGTTGGAGGAGTTGCTTCCCTCTAAGCCACACGCAGCCAGGAGGCAGCAGGTGATGGATTCGGAAGACTCTGATTGGGCGGATTTCTCTGATGCTCAGGACTCTTCTGATGAAGAGTTCCAGGAAGAGGTGGTTGTGCCTGCGTGTATGCGCAAACACAAGAAGAAGGTAGAGTCGTCCAAAGGGGATGACTTCACCATGGCGCGCAAAAAGAAGCCGCTGGTGAAGAGAAGTAAGAAGAAGTCCAAGAAGAGCAAGAAAAGCAAATCTTCTTCGTCAGATTCGTCATCCGACTCGTCCTCGACGAATTCTGGCTCCGAGATCGAATGGGCGGGTAAATATGCCAAGGTAAGTGGGAAGGTGGTCAAGATGATCAAGGTTCTTAAAAGGAAGATCAAGACCACCACCATGATGAGGAAGACCATTCAGGGCCACTTCCATACCTTCAAGACGGCGGAGGTGATTATGAAGCTGGCGAAGAGGTTCACGGGGATTAAAGGCATCCCGGAATCGGCAATTAAAGAGATGGACGCCGACGTGAAACTCAATGAGGACAGCAAAATGTTTGAGGTGGTTCTGCACACGGTACACAAGGGTGTACTCGCAGCTCTGTCAGCCATTACGGCGATTTCGAATAGAATGATGACAGAGACCAAGTTCTCTTCGGTGTGTGAGGAAATGGAAGGGGGAATTGCGCTGCTGACAGTGACCAGCAATTTCCTCTCATACAGACAGTTTGAAAACGTCTTCAAAGCCGTCTGCACCGATGCAGGAAAGGAGGTGGCACGGTCCAAGAAGGTCTTGGAAAATGACAGGAAGGAGTATAAAGATACAGCTAGAGACTTAGTAACGTAAGACTCCTGGCTGGCCAGTGTGGATCTCAGAGATGCATACTATACAGTACCAATTTATAAACCTGATCGGAAATTTCTCAGGTTTTGTTGGAATGATGAACTTTATGAGTTCACTTGTATGCCAAATGGTCTTGCTTGTGCTCCACGCATTTTCACAAGGTTACTTAAACCAATTTTTTCCCACATGGCCAGGAAAGGACACGTTGTTTCCTGATATCGATGATTCATTTATTGTTGCACAAACACATTGTCAAACAGCAATAGACTAAATATGTGACACTTTTAAAAGGTTAGGTTTCTACATACATGAAACTAAATCAGTATTGACACCAACGAAGAAATGAAAGTTTCTGGGATTTTTTATTGACAACACAGAAATGGCTATTTCATTAACGAAACAGAAAGTTGATAAATATACAACGGCGATCTTCCGCACGCGAGGCTGTACTCTACCAATTCGGCCACCGCGCCCGGTCCTGGTTCATTAGATCGGTGTATGAAAGAAATCCACCCGAACCCAAATGTAATAGGTTTTGGGATGTGTCGCTAGTCTTTAAGTTATTCAAGTCATGGCCTAGTAATAGACATTTATCTATAATTAATCTATTTTATTCTATAGAGTATGTAAAAGATTGCTGGACCTGGACGTGCTTCCTTCTCCCTGACCCACAACTATCCGAGGCTAGTACCTCGGGAAAACACCAGTTATCCATCATCTGTACCAGCTAACCAAGCTTTATTATATTTTCTATAGAGCACGAACATGGTATGTATGCGGTACACTATATTTGTCAGATTAGTTACCAGGTGGTTCTTTGATGGGTTTACACTGTGTATGGACACTCAATAACAGCCATTGTACACCACAGGCACAAGGATAATGGATTTTGAGATGGTTCGTCGTCGCATTAAAATGATAAGAATGAAAAATAAAATAAAAATAAATCACACTTTGTTTGGATTCCAGTTTACAAATTAAAAAAAAGAAGTAAAACCACTCATGGGAAAGACAGTAAATTTTGTGAAGTCTCCTAACTTTTTCATGTAACAGCTGCTCCCTCCCTCAGTAACGCTCCCTCCCTCCCTCCCTCCCTCCCTCCCTCCCTCCCTCCCTCCCTCCCTCCCTCCGTCCCTCCCTCCCTCCCTCCCTCCCTCCCTCCCTCCCTCCCTCCCTCCCTCCCTCCCCCCTCCCTCTCTCTCTCCCTCCCTCCCTCCCTCCCTCCCTCCCTCCCTCTCTCTCGCCCTCCCTTTGTCCCTCCCTCCCTCTCCCTCCCTCCCCCATCCTTCTCCCCCTCCCCCCTCTCTCCCTCCCCTGTCCTGACATGACTTTAGATGTTGCCAGGACGTAACCCCCCCCCCCCCCCCCCCACCAACAACCAACCACCCCTCGTTCCTCCATCCTACCCCCCCTTCCCTCCCTCCCTTCACCCCCACCCTTCACCCCATCCTCCCCCATTCATTCCCTTTGATATAAGAACCATCTTTCCCAGCACCTCTGGTTTATCACTTATTCGTACAAGACTAACCCTCCACATTTTAAAGGGGGGAAAGCGCATACAACATAACCAGATCCCGTCGATCTCTTAAACACTTATTCGCGTCGGATGGCTACACTTGCCAAGCATTGCATATATATATATATATGTATATATATATACATTTTTTTTTACCTCGCTATTATGCCTTTGGCTAGCCTCAGGCTGGGGAGAAGGAAGCGCCATCCGGTTCCAGCAATTAGCATAATTTACTCACAACGGGAGGACGTTGTGGTTAAAGCTATATATGTATATATATATATATATATATATATATATATATATATATATATATATATATATATATATAAAATGTGTGTGTAATCGGCTATTCACCTTTTGGTATCCATGTTCAGGTCACTAACTGCGTGGAGAGACAATTATACAGACCTGCGGACAGGAGTCTGTCATAGTGGGTCAGCCATCTAGCTTAGACAGTAACTGACAAACAGAGGATGAGAGGGCGTGTGTGTGTTGGTGTGCAGGCGTGGATGTACGTGTGTGTCTACATAGTGTTGATGTGTTCTCACTGCTAACTGACATATGTGGTGTGTATATATATATGTATGTATGTATGTATGTATGTATGTATGTATGTATGTATGTATGTATGTATGTATGTATGTATGTACATGCATACATACATGTACGCATGCATGCTTGCATGTATACATATGTATGCATGCATGTGTTTGCTAGCTTCTGTGTATATATGTGTGTCTATCGCTATGACCAGTCCTGTGGTACAATATGTTGAAATTGCAGGTTCTCCTAAAAACAGAATTGCAAAGAATTGGAGAGGCATTTAATAAATCCTCATTTTGTTTCATTTGTGGGGATTGACGCATTTGGGCATTGCACCTTCTGCCCTTTTCTTTATCAGGTGGTAGGCACTTTCCTCCAGTAGTCATTAGGTTTCAACTGCCATATAGTACATTGTAGTCAATAGTGCATGCAAAGTAGTTATTGGCCGATATGGGGCCTTAAAGGAAACTTGGAATATATATATCTGAAATCCCGAGTTAAATGAAGAAACATTGATTAAATATATGTACATGTAACTGTCAAAATTAGTCAATTTAATCATCAGTATAAGCTAACATTTTTAATTAATAGCAAGATAGGGTCAGTGATAGTAAGATAACACAATTAGTGTCAGCCTGGACCTGTTCATGGCCAGCTTTATTGGATTGGGTAGATTGCTGGACATTGCAATGGATACCGCCATAGAGAATGCGTTAACGATACCATATTTATACACTTATAGCCCTGTCACACTACGACGTTTCTTTCCAACGCGTGGCGATGTGTCTCACTTTTAGGCGAAACGTCGGGAAGTGTTACCCATGCGTTACGTGTGCGTTAAGGTCGCATTCCTTACATGCGTAATGCGTAATGCGAATGCGACAAAAAATCGAAACGCCTTGAAACCTATGAGGTACATTCCTTACACGCGTAATGCGAATGCGAATGAAAATCCATTATCCCGATCGCTCCATGTAGCGATCGGTGCGTAATGCGTAAAGGTGGTGTGAATAGAAAATCATCAGTCGCATTTGTCCATTGATATAAGGCTGGAGGAGGCGACTGATAATTACGGACAGCCGGGACAAGGTGGTGCAAACAGAAAAGCATCAGTCGCATTTGTCCATTGATATAAGGCTGGAGGAGGCGACTGATAATTACGGACAGCCGGTCTTCATGAGAAATATGAAGAATGGGACGGTGCAAACATGTAGGTTTATGCAGCGGACCTGTTAGGAAGCAGTCTTCAAGGTGGTGCGAATAGAAAATCATCAGTCGCATTTGTCCATTGATATAAGGCTGGAGGAGGCGACTGATAATTACGGACAGTCGGGACAAGGTGGTGCGAACAGAAAAGCATCAGTCGCATTTGTCCATTGATATAAGGCTGGAGGAGGCGACTGATAATTACGGACAGCTGGTCTTCATGAGAAATATGAAGAATGGGACGGTGCAAACATGTAGGTTTATGCGCCGGACCTGTTAGGAAGCAGTCTTCAAGGTGGTGCGAATAGAAAATCATCAGTCGCATTTGTCCATTGATATAAGGCTGGAGGAGGTGACTGATAATTACGGACAGCCAGCAGAATGACAGATAGATAGCCACATGTACTTTTTATATACTTCACTGCATAACGCATAACGCATAATGCGTGTAAGGAATGATGGCATTCGCATAACGCATAACGCATTACGCATAACAGTCTCCAGCAAATTTGAATTGTCTACCATGTTTCAACTCAAAAAGTCTCCTACCCGAGGGAAAGACAGTGACAGAATGACAGATAGAGAGACACATGTACTCAAGAAGTCTCCTACCCGGGGGAAAGACAGTGACAAAATGACAGATAGAGAGACACATGTACTTTTTATATACTTCACTGCATAACGCAATACGCATTACGCGTATATGGAATGCTGGCATTCGCATAACGCGTAACGCATAAGGCATTACGCGTATATGGAATGCAGCCTTAACGCGTGTAAGGAATGCAACCTTAAGGCACGCGTTGGTACACGTTGGTACACTTTGAGTGACAGCGACGTTCTGTGAGGAACGCCGGCATGCGGCGGGTCGCGTCGAAGCTTTTGTGCATGCCCAAAACTTTTGACGACCGACAACGCACGTCAACGTGTTGGTGTGCACGTTATGGGCACGTTAGCAGGACGTCGACACACGTTAAAGCACGTTGGAGGAACGTTGCTCGCACGTTGCTTAACGTCGATTGACGTTGATATTTTTTCGAGCGTTCCATCAGCGTGTCGGTGACGTTCGATCGACGTTTGCTTAACGTGTAGCGGACGCGCTCTTGGCGTTTCTCCAGCATTTCTCGACGCGTTCCCCCTGTTGCGTTCCCCCCTGTTTCGTTCCCCCCTGTTGTGTTCCCCCTGTTGCGTTCTGCCGTTCCCCCGTCTTCCGTTCCCCTGTCTTCCGTTCCCCCTCTTCCATTCCCCCTCTTCCATTCCCCCTCTTCCATTCCCCTCTTCCATTCCTCCTCTTCCATTCCCCCTCTTCCATTCCCCTCTCTTCATTCCCTCCTTCCATTCCCCTCTGCGTTCCCCCTCTTTGTTCCCCCTCTTCCATTCCCCTCTCTTCCATTCCCTCCCCTTCCATTCCCCCTCTTGCGTTCCCCCTCTTGCGTTCCCCCCTCTTGTGTTCCCCCTTCTTCCATTCCCCTCTTCCATTCCCCCTCTTCCATTCCCTCCCCTTCCATTCCCCCTGTTGCGTTTCCCCTGTTGCACTCCCCGCTGTTGCATTCCCCCCTGTTGCATTCCCCCATCTTGCATTCCCCCTCTTCCATTCCCCCTCTTCCATTCCACCCCTTCCGTTTCCCCCCTCTTGCGTTCCCCCTCTTGCATTCCCCCTCTTGCGTTCACCCTCTTGTGTTCCCACTGTTGCGTTCCCCCCTCTTGCGTTCCCCCTCTTGCATTCTGCCTTTTCCATTCCCCCCTCTTGCGTTCCCCCTCTTGTGTTCTCCTCTCTTGCCTCCCCCCTCTTGCCTTCCCCCCTCCTCCGTTCCCCCTGTTGCGTTCCCCCCTGTTGTGTTCCCCCTCTTGCATTCCCCCTCTTGCATTCCCCCCTGTTGTGTTCACCCTGTTGCATTCCCCCCTGTTGCGTTCCCCCATCTTCCATTCCCTCTCTTCCATTCCCTCCCCTTTCCCCCCTATTGAGTTCCCCCCTCTTGCGTTCCCCCTCTTCCATTCCCCCCTGTTGCGTTCCGCCTCTTGCGTTCCCCCCTCTTGTGTTCCCCCATCTTCCATTCTCCCTCTTCCATTCCCCCCTCTTCCATTCCCCCCTCTTGCGTTCCCCCCTCTTGCGTTGCCCCGTCTTCCATTCCCCCTCTTCCATTCCTCCTTTCCCTTCCCCCTTTTCCATTCACCCTCTTCCATTCCCCTCTCCTCCATTCCCCAGTCTTCGATTCCCCTGTATTCCATTCCTCCTCTTCCATTCCCCCTCTTCCATTTGCCTCTCTCCCATTCTCCTTCTTCCATTCCCCCTCTTCCATTCCCCACTCTTCGGATTCCCGTCTTCCGTCCCTCCTCTTCCGTTCTTCGTCTTCCGTTTCTCCTCTTTTGTCCCTCCTCTTCCATTCCCCATTGTCCATCTTCCGTTCCCCGTCTTGCATTCCCCGTCTTCCGTTCCCGATCTTCCATTCCCCCATCTTGCTTTCCCCCTCTTCCATTCCCCCTTCTTGCATTCCCCTCCTCTTGCATACCGCCTCTTCCATTCCCCATGCAAGAGGGTGAATGGGAGAGGAGGGAATGGAAGAGGAGGAATGGAAGACGAAGGAATGGAAGAGGGGGACTGGGAGAGGGGGGAATGGAAGAGGAGGAATGGAAGGGGAGGGAATGGAAGAGGGGGAATGGAAGGGGAGGGAAGAGAGGGAAGGGAAGAGAGGGCAATGGAAGAGGGGTAATGGGAGAGGGGGGAATGGAAGAGGGGGGAATGGAAGAGAGGGAATGGAAGGGGAGGGAATGGAAGAGAGGGAAGGGAAGAGAGGGAATGGAAGAGAGGAATGGGAGAGGGGGAATGGAAGAGGAGGAATGAAGAGGGGGAATGGAAGAGAGCGAATGGAAGAGGAGGGAATGGAAGAGGAGGGAATGGAAGAGGAGGGAATGGAAGAGAGGGGGAATGGGAGAGGGGGCAATGGGAGAGGGGGCAATGGAAGGGGAAGGAATGGAAGAGGGGGCAATGGAAGGGGAGGGAATGGAAGAGAGGGGAATGGAAGAGAGGGGAATGGAAGAGGGGGAATGGGAGAGGGGGAATGGGAGAAGGGGGAATGGAAGAGGGGGAATGGAAGAGGAGGGAATGGAAGAGGAGGGAATGGAAGAGGAGGGAATGGAAGAGGGCGAATGGAAGAGGAGGGAATGGGAGAGGGGGGGAATGGAAGAGGGCGAATGGAAGAGAGGGAATGGAGGCTCGTTGACACACGTTGTGAGAACTTCTTTTTTTCAGCACGCGTCGACACACGTTGGCCGAGCGCTACAAACACGCTGCTCTGACGTCGAACTCTTTCCCAAACCGCCGAAAAGTTGAACGTGTCTCGATGCGTACAACTTATTTTGTGCGTTGGCGGCACGCCGGTGAGAAGCGTCGTAATGTGACAGGGCCATATAGTATCGATCAGGCTAGTGTACCATTGGAGGCCCACATGTGTGATAACATACAGTATAGTATTTGATGTGATAAATATGTTTGTATAATCGCATGCAGGAAGGCGATAGATTTGTCCTAGCAACATTTGAGGTCATATCAGGACAGCTACTGACTTATGACAATGTACACTCATGGCAACTGTATAGTGCAGCCCACTGTGGTGCAGTGCCCCTGTTACTATGCTGTAATATCCGTCTCAGACACCTTAGCTTACTATTGAGACACGCCGTCCCAAACCTACCCTAGTGATGTTGAACTCAATGCAAGGTTGCAACAAGTATCAAGTTTGTAGGTTTTTGGTTAGACTCAGTCAGGGATCGAACCTATAGTATCCTGCACGGGAAGTGAACACGCGACCCACTCGGCCAACATGACTTCCCGCACCGGGATTTGATCCTACATGTCAAACTTAGATATTGGCACACGTATTAAATATTTGTTGCTGCATAGAATACCTGTTACTGCTGAAACCTATGCCGGCTATGGAGTCAATATTTCTACGTGCCTGCCGACATTTATTTATTGCTTTCACTTCAGATATCTCCAATGTTATCCATTTAAATTAATAGTTACTCCAAACTAAAGACTAAAAGTAAAGTCGATTATAATGAGAAAATGTGTTTATATGAGAAAATGGCAACAATTCAAAACCATCGTGCTATGTAGCTTTATCGAAACAAAACAAAGAATGTTAGAGGTATATGATCATTTCTAAATCAAAGCAAGCCATATAATCCTGTCAAATTAGTTATTAATAGGCGTTAACTTAGTTGATGTTGTGAATATCACTGTGATACTTTGGTGATGTTCAATCGCCATGTTGACGCGTCCTAGATAGTCATGTTACTGACAGCTAGCACCCCATCACATGACTCTGCAATAGTAATCAGAGCGAATGCCATATTAAGGTTTGGTTTGTTGGTTGTTGGATTTTTATATCCTGGCAACATCTAAGGTCATATCAGGATGGGTACCGACTTGTGACAGCGCGCACTCATGGTGACTTTATACTATATTATATTATAGTGCTGCCCCACTGGGAGACCAGGCCACCAGCACTGTGACCTGATATCCCACTCAGTCACATGACACTGAGCCAACCAGTCCTTTCCCTATCTTAATAATGCAGAGCGCCTGGCTAGGAAGCGACACGTATCAATTTTTAAGTCATTGGTTTTTTGGTGTTTTTTTTTCTTGAAGATTCATACTGCCTTTCATGGATAAGTCTGAATTCACCTTTTGACTCAACCAATCCCACAATCTACCGGGAGGCGGAGCCTCAACTGATTCGGCGATCCCGTCTGGTCTATTAAAGCTGAGATTCCTTACACGCGGTATGCGGTATGCAGCATGCGGCATGCGGCATGTGGTATGCGAATGGGAAGATTCCTTCTACGCGGTATGCGGCAGGCGGTATGCGGCACACGACTGGCTATATTTAAAAAATAAAAATAAACAAGTATACTCCATAGTGCACTGTATATGGCCTAATATGGCATGTATATCTATGTAACTCTTGGTACATCACCTGGAGGTTCCTACCTTTATAAATACCAAATTATAGGTAAGTATTCATATTTTTGTGGCTCTGGTAGCATTTTTACCAACCCGAACCCCCACCACCACCACTACCATATGTTTCCAATCAGCACCCTTGTGCGTGACTGTTCTGTAATGCCACGCCCCTCACAGCTCCCCGAGGCGACGATGGGGCCCGAGGCGCACACCTGCCCCGGCAGCACGTCGACACCCGCACCGCCTACGATAGGCACGCTCACGGGGCCCCCTGCTCCGCGTGGAACCGCGATCCCGCCTCGTGCGATCGGGCCCCCCTCGGAGAGGCCCATGGCGAGGTGGGAGACAGGCGCCGGCACGTCTGCGCATATTGCGCCAACGTGCGGCGCATATTAACACTGCACAGCGAGGCCGGATGCCGCACCAAACAAGCCCGTGAGCGCCAGACCCCGCCCGCCTCGGCGGATTTTTGATCCGCCGGCCTCCCCCCGGCCGGCCCGGGGGGCCTTGCCCGGCGCCTCACCCCAACCACTGCCGACAGCCCCGCGACTTCCACCGACAGCCCCCCAGCGAACACCGATCGAAACGCCGCTCAGACGAAGCCGAGGATCATCACCTCGCACCCCACACCTCAGACGACTCAGCCCAGCCTCACGAGAGACCCTCCCCAGACAGCCACCGACCCTCCCGGAAAGGAGGGGGCGGGCGACAGCAGGTGAGTGTGAAAGCTGCCGGCCCGGGGGAGGGCGAGCAGGGGGCGTCGAGTGAGGCGCGAATGCTGCGCGACACGGGGGCGGGGGAGGAAGCGGCGAGCAGCGGGGTCTGGTGAGGTGAGCGCAGCGCGACAGAACAGGGCGGGGGAGGGTCTCTTCCTCTCCTCGCATCAAGCGTAATGCTTCGCATTACGACCAAACCTAATGGACAAGTGCGACTGATGTTTCTGTTCGCACCCCACGTGCCGCATGCCGCACCGATCGCTACAGGGACCGATCGAGTTGTCGCATTCGCATTCGCATTCGCATACCGCGTGTAAGGGTTGTAGCCCATTGACTTCAAGGCATTTCGATTTTTTGCCGCATTCGCATGCCGCATACCGCGTGTAAGGAATCTTAGCTTACGGCTTAGGAGGCAGTGAGGGATGGAAGGGGGGTTGGGGGGGTTATGGCACTGTGGCGCATTAAATACACGTGTCTGTTAGGCCGTCAATCACATCTGTCATCTCGTTATGTCTAACCATGTTGTATTGTGCCCTTGTGCAGGTTCCATTGTCTGGCCTAAATATGCAGCATCGTCATCAACAAGGCTGTTCATCCAGAGTAAACGAGGGCTCCCACAACACCAGCTGGCTGTGTGCTTAAACACTATTGATGCCAGGTTGTTCTGTGCCCTGTGACCTCATCAACTCAGTAATCCAGTAACAGTTAAAAATTGTAATTTCAGGATAGCCATTGATAGCTATAACACACTGAAATGGGTTCGTTATCGTTGCATAGTCCGATGATTTTGAGTTATGGCCATTTTTCTGTGATAATTATATTGAATTGATTGTTGTAATCTACCTTCCTTTAGTTTGTGGGAACTTTTATTTTAAATGGCTATCTTTGGAGATATCTGAAGCGCAAACATGACAAATTAATGTTGGCAAGCATGTCAAAACTCTGACACCATAGTCTTAACTCTTATGCAGTAATAGGTTCTACTAAATTGACACTGGATACCCTTCTATGTGGCAACAAATGCTTATATTAACTATAAGTGCACCAGTATCTAAGTTAGATATGTAGAATAAAATCTAGGTGATTGTTTTGGTTTGGCAAATTTGATGCTTCATCGGACTATGCAACTTTAATGAAATAGTCTTATTGGAATATTATTTTGTCGGACTATGCAACTTTAATGAAATAGTCTTATTGGAATATTAATTTGTGTGTGACTTAATTGCTACTTTGAGATATAGGCATGCATGTGTGCAATTTGTTGCTTTCGTCTACACCTGTCACACAACCTCAATCACTACTGGGATAATTGAAGACAAATCACCGCTAGGATAATGCACATACATCACCACAAGAATAATGTAGACAAATCACCACTAGGATAATGTAGACAAATCACCACTAGGATAATGCAGAAATCACTAGGATACAGCAGACAAATCACATAGGATAGTGCAGCGAAATCACCACTAGGATAATGTAGATAAATCACTATGGGATAATGCAGATAAATCACCACTCGGATAATGCAGAGAAATGAGCACTAGGATATTGCAGAGAAATCACCACTAGGATAATGCAGAGAAATCACTAGGAATAGGATAATGCAGACAGCAATTCGGGTTTGGGTTGTTTTATTGGAGATTTACGTCATAGCAACATCGGAGGTCATATTAGGACGCAAAAGAAGTGGGTTTGATTCCCGGTCTAGGCACAATATTTCGCCTGTTCATGACCCCAATGACACATACATATGCATACATACGAACGTACATGTATATACATACAATATATGATACATACATACATATATTTTACCTCGGTACTACACCTCTGGCTACTCGTAGTCCAGGGAGAAGGAAGCACATCCGGGTCCTGCAATTAGCATAATCTACTCACAACGGGAGGACGTTTGTTGAGTAGCTCTGGCAGTTTTTCTACATTAACTACTAAACCAACCAGGTTAGTACCATTTTAACTGGTGACGTTATGGTAGTTCATGTTAGCATTCACATACATCAAGTTTGTACTGTTTTACAGTTAATTACGATGTGGCGTAACATCATTAGAACAATAGAGCCATTGCCCTTTTAATATGCTGCCCGTTGCCGAATGGAGAGATGTTTGGTTGGAGCCATTTCATCATCAGGATTTATTTCCTGGGTTTCTCTAAGATTCCCCAATGGTTATTAGGCGTACCTCCGAGTCTTCAATTATTTTCTTCAACTTGTTGGCAATGAAAGCCACAGATTGAAGAAGTTTACGGGACAGAGAGTGTGGGAGGGACCGCTACACTGGTCCCTACCCCTCGTTTGGTTTCAGTGGGTTGTCCATATCGTTTACCTACGACACTCAAATTCCCACACGCCTGAGTTAAAAATGGTTTAAATACGGATTTAACACCATGGTCCACACTTGGTATAATAATGCTCTATTTACCTGTGTGATGTTTACCTGGAATAATGCCTAACCTTTGGTTTTGGTATTTTTGCCTGCCCACCCGACCCTACCACGACTATTACGTTCGATTGTGCCGAAACAAAAACATAAGAGTATCTATAGAATATTGAGATAATTTTTTATCCTATAAAGTATGTAAAAGACTGCTGGACCCGGATGTGCTTCCTTCTCCCTGACCCACAACTATCCAAGGCTAGTACCTCGGGAAAACACCAGTTATCCATCATCTGTACCAGGTAAGACTCATATAACTATACTATTTTACCTCGGTAAACAGCCTCAGGCTAGCCTCAGGCTAGGGAGAGGTAAGCACGTCCGGTACCAGCAATTAGCATATACAACTCACGACTGGATAACGTGTCGTTGGGTTGCTCCGGCAAAATTAGTCTACATACAAGCAAATACGCAGTAAGTATAATAAAAACTGTGGTTAGCTTAATTATGATGCATTAGAGCATCAATATGGAAAGTTTAGACTTTCGTTGGTCCAATTTGGACGAGTTATTTGGTTATAAACAACCAAGGATAGAACACTTGAGTGGGTTTCTCGAAGGAACCAAACCGGTCATTAGCGGTTCTGTCAACACCCGGGTCACCGTGTGACTATGGGTAGAGATGTGGGTTTCGCCCTATCTCATGTGGAAATTCTCTCGTACTCTAATAGAGAGTAATGTTGGAGATGCTCCTGGGTTTCTTTTATAGACTCCCCTAGACAAAACTTTTTCAGGCGTTTCTCCGAGTTTCGTAGCATTTTCTCCAACTTGTTGACGTAGTAGTCACAGGTGGGAGAAGTGTGCGGAACAGAGGGATGGGCGGGCCGATACACTGGAACCGACCCCGCGTAAGGTTTGGGCTTGACCCACAACCCACGCACAAATTTAGCTTATTACGCCTGTGTTATAACGGTATAAACACGTTCTCTAACACCAATAGATGTCCAAATGAGTTTGAAACAACCATATTGTGACATATATATATACCGGGACTGACCAAAAATCTTTGTTTCAGCTCCCGATGGCCACGAAGCGGAGTAAGCGCGGTGCAGCAGCAGCCGAGGGGCGTGTTCCGAGTGGAGTGGACGAGGAGTACGACTCCTCACCTGTGTTGTCGGCAGGGCCGTCGACACAGCCCCGGGCGCATATCCTCTCCGACCCGGACGAGGACGCAGTGCCTGATGTGCCTGCACCTCCAGATTGGGAGGCTCGCTTTGCACGGTTGGAAAGCTACATCTTGACTTCCAAATCGCCCGTGTCTCGGAAGCGGCGTAGGCCGAGTGTCCAAGAGGATTCGTATGAGGATTTCTTGGATACAGACTCAGCGGTGGAGCTTAAGGCTCCTCCTCCTCCTTCTCCTAAACGGAGGAAGAAGAAGAAACAGGTGATTTCTTCGGGTGATGAATTCACCAAGGAGCGGGCAGAGACTGGTTTTCGCAAAAAGCGGAAGACTAAGTCTAAAAAGAAGAAGAGGAAGAGGAAATATTCTTCTTCTGATTCGTCCACTGAGTCTACTTCTACGGAATCAGACTCAGACACCATATATGAAGGTGTCTATGCGGACATTGGCACTAAAGTGGCTAAGAAGGTGGAGAAGCCAAAGGCTAAGCGGGTTAAAACCACTACGCTTATGCGCGAGACCGTGAATGGTCATTTCCGCACGTTTAAACCGGCGGAGGTTATCTCCAAGTTAGGAGATGAGTTAACAGGCATAAAGGGTGTTCCCAACTCCATCATTAAAGAAATGGATCGGGATGTCAATATGACGGATGACCGTAAGAAGTTTGAGGATGTGTTGCACACAGTGCATAAGGCAGTGTTGGCGACCCTAACAGCTATTGTTCCTGTGGCTAATAGGATGCAGAGTGAAAATAAGTTCTCGTCTTTGGCTAAGACAATGGACAAAGGCATTGCAGTGTTAGCGGCGGCAGGTAATTACCTGTCGTATCGAAGATATGAAAATGTCTTCAAGTCAGTTTGCACAGATGCTGGCAAGGAAGTGGCTCGCTCTAAGAAGGTTACCGATAATGAGGGGAAGGAGTTTACGCTTTATCTTGCTCCAGAGCCGATTAAAGGGAAACCCTTAGATAACACCAAGATGTTTGGCGGTCAACTACAATACCTCTATAAAGAGGTAGAGACTGCAGCCAAGAGTGGCAAAAACATGGATGGCAAGAAGAAACAGGAAGCTCCTCGTTTCAAAAAGTCACGAGGGGATTTTCGTCCACGACGGTTCACCAGAGGAACCAGACCGAGTTCAAGCTTCGGTCAAGGGTTTCGGGGCCGGGGCGCTCGCCCAGGCTGGACCGACAACACCGCACGGCCAATAGGCCGAGGGTTCAACTCGTCGAGACCTTTCCCCAGGGGCGGGTCCAAGTAGAGGTCCAAACACAAACTTTACAAGTCCCTGAAGCCTCTAAAAACACACAAACTGTAAGCAACTTTGTGGCTGGTAATATTAGTAATCATATTTCTGAGTGGCACAAAATTACTAGTGACCAAGAAATTTTAAAAATAGTTAGGGGTGTTCACATTCCCTTTACACAAATTCCTGTACAAAGTATAATACCTTTTCCATATAACATTCAACCAGTTGAACGAGAGGCACTAACTAAACAGGTACATAAATTCTTTGAGAAAGGAATTATACAAAAAGTGACACACTGTTCAGGACAGTTTATTTCAAACATTTTCTCGAGACCGAAGCCTAATGGTGATGTTCGAATGATCCTGGATTTAACAATCCTTAATAAAAGGGTGGAATATCGACATTTTAAAATGTTCTCTCTAGATACGGCACGAGATCTGATTACACCAGATGCGTGGATGGCTAGTGTTGATTTACAGGATGCATATTATACGCTTCCCATAATGGAACAATACCGAAAATTTCTTCGATTTATTTGGGATAACCAACTCTATGAGTTTACCTGCATGCCGAATGGCTTAGCTTGTGCGCCTCGTTTATTTACTAAATTGCTTAAACCTGTTTTCTCGGTAATGGCGAGGAAGGGTCACATAATGTTTCCATACATAGATGATTCTTTTATTATAGCATCAACACAAATTGGTTGTGTGAATGCAGTTTTGGATTTATGTGCATTACTCACTAAATTGGGGTTTTATGTACATCAACAAAAGTCAGTGTTTAAACCAACAAAACAACTCAAATGTTTAGGGTTTATTCTGGATACACAGTCCCTTACAGTGTCGATAACAGAACAAAAACTAATTAAGTTTATGACTACAGCGACTCAGCTTATTAAGTTATCAAAGCCAAAAATTAGACAGGTTGCTGTTCTTATTGGCATAATGACATCATATGCACCTGCTGTGTTATATGGGAAGGCCCATATTAAGTCGCTAGAAATAGATAAAAATTTAGCGTTAACACGAACTAAAGGCAATTTTGAGCGAAAGATGTTTATTTCGCAAGAAGGGTTACAGGATATTGGATGGTGGATGCAACATATAGCAAGTTCACCAAATCCAATCCGCATGGCGGAACCTAATACAGTAATTACTACTGATGCTTCGTTAGAAGGTTGGGGAGCTCATCGAGATGGGGTCACAACAGGAGGTAGATGGCTTGATGATGAAAAATCAGACTATATTAATGCACTAGAATTGCGTGCTATTTATCTGGGCTTACGTAGTTTAGTAAAGATAAATAAATCACAGGTTAGAATACTAACTGATAATACTACTGCCATGGCATATATTCGTAACATGGGTGGAACCAAATCAAAGTCTTGCAATCAGTTATCTAAACTGATTTGGAACTGGGCACAGGCTCAACAAGTCTGGCTGACGGTAGCGCATATTCCAGGGTCACAAAATACACTTGCAGATTATAAAAGTAGAAATTTCCATGACCATTTAGAATGGTCTCTCTCTACACCTTTGTTTAACTTTGTTTGTTAAAAATGGGGTACACCTGAAGTTGACTTATTTGCATCACGAAATAATAACAAGTTACCCTGTTATGTTTCTTGGCATCCTGAACCGGATGCTTGGAAAGTAGATGCGTTTGCTATTACCTGGGAAAATAATTATTTTTATATTTTCCCACCATTTAGCATTATCAGCCGAGTAGTGAGAAAAATCGGCTTGGAAGGGACACATGCGATACTGGTGGTGCCCGATTGGGACACGCAACCTTGGCTGCCAGTAGTTTCACAACTGGCAAAAGAACATATACGATTCCCAAGAAAACTCGGGAATCTGACGCACCACGGACCGCTAGTGGTTCACGGCGACGTGTCAACGACGCCCCTATTGGCATTCCTTTTCTAAGGAAGCAGCTACAGCAATTTGGATTGGACAGAATTACTGAGGATAGGATAGTATCGGATGCCTGGAGGCCAGGAACTGTCAAAATGTATACAACCTATTTAAAGAAATGGGGTGTACATTGTTTGTTAATGAAAGTTAAGCCAACAAATCCAAAGATTTCACAAGTAGCTCGGTTTCTTCGTTCTCTAGAGGATGAAGGACTTTCCTTTGGATCGATTAATGCGGCGAGGTGTGCGTTATCAATTATATTACCTAGAATTGATGGCGAAACAGTTGGAAAACATTATGTTATTTGTTATTTACTTCGTTCAATTTATCAAAGGAATCCTCCAAAACCAAAGTATAGTCGGTTTTGGGATGTTTCTATAGTATTTAAGTTGTTTCAGGCTTGGCCTCACAACTCGTGGTTAGATATAAAACAGTTAGGTTTTAAGGTCGCGGTCCTGTTATTGTTAGTAACCGGACACAGAGGACAGACGATTGTTGCTTTATCCTTAACTGGATTAGAAATAGACAAGGAACAAGCTACGTTTGATTTAGAAAAATTGCTTAAATCGAACACGTTAGGTGACCCTTTATCAACGGTTCACTTAGATTGTTTTCCGAATGATCGGAAATTATGTGTTGTGTCGGCCATACGGGCTTATATATACAAGACAAAGGATTTACGTGCATCACAACAACTATTAGTGAGCTTTATAAAGCCACATAAGGCGATTTCACGAGACACACTTGCCAGATGGACAATTACGGTGTTGAAATTGGCTGGAGTGGATACGAGTAAATACTCTTCCCACTCAACTAGAGGAGCCATGGTCTCCAAGGCACGGGTGCTTGGTATTTCTGTGAAAAGAATACTAGCGCATGCAGGCTGGAAGACGGCTAAGTCGTTTGCAAAACATTATAATAAACGACTAGAAAAGCCTACCGGCGTTGCAAAGCGTCTTCTCGCCAACTAACAAGAATAGGTGAGAACAAAAATTTAGAATGTTATAATAATAAGAAAGAATGATATTAAGGATAAAAATGAATTATGTAAAGGTCTCCCTAGCCTGAGGCTAGCCTGAGGCTGTTTACCGAGGTAAAATAGTATAGTTATACGAGTCTTACCTTGGTACAGATGATGGATAACTGTTGTTTTACCGAGGTATAAGCCTCGGATAGATGTGGGCTAGGGCCCTCCCGCCACACCCTGCCACATCTATTCCGTTGGTGTACCTTTTCGGTAAAGTAATAGTATCCATTGTTTGAAAGTCATTTTTATCCTCAATAAGTAGGTTAAGATTGCTGGTACCGGACGTGCTTACCTCTCCCTAGCCCACATCTATCCGAGGCTTATACCTCGGTAAAACAACAGTTATCCATCATCTGTACCAAGGTAAGACTCGTATAACTATACTATATATACACACAAACATACTCTATACATAAATACACACATGCATGCATATACATACACATACATACACACATACATACATGCATACATATGTACATACATACAATATATGATACATACACACATACATACATATATATACACACATACAGACATACATACATACATACATACATAACATATATGATACATACACACATACATACATATATATACACACATACAGACATACATACATACATAATACAATATATGATACATACACACATACATACATATGTATACACACATACATATATACACATATATACACATACATACATATATATATATACATGCCAGTTTCGACCCCATACAGTAAACCAGGAGGAAGTCTGCTACCATTGTTACACCACCCAACTGCTTTGTCGCGTGCGATGCCCAGCTTTAACTGGAGAGCGAATCGGATCGGGCAACCTGTTGCACCCGACAAAACAGCCGGGGCCCCTCCGACACTAGCGACACTAGTCAGACTTGAACTGTGAACCTCGCGTGCTGACGGTCCTATTGGGCCAGTTAAAGCACACGCTTATTATGCTTGTGCCCTTCTCCAGATGGTGGCCGAATCGGTAGAGCGCGGGCCTCGCGTGCGGGAGATCGGGAGTTCGGTTCCCGACCGAGTCAAACCAATGACATAAATAACACTGATACTTCCTAGCCTGTTGCTTCCTAGGCTGGCGCTCTGCATTAATACTATAATACTACAGTATAGCCTCATTAAACCAAACTTGAAGGTACCCTAGAATTTTGTTTGGATTAACCGATCATTGGTTTAACTGAGCTTTGGCTTCGACTTTGACTTGGCTTTGGCAAAAATGTTGGTGCATTATGAATGTAATATGCAATGTATGTGGACACTTTGATTATTGTTTTTTTATGTATATACAGTATAACCCCATTAAACCAAGCTTGCTTAAACTGAACAATCGGTTAATCCAAACGTTTTTTCGGCAGTTCGGCAAAATACTACCATTTATCATATTAAAAAAAGTGTCAGATGACCTTATAACCACATGAAAGTTTGGCTTAACCGTGCCGGAAGTGGCCTGGTGCTCGACAATTCTGTTTGGATTAATCGACTTTGGTTTAACCAACTTTTTTATATGATAAATGGTAGTATTTTTCCGGGCCGCCGGACAAAGTTAGGATTAACCGATCTTTGGTTTAACCTAGCTTGGTTTAATGGGGTTGTACTGTAATAGGATAGAGCAAGGACTGGATAGCTCAGTGTCAGGATAATATGACTGAGTGGGATCTCGGGTCATGGTGCTGGTGGCCTGATTTCCCAGTGGGGCAGCACTATAAATTCTCCATGAGTATGCACTGTCACAAGTCGGTACCCATCCTGATGTGACCTTAGATGTTGCCAGGATGTAAAACTCCAACAATCAACCAACCAATCAACCTGGTAAACTTACTCATAAACATGGAGGGGAAAGCCAGTTCACGCCAAACTGTGCTTTTTTTCTTCTTTTTTTGCTTTTCTTACAGTAGGTGTTATAATACTCAATCGGGACCCCCTGTCACTACGCATGTGTGATGCTCACGGGACAACCTCCCCTCGTATCCCGTCACGTGACCAGCTGTCTCCACTGGTTCCCAAGCGGCGCGTTTGTCCAGCTAGTTGTAGGTGCACTGTTGCGCGTACCAAGTGAATATTTATTTGAACCACACCTATTACTAATAGTATTAGAGCTTCAGAAAGCCAAATAAAATCAGTGAACTGCATTTGTGTATCCTATCTAATAAGACAAGATACCTTATAGAATTAAAAAGAAAGACATGGTTTATGAATATCTAATTTCTTTTAATTAATGGCTATTTGTTTGTGTGTTTCTATTGGAGCTGGTCTATGTTGTGCCTGCTTTCTGACCCTCATCCAGAATGTAATTAAAAACTAAATAATTGGCCTATTCCATTTAAACATTAATGCAGTAATATTTATAGCTGTTCTGGTGTATATTATATATACACATCAGAACCGTTATCCATCCATAATATTACTGTGTATATATATATATATATATATATATATATATATATATATAGTAATATATATAGTAATATATATATAGTAATATATATATAGTAATTTATATAGTAATATATATATAGTAATATATATATATATATATATAGTAATATATATACGAAACCATTGTGATTTGTATTAAAGTGATGTTTAAAGTTTTTGAATATCCATTTTGTAAAACGAGGATTGCTCTGAATAGCAACTTCCGATTGATCCAGATTTTTACTCTATGTAAATAAATTTTATTCCGAAAATAAATATTACTGGCCCTTGAGATTGGCGGTGGTGTTTGTGCGAGGGAAACAAGCATTGTTACTGTTAGTGAATCCCGTTCTGCAGCCCAGCTGTGGCTCGTAGTGTCCTCCAAACCAATTCTAATGCACTTTACTAACAAATACACGCCAGAAACACCCGAAGTGACCCAAAGCTTATGCACTGTCAGTACATCGCTTGCATTATACAATCACAGCTCAGATAGCAATTTAAAGGGCACGTGTGTGTGCGTTTGACAGAGGTAACGATTTAAAAGAAAGACAATTTAATCTTTTGGGGGTAAGGTGGGGGGGGGGGGTAAATATGTTTATTCTGCTGAATAAGTCTTTTGTCAGTGCCGAAGCACTGGTCTTCCAGCCATTTTTCAATTCAGGATTATTTTAACAAAAATGATATGTATCTCTTTTAGACAAGATTCCCCTCTCTTAATTTTGGTGACAATTATCCGCGAACTGTTAGTAAGCTGGAGCTAGTTGGTGCTGCCCCTGGCGGTAGTCGAGTGAAACGTCACATGTGTCTCACGTCCACGGGGCGTCATGGTGTCCACGAGGATATTCTGCGAGGCAAGAATTTTCAGTTTGGGGCCAATTGGCCCCCTATTGGTCAAAATCTACGTGTTTATTTCATATGGTGGGCCAAATAAACATTCTACAAGGCCACGTATTACGGTTTGATGAGTCTTTATTTTCATAATTGTGCTTCATGTATGCCAGTGGGATACCAGGTCTCTCTGGTCTCCCAGTGGGGCAGCATTATAAAGTCGCCATGAGAGCGTATTGTCATAAGGGGACTCATCTCTTTAACTGCCATCTCTTCAACCCGTCCTGATATGACCCTAGTGGTGTTCTCTGTGGCGGAGTGGTTAGAGTGTCTGACTTTTTTCTAGGTCGGACTCCTAATCTGAAGGTCGGTGGTTCGATTCCCCATGCCCCCATCTCTGCCAATTTGGATTTCCACCACTGTGTATAACTTACAGCGACATCAAAGGCCAGTTGCTCTCATACCATGTCTATGTGGTGTGGGAGGTTAAAAATCCCTTGGGTTGGTAAAAGTGTAGGCTCGGGCTTTCTATCGACAAACTGTCTAATGGTGAAAACAAGCCTATTCAGGCTTATCCATGATAGGCCGTATAAATCTTCAACAACAACATTATCATCGTCATCATCATTTTCATCATTAACTGGACGCGGTGGCTGAATCAGTAGAGCGCAGGCTTCCAATGTGGAATGTTCCAATGTGGAATGTCAGGAGTTTGAAACCTGCCCGAGTCAAGCCGATGCCTCTACCTTACCTGGCACTCGGCATTACTAGGATAGGGCAAGGACTGGTTGGCTCGGTATTAGTATAATGTGACTGAGTGGGAAATCAGGTCATATAAAGTCGGTTTCATTGAATTAAGTAGCTTTAAAAATTGGTCCATTGTAAACACCCGCGTTGAATTTGGAGGGGCTCATAGTTGATCATTTCTAGAAATTAATGCCGAAATGCTTTGGTAGGCTGGGACGCATGAGGCTAATTCTGCAATTCTTATGTTCTGCCATAGAATATAAGAGAATTGCTCATTTAATAGGATCTGTCCACATAGCAAGAGCAGGCCTGTCTGTCCATTGTGTGAATCGGTCTCGTCCGTGCAGAGCCCGTGCACATGGGCCACGTGTACATAAACCAATACGAGGCCAGCCAGCCCCCCGCCCACACACACACTTACATACACACACACCAAAATCTACACTCACCAGCTACGTACACACCCACAGACACCACCACGCACCCTCCTCCTCCTCTTCCTCTTCCTCATCATCATCATTATCATCATCATCATCAATCCCTTATACCCCAGTCACACGAGTCCCAGCGACCACCTCCGACCTGCTTACGACCAAAAGGTTAGCAACCTCCCAGCATCCCACTCGATAGATTGATTCAAAAACGTGGTCGGTGCCGGTTCGGCGTCTGGCACCCACCAGTCAGAATCAGTTGGTGTCAGGTCGGTCCGGCACCGACTGGTCAGTGACAGGTCGGCGACCGCTTTGTCAGTGTAAAAGCTGGGTGTCGTTTTGGTTTTTGTCGTCTGCTCGTGACCTGGTGGTGACTGCTTGCAACCTGGCGGCGACTGCTCACGACCTGGTGCTGACCACACGGTGAGCGTGGCATTGCACATGTTGGCGCCGACCGCATGCCGACAAAGAGGTCGGCAACCTGGCAGTGACTGGTCATCGCCATCCAATGGCGACCCAGCGCCGACCGCACTGGTCACAAGGAGGTTGCAAGTGCAACAGCTGCATTTTCCTTATACCCCAGTCAAACGAGGCCTGCGTTCGCTTACGATCGATTCGCGACGTCAAAACGTCCTCATTGCGCCCTCCTTAAGTGCTGGTACCACGAGGACGCCAACCTCCCAGCGTCCATTTAGAAAATTTTGGACGCAAGGAGGTTGCAAGTGCTGCACTTGCAACCTCCTTGCGTCCAGTTTGGTCGGCACCATTAAGAAGTGGTTGGCGACCTGGTGCCGCGAGGTCGCCAACCACTGTTTCCCGTCAGTTTTGGACCATGGGAACGGTGGCGGCGCAAGGTTGGCGACTGGTTGGCGTGACCAGCCGGCGCTCTCGCCGCCGCACTGGCGTCGTGCTGGCTCCGCCAAGTCGGCGCCATATATTCAGCGGCGCCAGGTCGCCAACTACCATAGCAGTTGGTGCCCTGTCCGCGCCAGGACGCCAACATCATTTTTGAATCAATGTATCGAATGGGACGCTGGGTGGTTGGCGTCCTTTTGGGCGTAAGGAGGTTGGCGGCGAATGCTGCCTCTCATGTGACTGGGGTATTACGACCAAAATTTCCTAAATGGTCACCGGGAGGTCGGCGTCCTCGCGACGCCGGCACGTAAGGAGGACGTAAGATGGTCGTAAGGATGACGTATGGATGTTGTGAATCGATCATAAGCAAATGCAGGCCTCATGTAACTTATACCCCAGTCACACGAGGCCTGCGTTCGCTAACGATCGATTCACGACGTCAAAACTTCCTCCTTGCGCCCTACTTATGCCCTGATTGAGTGCTGTCGCCGCGAGGACGCCAACCTCCCGGTATCCATTTCGGGAATTTTGGACGCAAGGAGGTTGCTGCTGCCGCACGTGCAACCTCCTTACGCCCTGTTCTGGCGGCGCCATTCAAAATTGTTGGCGCCCTGGCGCCGCCCTGGGTTGGTGGTAACACATGCGATGCTGCAGTCACCATGTGGTCAGCGCCGACATGGCGCCGACATGGCGCCTAAAACGTATTTGAATCAATGTATCCAATGGAACGCTGGGTGGTTGGCGTCCTTTTGGGCGTAGGGAGGTTGGCGGCGAATGCTGCCTCTCGTGTGACTGGGGTAAAAGGTATAAACTGTTAGGGTTGTTGGGGTACCACACATGACTTTGCAATCAGTTGTCCCTGTTCTCCACTGCCCTATGGAACCTGCTGAACTCCAGGCTTGTCCAATCCCTGATGTTGTTTTCCCACCTCTTCCTTTGGCTGCATTATCTTCTTCCCGGTTTCATTGCGTTGGCTTGTATCTCTTTATGATCGTCAGGAGATTTTTGTGTCGTCTAATTGCCTGCTGGATATTAGCGCAGACTTCCCTGTTGGTAACGCGTTCTTTGTAAGAGATATGTAGTATATTGCAGTAGCACCTCTGTGTTCTTTGGAGCTCTGTTGTGAGTGTCCATAATTCACAAGCATACAGTAAGACCGAAGAGCACCTCAGTTGTATGTTGGAGCTGAGAGAAATAGTATTTTCAATCCAACCTTGTCAATGCTGCTGTTCCCAGTCGAGTCAAACCAATGACTTACAAAATTGATACTTGTTGCTTCCTAGCCAGGTGCTCGGCATTATTGGGATAGTGCAAGGACTGGTTGGCTCGGTGTCAGGATAATGTGACTGAGTGGGATACCAGGTCTCTCTGGTCTCCCAGTGGGGCAGCACTATAAAGTCGCCATGAGAGCGTATTGTCATAAGGAGACTCATCTCTTTAACTGCCATCTCTTCAACCCGTCCTGATATGACCTTAGATATTGCCAGGATGTAAAACTCCAACAACCAACCAACGCTCGTCAACCACATCCACATCTACACCCACACTTATATTCACACTCATCAACTATTCTCCTACCAACACACATTCATCAACCACAACTTGTTTCCCAGACTAGTCTCATTACATATAGACTGGTAAGTTATGTTTCATGGTACATGCTTTATATTGGTTCCTAGAACCAGGGAAGGGCCTGCAGCGGACACAAGTAATTGATTGAGTGATTTTACCTGACAAAATGTTAAATATATGTATGTGTATATATACAGTAAACCCTCTCTAACCGACCACCTCCACAGATCTACCACTCCCCTATATCGAGCGCTTTATTTGGGTCCCAACGGTACCATTGTAACCATATTCTAACTCCCTAAATGGACCACTTAAAGTCAGTCCCAATGGCGGTCGATTTAGAGATGTTTTACTGTGTGATATATATATATATATATATATATATATATATATATATATATATATATATATATATATATATATATATATATATATATATGAATGAACAAAATTTCTATATATGTATACCAGGAAGGAAGAGTTGAGAAAGGAATGGAGAGAAACAGAACAAGAAAGAGGGAGAAGAGGGGTGTATTAATATTTAGCTGGCAGGACCAGGGGCCATATTCATGTGGAGGTGCCAAGGCCTTAACCGCGGCTACGGTATCCCCACAAGGCTAATGGTGGAAAATACGTACTTATGTGTCGGTGCCAACGCTAACCGCCGACAGTAGCCTAGGCTAAGCTACCCCGTTTTCAAACCAGGGTTAAGTGCTAGACGCGCCGGTTAGTGTGCGTGTGAGGCTCTCAATCTATTAATTGTCTCTGTCTGTGTCTCTGTCTGTGTCTCTGCCTGTGTCTCTGTCTGTGTGTCTCTGTCTCTGCCTGTGTCTCTGTCTCTGTCTCTGTCTGTGTCTCTGTCTGTGTCTCTGTCTGTGTCCCTGGCTGTGTCTCTGTGTCTCTGTCTGTGTCTCTGTCTGTGTCTCTGTGTCTCTGTCTGTGTCTCTGTCTGTGTCTCTCTATGTGTCTCTGTCTGTGTCTCTGTGTATGTGTCTGTGCCTCTGTCTGTGTCTCTGTCTGTGTCTCTGTGTATGTGTCTCTGTCTGTGTCTCTGTCTGTGTCTCTGTGTCTGTGTCTGTCTGTGTCTCTGTCTGTGTCTCTGCCTGTGTCTCTGTGTATGTGTCTCTGTCTGTGTCTCTGTCTGTGTCTCTCTATGTGTCTCTGTCTGTGTCTCTGTGTATGTGTCTGTGTCTCTTTCTGTGTCTCTGTGTCTGTCTGTGTATGTGTCTGTGTCTCTGTCTGTGTCTCTGTATGTGTCTCTGTCTGTGTCTGTGTCTGTCTCTGTCTCTGTCTGTGTATCTGTGTCTGTGCCTCTGTCTGTGTCTGTGTCTGTGTCTGTGTCTGTGTCTGTGTTTCTGTGTGTGTCTCCATCTGTCTGTGTCTGTTTCTGTCTGTGTCTGTGCCTCTGTCTCTCTCTCTGAGACACAGAGACACACACAGACATACACACAGACACATATACACACAGATACACAGAGACACACACACATACACAGAGACACACACATAGACACAAATACACACAGAGACACAGACACACAGAGACACAGATACACACAGACACAGATACACAGACACACACACAGACACACACAGAGGCACAGACACACAGAGACACAGACACAGAGGCACACACAGACACAGAGACATAGAGACACACACAGAGACACATACATAGACACAGACACATACACAGGGAGACACAGACACATACGCAGACAGAGACACAGAGACACAGACAGAGACACAGACAGAGACACATACACAGAGACACAGGCAGAGACACAGACAGAGACACAGACAGAGACACAGACAGACACAGACACAGAGACACAGACAGAGACACATACACAGAGACACAGACAGAGACACATACAGAGACACATAAAGAGACAGACACAGAGACACAGAAACAGACACAGACAGAGACACAGACAGAGTAAACAAATCGCCGACGTCGATATCCATACTGTCGCATATCAACAAAATACACATCGCCGCCGCCGAATCGACGGCTATATATTAGGCCCAAATCTATTCAATGCTATCATATTTAACAGAATTACATACGCAATAAGTGAAATTTAATCAAATTAACCCTAAAATCGAACCGTTATTAACGCTGCCGCCGCACTGGTGGCATTATTCATATTGTCAAATCGAGGGAATTCCCAAATCTCTAAATAAACTCACGGTTAGCTATCCGCGGCGGCTTTGACATTGGTGAATACGACTTGACCTATTTCTCCAACCCGCCTCTAGCCTCGGATAGCTACCCCAGAGCTAGCGTGTAGCTCCGGCTAAGCCTGGCACCACTACATGAATATGGCCCCAGAGCTGTATCCCCACAAATGCCCCCCCCCCCCCCCCCCCATCACAACAATGCAAGGGTTCTCTGTTTATATAACACAATATGTACAGAGTGAGTGACTGAAAATAATCAGATAATAGAAATTTTACCTCTAGTGAGCTTAGAACAGATATGCATGTTCCAATGGCCCCTGAATGATCAAACGAGTAGCAACGTTAAGGAACCAGGGCCCATATGCACCAATCGGTGTTAGGGCCTTAACCGCAGCTAAGGTATCCCCACACGGCTAAATGTGAAAATTTGGTATGCACCAATCGGGGTTAGCGCTAACCGCGGCTAAGTATTTATGTATAAGGGAAAACGCTTCAAATTCAGGATTATTCAAATAATAATCTGAAATGTCTCTAGATTGTCAGGCGTATACGAACATATTTTAATGACTGTTTTGTTATTAATCCTTTATATATATATATATATATATATATATATATATATATATATATATATATATATATATATATATATATATATATATATATATATATATACATATGAAGGGTTCATCCTCAAAAATGACAAATTCCACCCGCCAAAGAATGAATCCATGACTACCACATTCAGCCACATTTGAGCTGAAACTGCCATCATTCCGATAATAAAATCCTTTTCCCCCTCCTGCTTTGTGTGTGTGCAGAAGCTACCACATCCCCTATATAATGTCCTACTCTACACGAAATTAATAGATTTTACCTCGAGGGCGCAACAATAAATTCTTCGTTTTCTTTCTTTTTTATTATGCAGAAAACAACTAAAGTAGATTTCCCCCATTTTTACGCCTGAACCATTACCTCGGTACTCCGCCTCTGGCTACTCATAGTCCAGGGAGAAGGAAGCACATCCTGGTCCAGCAATTATTATAATTCAACACGCGGAGACGAACTGCTATAACATGGCCTTTAATGGTGTCAACCAGTGTGGAGGCAATAAACAATGATAAGCAATCAATCAACAGTCAGTTATGATAAACAATGAATGGTAATCAATCAGAATTCAGTTACGTAATGAGAGTGCCCCAAGAGTGACTAGAACTAGCAACAAGATTAAGGAGAGTTAAGCGGCCGAGAGTAAGTCTAGCCAAACGATAAGCGTTAGAGAGAGTCAGTGTCTAAATGTTGTGGTTTACCAGTCTACGGGAGTCGTTTTAGTAAGTCCTGGTCTAGTCCAGGCACTCAACCCTACCCGACTCCACCTTGATAGTGGGTGGGCGGGGGGTGGAAATTAACGTCTGGAGGTCAGCTTGTGTTGTCCGAGCGGCGTCTTGGGGCTGAGTGCCGGTTGGCGGGAACGCAGGTGGCGTTCAGGCTAGTTTGGTGGAAAACTGCTAGGGTAGGTAGTTTGACTCCAATGCGATAGGTGGCACCACCGGCAGCCCGCCTCCGTGCCAGAATTACCCATGTTACGTTGCAACGTGGACAATTCAACACGCGGAGACGAACTGCTATAACATGGCCTTTAATGGTGTCAAGCAGTGTGGAGGCAATAAACAATGATAAGCAATCAATCAACAGTCAGTTATGATAAACAATGAGAGGTAATCAATCAGAAGACAGTTACGTAATGTGAGTGGCGCAAGAGTGACCAGAACTAGCAACAAGATTAAGGAGAGTTAAGTAAGTCCCGGTCTAGTCCAGGCACTCAACCAAAAAGAGAGGAGAGCGCCTCGGGGGCCGTGGTGAACGCCGCCTTGGGGACGTACTGGTGGACGGCCGCTGACCTCCAGTTGCCAACTTCACAAACATCGGCGATCTGGACTCTGGCGGTGCCACAAACTTGGGCCGCGCCCTTCGTAGGCTATGTAGCGTGACGGAGGCGGTTTGTGGTCGTCCGACAGCCGCGAGCGCCATCCTGAGTGCCTTCGTCAGGGTACGGACGTGCAGAGGCGATCCGCCGGAGATAAGGAAGGCTCGGCCTTCTGGGTCGATGTTGGTGTGTCGGGTGTACCGCCTCCAGGCTTGTACAGGACAGCATTCGTAGCCAGGGATCCTCGGCAGGGCCACCGAGAACCCGTCGGTTGCTGTCTTGGAGGTCTTAGTGGAGCGCGCTCGGATTATGAGGGCGTCGCCTTCGTCCGTGATGTCCTTGCCGGTGATGGTGTGACGAGCGCTCTGGCCTGGTCCGGTGATGAGTAGGTTGCTCTGCCGAAGCATCGTGAAGTACCCCACGAGCAGGGCGGAGGCCAGTAGTCGGGCCCCTGTGCGTGGAACATGCAGGGACGCTCTGGCCACGCCTCGCTTTATGATGGTAGTTGTTGACCGCTCCCGGTGAGTGAAGTTTTCGGGCTAGGTGGGCGACGTAACCTAGGATGTCATAAAGTGTGGGTTTCAGCGCCGTCGTCGCGCGGCGGCGTATATATCTAAGGTAGGTGATCACCTGTACTGTCTTGTTCCTCCACGTCACCTCCGCCAGTCCTGCCCTCAGGAGGGCCATGATGTCGTTGTGCCGCTCGTCCGGTTGTCCTGGGAAGAGAGGGGCAAATTAATCGATCTTCCCAGGTTCTGGGTCAAAGTCAAGGTGTCTCAGGTCATGGGAGGTGCGGATCCTTTCAAGGCCGAGCTGTCGACAGGCAATGTCAGCTCTCGCAGCCACGGCCGTGTCGATCGGTCTTCTGCTCAGGGCGTCTGCCAGGACCAAGTCTCTTCCGGGTTTATGGGCGATCTCCAAGGCGCAGGACCTTACGGCCGCAAATCGCCATAGCTCTCTGGCGCAGGTGCAGAGTATTGGGTCTCTTCCCGCTCCGGTCTCGAGGACCATCTGGGAAGCCTGGTTGTCGGTGTTGACCTTGATGATGTAGTTGTGGTGCAAGCGCGTGCACGGCCATGACCAAGTTGACTGCCTCCAGGCAGTTGATGTGTAGTCTTCTGGCAAGGTAACGCTCGGTGTAGGTTTTGCTGTTGAAGTTGGTCTTGGAGTAAGCGCCCCCGGTCAGCAGTGACGAGTCGCACTCGATCAGCCACTCGGGCTTCTCAGGGGGTCGCAGCAGGACCAGGCCGTTGGTGGACCTTGCATACTGGACGAACCAGGAGACGTCGCCGACGAGCTCCTGCGTGACTTGATGTTTTCCTTTCTAAGGCGCAGCGCGGTGGGTCGCGAGGATTCTATTCATGAATCTTTTGGTGTGTCTCACGCACCAGGCCACATACTGGAGTCGTCCGACCAGCCTCTGCAAGTCTTTCCTGGTGGCTTTGGTGGTGGTCTTCCATCGAGCGCACTCCTCTATGATGTCTGCCAATTTTTCGTGCGGCGGTGTACACTTGGTCGGGGACAGCGCCAGGCCGAGGTCCTCCACCATGTCCAACATCTCGAGGTAGGCCGCATCCGCCTCCTCCTTCGTCCCCGCCACCCCGACGAAGTCGTCGAGGTAGCAGAGAGCGAAGTGCCCCTTTTTCCTCAGCAGGTAGACGACAGCGCTGGTGGTTCGTGCGCATGCCAGGGATGATGTTCAACAACCAAACGGGGGAGCCACGTCAAAGTAAGACTTCCCGTCCACCGTTACCCCCAGCAAAGGAACTGAGAGGGGACAAGTTTGCAGCTGACTGTAGGCCCTGGCCAGGTCCGCCGCCCAGAGATACGCGTCCCTGCCGAGCGCGATTACCTCCTCGGCCAGGTCCATGACACCGGGAAGAGTATAGGTGGCCGGTATTTCCTGATAGAAGCCTTTCCGTATTCCTGCGTTGACACTCGCCCCGCGGGGGAAGCTGAGGTCGACTATGACCCTGCACTCCCGTGTGTTTTTCTTTGGGCGGGTCATCATTGGGCTGGTCTGAGCCCATGGTGTGAAGGGGGGTGAGACGAAGGGGCCAAGTAGAGCTGCGAGACTCACCTCCCTGTCGACGTATGCCTGTATCCATTGCATGTGGGCGGGGTCCTCCCTGTGATTGGCCACCACGGGGACGGGTGGGTGGTCCGCCGCGTAGTCGGCGGGCCAACCAAACTCAAGATAGTCGACCACCTGTAGGTCATGTTAGTCGGCCAGCAGGTCACACCACCTGCCTATCCTCAGTGCCGACAGCACCGGCACCCATGCCGCTATGTGGTTGGGGAGACCTGTGGCCCTGACCTGGACGTATATATCGTAATATGTTCTGTTTTCCCAGCAGTCATGCAACGCCGTCGGCCAGATCTTAGATAGGATGGCCTTGTACGACAGTGGCGTGTGTGGGGGGTTGTATGGGGACACGGGCGTGGTGTCGTGGTCATTGAGGACCTCGGCGAGGTCTTCGGCCGCCTGCCCGTGTTCTTCCCGTGTTAGGAGATCATCGGGGGGCTGGTCCCCGTCGTGCGGTTCGGTGGAGCTCCGCCTCAGCATTATGTGTCCTGTTGGTCTCACAGTCGCGAGTGTCGTGGCTCGTGGGCTGGGGTTGGCTGGGGTGTTCATATGCTCTACGGCTGGGGTCGGCTCTATATGTGCGTGTAGGTCGTTGTCTCGCAGTCGTTCTGCTTCGGGTTTGGGTGGTTGGTGAGCTCGTGAGGGTGTCGGTTTGTTGTTGACATCTGCCGCCTGTGTACGTGTTGGGCCAGCGGTTGGGGGGAGGAGGAGGGGGTGGTGGGCGCGGGCCAGGGCAGTTGCGGAGTAATGGGCATGGCCAATGTTTACGTTTTTATCATGTTGATGGGGGGGAGGGGGGTGGGTAATGGCGAGCTTCTGGGTTGTTGCTAACACCTTGGGCCGGGTGGGCAGGCGGGTAACTGGGCGCATCCGGTTTACTTACGGCTCCAGGCCTTTCCAGGCCGCAAAGGGGCGGCCGGGTAACTGGGGGCACCCGGTTTAGTTAGACGGGCTGTGAGTGGCTGTCCGTCCGGGTAAGCAAATGCTTCCGGTTCAGATCCGGACTTTTGGTACAGGGGTAACTGGGTGCTTCCGGTGACAAAGGGGGATGGGGGGGGGGGTGTATTTAGGCGGTTGGTTGTTACTACGGTCCGGCCTCGTGCGCCGGGGGGTTCAGTGGCGGCCGCTTGCAGGTCAGTGGGCCGGCGGGTGGGGGTCGGAGGAGGGCTCGCTAGACTTGACCTCGCTAGAGCTGACCTCGGTAGAGTTGTGCGAGGCGGGGGGTGGTGGGTGGGGGGGGAGGCGACATGATATCAACGCGCACAGGCGGCAAGGCGACTGGTACAGGCGAGGAGAACGAATGCACATTAGTAAAGGCAAATTTTGTCTTACTTTGGTGGACAGTGAGGCGGTCGGTGTTGCTGCCGTCATTGCCGAGCGCATCCTCGGTGCCCAGGCCATGTCGCACTCTGTCGCTTAATGAAAGTCCTGATTTTGGTTGTTGTCCATGCTAGCCGCTGCGGCCTTCCTCTACTGTTGCCTGCGCTTGTTGTTGCAGTCCATTTCCTTATGTACATTAGCCTTATGGTACTTGTTGGCGCACCAGCCACACGCACAGGTGGACGAGTCTGTCAGGCATTTCTCCGTGTGTGGCAGTAAAACCACAGTCTCCTCCCCAGTTCCATTTATGACAGGGCCTGCCGTCAGTCTCCGAGTTAAAGTCCTGCCATTGGTATTGTGAAGGCGCTGCCGCGGCGCTGAGGTCTTGTCGTGAAGAGCAGCTCGCCTCATCTGAGCGCTGTGTGTTTACTGCGTAGCCAGTAGTAGTTCTTGCTGGCTTTTTATCGTGTGTGCCCCGTGTTCCAGTCAGGCACGCGTCCCGCTGCACGTCCTTGATGGTGTGGGTGTCCCTCCAGGCTCTGGGCAGCCGTCCGTCCTCTATCATGGTGAACATTTTTTACGACCACGCGAGGCATGTAGGCCAGTTCCAATCTACCGCCATGTTGGAAATCTGTTCCATATGATCACGTATGGGTCCCGCCCAGTCTTTCGGCACTGCTAAGTGCCGAGTAGTACTCATGCCATGCACTCTCGCCCAGTCCCACCTTTCCTTTTCTATCACCCCGTATTACGAATAAGTGCGGCAATAACTGTGTCCTACCTCTTCTCCTGCTGTAGGTGTCTCCGGCCATCTGCAGAAAGGTAGCTATTTGGAGTTGCTGAGCCAGTGTGTCGGCTATTGTTTGCTTGATTATGTCGAGTTGCTCTTGGCCGGCGTCATGCCGGATGGCATGAGGCTCGTTCACGGGTTCGGCTGCTTTTGTAGCTGCTGCCGGTTTCTTAATTACCGAGCGCGGTCGTCCGCGTGCCCTCGGCGTAGTTGGCGGGGTGTTTAAGTCCTCCACCGGTTCTTTTCTCTGTCGTTTGTTGGCTTTTGGCATCTTGCTGGAGTATCGAAAATTAACGTCCGGAGGTCAGCTTGTGTTGTCCGAGTGGTCTTGGGGCTGAGTGTCGGTTGGCGGGAACGCGGGCGGCGTTCAGGCTAGTTCGGTGGAAAACCGCTAGGGTAGTTCGACTCCAACTCGATAGGCGGCGCCACCGGCAGCCCGCCTCCGTGCCAGAATTACCCATGTTACGTTGCAACATGGACAATCTACTCACAACGGGAGGACGTTTGTTGAGTAGCTCCGTCATTTTTATTACATTAACTACTAAACCAACCAGTTTAGTATCGTTTTTGAATGGATACGTTGGTATAGTTCATGTTAGCATTCACATACATCAAGTTTGTAAAACTTGTTATCAAATATTAACTGACTTACAGGTTAATTGCGATGTGTCGTAACATCATTAGAACAATGCTGCCATTGTTCTTTGTATTTCCACCCGTTGCCAAACGGAGATATATTTGGCAGGAGCCACTTACAAGTTACATCATTAGGATTTATTCCTGGGTTTCCTTGAGATTCCCTAAATGTGTTAAAGCGTACCTCCTAAACCGCATAAGGCTATCTCAAGAGACACGCTCGCAAGATGGACCATCAAGGTGCTCAAAGAGGTGGGTGTCAATACTGGACGCTATGCATCACATTCGACGAGGGAGCCATGGTCTCCAAAGCAAGACAATAAGGAATCTCAGTTAATATAATCCTGGCGCACGTGGGCTGGAAAACGGCGAGATCATTTGCAAAACATTACAACAAACGACTAGAAAAGTCAAGTGGCCTGGTGACGTGCTTACTCACCAACTAAAAGATGGGTGAGAAACATGAAAATTATAAATTGTACTGAAATTTGTTATGTTAAGAATAGTATAAAAGAGGATAAAAATGATATTATGTAAAGTTCCCCCTGAACTACGAGTAGCCAGAGGCAGAGTATCAAGGTAAAATAGTTTAGTTATATGAATCTTACCTGGGTACAGATGATGGATAGCTGTTGTTTCCTTATATTCACTGCTGGCAGCTCTAATCCAATTTGATTTAAAGCTTCTGAATTTTGTTTTAGTAATAATTTAGATTTTCTTGCTTCTTGTTTATGCCTTGTAACTGTTTGTAGATTGAAACCCGTCCAAAATCGATTCAAATATCTCCAAAGTTAAACAATGTTACAAATATGGACTTTGTTGAAGTTGCATAGTTCGAGTTTTGAGTTCCTGTCTTTTATATAAACATATATCTTTTAGATAATTATATTAGGTTGATCATTGTAATTTACTTTACTTTAGTTTGAGGTAACTTCTATTTTAGATGGCCTATTTTGGAGATATTTGAAGTACAAATTTGTTTAATTAATGTTGGCTTGCATGTAAAAGTTGTGACACCGTAGCCTTCAGCAGTAACACGTTTTATTTAATTGACTTAGTATTCCCTTCTATGCAGCAACAAATACTTAAAAAGTTTAGGATATATGATCAAACCTAAGTAACTGATTTAGTTTGAGAAAAGTTGATACTTTCATCGGGCACCGCAGCTTTAACTGAAATGGCATAAAGTGAACTATTGGAGCATGATGCTTAGTGAGTTGATATTTTGCTTTCCTCCTTATTTTAATTGGGGTTGGGAATTTGTATTGGATAGGTGTATTTCTTGATTACAACTACTGTGTCACGTTCTCATGTTCAGACCGGATGTGGTCGCCTAATAAGTAAAAGCACAGGCTTCCTGTGTGAAAGGTCGGGAATTTGAATCCCAGCCGAATCAAACCAAGACTTATCAAATTTATACTTGTTTCTACCTAGCTTGGCATTCGACATTGCTAGGATATGGCAAGGACTGGTTAGCTCAGTATCAGGATACTGTGACTGAGTGGGAAATTGTGTTGTAGCACGAGCAGCCGGTCTCCCTGTGGGGCAGCATTATATAATTGCCATGAGTGCGCCCTGTCACAAGTTGGTACCCATCCTGATATGTTGCTAGATCATAACACCCAAACAAATACAAAAATCATATGGCTAATATAATTGACCTTAGACTTGAGGCTTCTAGTCTAGGGTGTTGAGGTTAATACTACGAATGGTACGGGGTGAGGTGGAGATGAGAGCGGTGTTGAATTATATCGCTAATGATTTGTTGTTGTCATGGGGGTGTTGCAAGCAAAGGGAACATCGTACCTATAGCTGGATTTGAACCCATATCTCTGCCATTACGGCGCGAGCATCCTAAAAGCTTTATATTAATAATTAGTCTCACCGTACGTATCTATGTGGTTCCTCGCCTATGAGGTCAGTGCAGACTACTACAACCATCCATCCCTCTTGAATGTTTAAGTTTTGTAAGCGGTTTACATCTAAAAGTTGTTTATTGCTTATGATTATGCATATACCAGCAATGCACTTACCTATGCATACACAGGGCAGGTTGAACGCCATACTTGACTAGTGCTTTCATAAAGCTGTGAGATAGGAATTGGAATTGTAAAAGTAGATGTAGCAGATGCAGTTCCTTTGGCACCGCGGCGTACGCAACACTATGGATTACATGCTATGTTGTGGGAAAAATACAGGTCGCAGGTGAACATGTAGACAGACGATGCTGGCGGCATGCATCAGCTCGTTTTGAAAGCACTGTCTACCCAGCAGGTGTACACAATCCTGATCACGGCACCAGTGTCATGGGGGCGGTGTTGCAAACAAAGGGAATAATATCCCTTGAGTGGGACTCAAACCCACGTTTCTGCCATTCCGAGGTGAGTATCTATGAGTATCTATGGTGGCCGAATCGGTAGAGCGCAAAATTCCCGTGTGGACGGTTTGGAGTTCCAATCCCAGTCGAGTCAAACCAATGACTTATAACAATTTATACTTGTCACTACCTAGCCTGACGTTTGGCATTAACAGGATAAGACAAGGACTGGTTAGCACAGTATCAGGATATTGTGACTGTGTGGGATATCGGGTTATGGTACCAGTGGCCTTATCTCCCAGTGGGGCAGCACTATCAAGTTGCCATGAGTGTGCATTGTCATAAGTCGGTACCCATCCTGATATGACCTTAGATGTTTTTAGGGTGCAAAACAACAACAAACATGTATGTAAGATCGTGTCTTGCCCTTTTCATTTTGTAGGCCCTACATGTATTATATATCCTGTGGGCATGGCCCTTTGACTCAACTCTTCTCATTTCTCTTTCCTATACGCGACCCTCTTTTTTTTTCTCCCCGGCTTACTTCTCCCCCATATCAAGGGAGTTGTTTGCTTGGGTTTGCCATTTACCTTTTCGCTCTCTCATTTTAATCTTGTTGCTGGAACCCGCCTTTACCTGACCCTTCCTCCTGGACCCTTGCACTCCCTTGCTGGATACAAGTGCTCTGCTACTGCCTGACCGGAGTGATTCAGGGCCGCCCCCCAACGATTCTTCGTTTAATTGTTGTAAAGACATCCCCAGCTTCTACAACTGTCACACCTGAAGATTAATCTTCAACCAAAGATCGGACCAATTTATCGGTGCCTTTCTATATTGCTGCAGTTCTGCAGCCAGTAACCGTCGTACGGTTACGAACCGCCCATAAGTTCAGTTCAAGTACTGGGCATACCATTACCACTCAATCCATATTTCATTCACGTATGCAAAACCCGATTGATCTTAATTCTTATCAAGCTATGTAAACTCCAGAAGCTGTGCCTGTTGCATCATATTTGCAATGCTAATTTACCCAATTTGTAATGTTTAATTTAGTCATTTAAAGGTGATTAGTGGTCTATTAGCCCCCCCCCCTCCCAACTACACCAACATATCAGTGCTTAAATGGTGTTTGCTGTACCATATTCTTGTGCTACAGATAGCTATAATTTGTAAGTGGATTACTGTAATGATCTATTCTTAGTTAGATAATGCTGGCTTGGCGCTTTTAGCATACCCTTGCCAGAGACTGCGACAGGCTTTTTGTCAAACCTTTCTGATAATACTAGTAATAGTAATATTTTCTTTTGTAGTTAACTAAATATGCGCACAGTAATCTGCTACTTGTCATTAACTAAGATACATATTTAAAATTAGAGAACAATCCTTTTTAATTAAAGTTTAGAGTTTTTACTCTTTCTTACGTTGATCGTCATAATCTACTTCACTCTACTTTGAAATAACTCATTTTAGAGAGTAATCTTGGGAGATATTTGAATTGAAAGCATATACAATTATTTTTGGTGGGCACACCGAAATGTTGGTCATAGGTTTTGTTTACTTAGTGAGCAATAGTAACCAAAGCCTGGTCGAGTCAAACCAATGACTTAAAAATGTATACTTGTCGCTTCCTGGCCAGGCGCTCAGCATTATTAGGATAGGGCAAGGACTGGTTGGCTCAGTGTCACTGTCAGGATAATGTGACTGAGTGGGATATCAGGTAATGCCACTGGTGGCCTGGGACAGCACTATAAAGTTGCCATGAGTGTGCACTGTCACAAGTTGGTACCGGTCCTGATATGACCTTAGATGTTGCCAGGATGTAAAACTCCAACAACCAACCGACCAAGCAACCATTGGATGTGTGCTGAAATCGCTGCCGGCGGGCTTATTCGGCATGAATAGCGAAGAGAGTGCTCACGTACAAGGAACAATGCGTTTTGAGGGAAAAGTCCCATTAGAATTGAGCGGCAGTTGGTCGATGGACACGCGGGTTATACGTCATGGATCTGGGGGGGGGGGGGGGGGTAGGGGGTTGAGCTGGGTGTGACATGTATAGCACAATATTTACCGCTAGCTAGGATAAGGCAAGGACAGCTCAGTATCAGGCTAATGTGACTGACTCGCATATCAGGTCATATAGCGAATGGTAGACAGGAAGTGTGAATACTTATTTGTCTCTCTCTTCTTTTTTTTTGGTACATTAGTTGTCCCAAACAGAGGAAATCCCAGTCACAGACGACTGGTCTTCCCCACTCCACTGCTGGTCAATAGAAAGCCCGAGCCTACACTTTTACCGACCCAAGGGATTTTTAACCTCCCACACCACATAGACATGGTATGAGAGCAACCGACCTTTGATGACGCTGTAAGTTATACACAGCGGTGGAAATCCAAATTGGCAAAGCTGGGGGCATAGGGAATCGAACCGCCGACCCTCAGATTAGGAGTCTGACCTAGAAAAAAGTCAGACACTCTAACCACTCCGCCACAGAGAATAGCACGGGACTGGCCATCTGATCTTCCAGTGAGGCAGCTCTATAAAATCGTCACGAGTGCGCACTGTGACAAGCCGGTACCCATCCTTATATGATGAAGCCTTAAATTTTCGAAACCAAGACACTCACCTAAATATGATTCTCCATATCCAACTTAGATGCTGGTGCACTTATTAAAGCTGCATAGTCCGATGAAGCATCAAATTTTCAAAACCAAAACACTTATCTAGATTTGATTCTACACATCTAACTTAGATACTGATGCATTTATTAAACATTTGTTTCTGCATAGTATGGCATACTGAGTTAATTTAATAGAACCTGCTACTGCAGAACCCTATTGTGTCAGAGTATTGGCGTGCTTGCTGAAACTAATTTGACATTTGCACTTCAAATATCTCAAAGGTTAGCCATTTACAATAAAAGTTACTTCAAAGTAAAGTAAGATAGATTATAACAATCAATTTAATATATTTATCTCAGAAAAATGGCAGAAACGCCAAACCATCGGACTATGCAACTTTAAGCATTTGTTGCTGCATAAAGGGGGATATTGAGTCAATTTAGTCTATGTCACTACATAAGCCTATGGTTTCAGAGTTTTTAGATGCTTGCCAAAATTAATTTTCCATGTTTGCATTTCAAATATCTCAAAAGTTAGCCATTTAAAATTAAAGTTACTTCAAACTAAGGTAAGGTAGATTGTACCATTATCAATTTAATATATTTATCTCAAGAAAAATGACAGAAACTCAAAGCCATCGGACTATGCAACATTAAGATGGTTCTCACTTTACATGTGTTTCTAAATTTGCAAATATTTAAGACAGCCCAATAAATAAGAAAATTCCAATAATAAAACCCTATATGTATTTTCACATGTTAACAGGTGGCACCAATCACCCTCCCCCCTCACATACCCTCTCAACCAAAGCCACTTTCGAGTAGCATCGGTCAATAAATATACACTTTTTGTTATCATTCCAATATTCTATCAGCTTTCATTTCATCTTTATTCTTTTAGAGCCATTATGTTTTGTGGCAAATCTATGCAAATAGTCTTCTTAACTGTCAGTGTCACCATAAGCAACGTGACTTTCAACTACGCCAGGACAAGTTGTCTCTTGCGTTCACCGATCCGTGTTGCTAACAATCCACCTACCAGGTTTCGAAGAATAAAACTTACCTTGAATGTCCTTTTATAGATAGTAATAGTAGGTATCCCAATTGATTTTCAAAAATAGTGTTGAGTTTGATTTAATGGATTCGGCCTGTTAGTATATTGAATTTGAAATAAAATGACACTTCATTTGTGAAAATCACTCTAATATTAAAGAAGATATGGACTTTTTTAGGTTGTTACTTAATTGGTCCCGCCCAAAACTAAAAAGATAGCATTTTTTATGGCCCCCAAAATTAAAAGTAACCACCCTATCAGACTTCCTGTGTTTTTCCCTTCAAATCCATGGCCTATACAATGAGAATAAAAAGATCCAGGAGTATGATGTGGTTACATTTCAAGATATACATCTTCAAAAATGCTTAAAATAACAAATTCCTTAATTTCACCAATTTCCAACTTTTGCTTTGGACCACTTTTGGGGGCTTGCTTGTGGAAAAAATTGGCACCCCTATTAAATTAGTCTGAATTATCCGTAACCTACTGATGAGTCTTGTCACTGCTATATTTTGTTAGGACTTGCTTGGGAAAAGCTTTAAAAAAATAGGTTTAAAATGGTCCAGATCTCAATTTGACAAGTGATAAAATCCGGTAAAAGGAAATGCCCAACTTTGAGCAGGCTTAAAATGGTACAGAAAAGCACACATACAAGATAATTGCATTACATTTTCAGGTTGTACTATCTTCAATGTGCTCTTTCTGTTTACATTATATAATAATTGATAGAATCTATTTAGTAAACTATATGAGGTGGTACAGTCCAGCTGCCCTCAAAATGTTTTCCTGTTTTACCTTAGTAAAAAGGTCATGCATACTGTCTGCAGTGTAGAACTGTTGGCGCAAGGCCAAGATTTCAATGCAACTTAGTAAAATGTGTTTGAGTGTCAGTGGAGACTGACACCAAATACATTCAGGGGGAGCTTCCCCCTTGAGCAGAAAACCATGTGTAAGCCACGAGTGGCCAATACGGCAGTGGCTAAGGACCACTTGGTCCCGCCGACCTCCTGCATGAGTCTGTGGTGGCTTTCCCACAGATGGTTCAATTTCTTTAAGTTTATTAATGTTTTCATCCCACTCATGTTGCCATTTGGATTTTATGTGGGTGGCTATTAGTGGTTTCAGATCAGAGTGAGGGATCAGACACGGTTCAAGATCACAGTTCAGGGCCTTCTTCGCAGCCCGATCAGCTCGTTCGTTTCCTTGTATGCCGGCATGGCCAGGCACCCAGCACAGGTGGATGTCATACCCATCCGTTGTCAATTGGTTCATTCTATAAATGACCGTTGCTAGAATATGGTGATTCGTTTTCAGTCCAGCAAGAGCCAGGAGGCAAGAGAACGAATCACTGTATATAACATAGTTAGTGTGGTTGGATACCTCGATACACTCCAAAGCGAGAAGGAGTGCTCGGGCTTCTGCAGTGAAAATCGAGCTCTGATCGGGCAAACGTACACCAAATCTTTCCCGTCGGCAGACTGCCGCAGCAGCTACCCGGCTTTGGTCTTTCGAACCATCAGTGTATATATATATGGAGAGGTGGTCTGCAAACTGGCCTTGAATCTCTGCATGCAGTCCTTGGTACTCAAGTGGATGTGTCCCAGACTTCCTCAGTTCCGTGAGTCGGAGGATAACCGATGGCTTTCTCAATGACCCCAGGGGATGTTCTGGGACTTTGGCATCCTCCAACACGTCCAAATCCACGCCCGAGGCCTCCAAATGAGGTTTCATTCGGAGCCTCAGTGGCCAGATGTAATTCGGCCTGGCTTCATACCTGGATTCGTCATCTTGCTCGAATAGACAATTGTGTGCAGGATTCAATGCATTAGTTTTTATCTTGACTACATATTACATGACCAGCTTGATTCTCCTGTTGTTAAGTGATGGTTCATTGGCTTCAACATAAAGGCTCTGAACTGGTGAGGTGTGGAAGGCCCCAAGGGCCAGGCGCAGTCCCTGGTGGTGGATCGTGTCTAGCAGCCCAATATATGATTTCCTTGCGGAACCGTATACTATGCTGCCGTAATCCACTCGTGACCGAACCAAGGTTCTGTACACGGAGAGCAGAACATCTCTGTCCGCTCCCCACTCTGAGCTTGACAGCACCCTCAGAATATCCAGCGCTTTCAGGCATCTTGTTTTCAGGTACTTTATATGTGGCACAAAAGACAGTTTTGCGTCGAGAATGAGGCCCAGAAATTTGGTTTTCTCAACGACTTTAATGGGATCCCCATCCAGGGTCAGCCCCGGTTCCGCATGCATTCTACACAGCAGGCAGAAGTGCATGCAGACTGTTTTGGTCTTGGAAAATTTGAAACCGTTCAGAACTGACCATCGATGGATTCCATTTATGCTTGGTTGTAGCTGTCTCTCTATGACATTCATGTTAGCACCGCTGTAATATAAAACAAAGTCATCCACGAAAAGACTACAGGAGACCCCCCCTCTGGGATACCTAGTTAGTAATAGTATCAGAGAGGATGCTCTCTGTGTTGTTTAATTCAAGTAATATCGCAAATTAACAGACATGTCGCAAATTAAAGTGCTAGTTACACTAGGGCTTCCAACCACCAGCGACCACTTTGCGACCAAAATCCAACTGGTCACCAGCTGGTTGCTGACCGGTTGTCAAGCTCATTTTGGTCGCAAGGAGGTTTTTGGTGCAGCAGCTGTAACCTCCTTGCGAACAAAGTGGTTGCCTGGAGGTTGGCGACCACTTGCAACCATTTTGCGACAACGCATTTTTTTGTGGTCGCAAAGTGGTCGCAAGCATAGTGTGACTGGGCAGTAACACATATAGGTTAGTGCATTGACGATGCCCCCTCCCCACAACTAACAGTAAGCAGATTATCTGCATTCATAGAGCTGTATGTCTAACTCCAAAATATTTAATTTGATTTATCTGGATTGTACGCCCTAGCACCATTTGGTTTCACATTGGGACATATTTAGACTTGTACTATTAAGCCGCCATCAATTTGTACTTTACCATATGCAAATTGATAGCGGCTTTATAGTGCTGCTCCATTGTGGTACCGTGATCCCAGTACTGTGACCCCAGCCACACTATCCTTGCATTGATCCAACCAGATGTTTCCTTATCCCAATACTGGTCCACAATCCCTTTATCGGAAATTCGGAAACTGAAGATTTGTTCGTACAGTATATACTTAGACTGTAATATTATGAAGATTTGTTCGTACAATATATACGTTGACTGTAATATTATTTTTGGATTAATTTATATCAACTATAATGATATTTGTAGTCTTTATTTATCCCACTTAGTATGAATATTCATATGCTTTAATTGCAGTATTAATGTGATTACTAACGTTATTCTAAAATCTAAAGAATTCTGAATTCTGAAATGCAACTGGCCCCAAGAATTTTGGATAAAGGATTGCGAACCTGTAATACCGAAAATCAGGTATAATAGGATAGTGAGCAGTGCAGATTTTCTCATTTATTTTCTTTTGTAATTAATTAAATTTTGAAATTAAAAGTTAACCACTTTAAGAGACCATGCAATTTGTAAAAAGCGACCAGATGTTAACATACACATCAACGATAAGTGCAACTATGGAAACGCATAGGATCACTATATATGGTGCCACCCTGGCGTCCTGTTCAGTCGAAGAGCAGGGAGAAATAAAAAAATTAAACAAAGTATATAATGTGTCTCCAACACCGTCCATCTCTCATACAGCGTCCCATTAGTAACATTTATTACCATCAAAGAACTGTGTATATATATAACCCCGCATGGCTGAAAGAGCGGTGCTTCAACGCTGACAAATGGTGTATTCTGATAAATATTTTTTTTTTTTAATCCATCTATCGTGGCAGTCATCCAATAGTTGAGTTGTAGACAGGGGGCGTTGTGAGTGGGTTAAAGATGACACTTTGGAAATGTTCTTACACTTATCCAGCATTGCTTTTGAAATATGTGGTTGTGCTTAAACATCTTTAAATGTTCTTTTGAAAGTAAATAAAACAGAAATCACAGTTGGGCAAGTAGTTCTGTGCCCTGAGTCAACATGTGTCGGAGTGGAATTCCATGACCCTCTTAGACTTCCAGAAGAATGGATATTGAATGCCTTTCATTGTGCCGTGATAAACGTGAAAGGCGCTGGATATGGACTAACAGGGGCGTAGCCAGGGGGGGGGGGGGAATTGTGCGTTTATAAAAGATTTAGTATGGACAAAAATATGATGTTGATAGAAATTGTTCGCACGTGCTTACAGTTTGACAATGTAGTTACTCCCCTGACTAATGCTCTGAAGAAAAAGCTTTCCAACATTTTGTGTTCGGCCAGTAACCTTTAGGTGGCACAATGCAATCACCATATATATATACTCCGAACACTGTAAAACAAAGAATTAAACCCTTTATTATTGTTAAAGTTTTCTTTGTCACCACATGAGGTTCTAACAGTAGCACACATGTACGTATTTATACTATTTTACCACTTGTCTTTGGAGTTTAAAGTAAATATTAATCGGTTGGTTGATGGAGTGTTCTATCCGGGCAACATCTAAGGTCATATCAGGACGGGTACTGACTTGTGACGGTGCACGCTCATGGTGACTTTATAGTTCTGCCCCACTGGGAGATGAGGCTGCCAGCACCATGACCTGATATCCCACTCAGTCACATTATCCTGACACTGAGCCAACCAGTGCTTGCCCTATCCTAATAATGCCGAGCGCCTGGCTAGGAAGTGACAAGTATCAATTTTTAAGTCATTGGTTTGACTCGACCAGAGTTTGAACCCATAGATCCCACGATCTACCAAAACGGGGGACAGACACTCAACTCATTCGGCCATGCCGTCTGGTCCAATATTTAAAGAAGACCAGACTTGAGACAGTTAAGAACTTCGACACAGACACTGACCTGTTCATGATAGGATCTGTGCTAAGGTGCTGTGTGTACCCTTTTACGAATATATATATTTTTTCATAGAAAACTATTGGCATGTGAATTAATACTTCCTGATTCCATAGCGTGCAGGCAATACACCTGCAGAATTCCCGACATTCTGTCAACTCCATACACTCGATAAAGAGGTCACGCTCTAAATCCTGTCGCTGATGCATGACCACAACTTATTCCAAAAATAACATTTACAGTGCAGCGTTATTAATTTGCTCATCAGCACTTGGGAATATATATACATTCCATAATTTACAATGCGGACAAAGGGCTATGATATGGAACTTTATTTCAGGAATCACATCAAGGTATAAGGTTAGCAGGTTGACAGTTCGGAATCAGTTACTCAGGCGCTTAACCCTATTAATTCAATTGTCAGTTTTGATTGTAGGGTCGGGTGGGTGGCTAAGAAAGCTGGGTGGTGTTCGGCGTCGTGTGGCGAAATGGCTGATGGCTGGAGGAGGCTGGCATGACCTCACAGCTTCTCATTGGTGTGAGATTCGGGGTCACCTGGCGCCCGACAGGGGCGAGAGGTGGGCGAGGTACCAGTGTTAAGCCCTGGAGGTGCCACCGTAGCCCTTTGCCGCACACAAATTACCCATGCTGTCAACCAACATGCACAATTTACAATGCAGACAAAGGGCTATGATATGGAACTTTATTTCAGGAATCACATCAAGGTATAAGGTTAGCAGGTTGACAGTTCGGAATCAGTTACTCAGGGGCTTAACCAGATAAGTTGATAAAGGCATCGGCTCGTGACTTGACTGCTTTTGAGGACCAGACTCTGACCTGAAGGGCAGTCCCCGTGTCATCCACGTCGTAGCCCTGGATGGTGTGGCCCGGATTGTAACTGCGGCCGGCGATCAGCAGGTTTCCTTGACAGAGTAGGGTGAAGAAACCCATTAGAGTAGCGGCTGACCGGAAGAAGTGGAGAAGATGGTTGAGGAGTTTGATGGTGACTGGTGGAGCTTGTCGGGGGACGTGTTGGGACCACCGGGTCACGGCCCGGACACTGGGTAGGTATCGAAGGCTCCTGGGCCCCTTCCCCATCAGACAAACCTAGATCCAGGCACCACTGACATAGTTGTAGACTCCAGAATGTACCTGAAGGAGGCGTCGAGGGAGGCGATGAAGGCCATCACTTGGTACTGTGAGGGCCATCGTGGGTCGTATCCTGTTCCGCGTGAGATATCTCGCCACCTGGCAGGATTTGTGGCACATGCCGGGTGCCAGGCCCGTGTCAAAGAGGGCGATGATCCAGTTGTAGTTGTTATCGGCGGGACCTGGGAAGAGAGAGGCAAGTTGAGGCGATCTTCCCAGGTTACATGGCAATATTGATGCGTTAGTGCTATGTCTAATTCTGATACGCTGAAGGCCCAGTTGTGCACAGCTGTCGGCAGCTCGGGTCCTTACAGCAGGGTCAAAGGGGGCTCGACTTAGGGTGTCGGCTAGGAACAGGTCCTTGCCAGGCTTATGAACGACCTCTATGCTGCTGAAGTTGACGGCGGCGTATCGCCAAATCTCCCATGCGCATGCGCACAGGACCGGATCTCTGCCGGAACCTGTGGAGAGTACGCTTTGTGAGACTTGGTTGTCGGTATTGACACAGATGATGAAGTATTGTGGATTTGGGGGTGATAGGGCATGGACTGCTACGACGAGGTTGATCGCCCCGAGGCAGTTGATGTGGTGACCGTCCGCGATGTAGTCAGTCGGATACTCCCCCTGAGAAGTATCCTGCCTCGGAGTGTACTCCGCCTGCGAGGAGTGACAGCTCTGGTTAATCCGACACATTCTGTCACACGCCAAATAATGTCAGATAGCAAATTGTCGGATTAACCAATTTAGACAATTTTGTGGTCGTTTGTGTTATTTTTATAAGCAAATATAGGCCTATGTGTGACTGAATCATGTATGCAAGTGTTCATTAAAATAATAATAACACCTAACTTAAGTAACATATCTACATTTATTACAGATAAACATACATATCAAATATAGATCGAACATGTGAGGCGTCTCGAATTGTGGTTGTTGCTTTAATGTATCACCAGTCCTTCACTAGGTCTGTGTTATCAAGACGCATACACTGTATATATTATATCATACATACACCATAGGTGTGAGAATTGGCACTGAAAGATCTAAATCTGAGACATTAGTGCTAAATCATGTTTGATGGATTTCAAGTGTTGGATTAACCAGAGCTATAAGGCATGTTATAGGCATGTTTGTTACAAAAAAGCAGTGTCAGTGTCAGAAAGTGAGTGTCGGATTAACCATAGTAATTAGCATTGATTAACATTGGGGAAATCTGTTACACCTGAAAACGAGTGGGTAATCAAAACTGTTGGATTAACCAGAGCTGACTGTATACATATATGTATATTTTACCTCGGTACAACGCCTCGGCTACTCGAGGCCGAGGGAGAAGGAAGCAACATCCGGGTTCAGCAATTAGCATATTCCGCTCATAACTGGAGGAACGTTACGAGCAGCTCAGCAGTTTTTCACACGGATTACTACTCTTTCTACTGTAAGTACCGGAACATAAACTGGCAAGATTGTTTATGAATACACATAGCACATGCTTATAGACTTGTTGTCTGTATCTTATTTGATAATAAGTAATATTCTCAAGCGTGTTGTTTAGCCGGTGCCGTAGATTGAGGCATCCATTTTGTTTTTGCCGCCCGTTGCCGAACGGAGAGACATGTTGACATGGGTCATTTCGTCGCTTAGGTAGAAATTGCCGCCCGTTGCCCAACGGAGAGACATGTTGGCTGGAGCCATTTCGTCGCTATGATAGTTTTTTTCTGAGGCGTACCTCCGAGTATCATAATATTTTCTCCAACTTGTTGGTGTCGTAGCCACAGGTGGGAGAAGTCTATGGTACAGAGAGTGTGGGTGGGATCTACACTGGTCCCGCCCCGCGTTGGTTCGGCTCGCTTGCGACCGTCATACCTCCGATACTTTAGCTTACACACGCCTGGGTTAAAACTGGTGTAAATACAGTTTTATTACCCCTGAATGACCCTCCGGCCTCATAGCACTGTTCCATTGGTTCAGTTCCTTGAGTTGTGGTTTTAAAAACGCCTTTTGGTTGTTTTCAGAACCCTCAGGATGGCCGCGAAGCGGGGTGACACGGGTGCACCACATACCCTCAGTGAAGGGGACGCGGCCTCGGGACGCCAGTCCGCCGCGTCACGTGATCGCTCCCCTGAACCGGGACCCTCGCAGCTGGTGGCGAATGAGCAGATGGTCAAGCTCATACGGGAGCAACTGCAACAGCTGCTCCCTACGCCCAAAACGTCAACAAAGGCAGATGCCTCCCCATCAGAACCATCGGATTGGGAGGATCTTTCGGACCAACCAACAACCGACTCGGAGGTGGCCTTGGGGCGCAAACGAAAACACCCCAAAAAGTACTCGTCTGGCGGAGATGAGTACTATAAGGCCAGGAACAAGGTCCAGAAGGTCAGAAGGACAAAGAAAAAGTCCAAATCAAAGAAGAAGAAGTCAAAGTCTTCTTCCTCTGACTCCTCCGATCATTCGACTACCACGCAGTCCGAATCGGATGACCCACATCCCGATACCTTTGCTAACATCACCGTTAAGGTCGCAAAGAAGATCAGGACGGTCAGAAAGCGGCGCATCAACACCTGCACGCTTTTGAGGAAGAATGTCAAAGGACATTTTGACACCTTCAAGCCCGCGGAGACTAACAAAGCTCGCGGAAGAATACACGGGCATCAAAGGGATCCCCGAGGCAACCATCAAAGAGATGGACGACGACGTGACCATGAGCGAAGACAGGAAAAAGTTTGAAACCTGTCTCCATACCGTCCATAAAGGTGTACTGGTGGCACTCGCGGCAATCATGCCGGTAGCCAACAGGATGATGACCGGAAACAAGTTCACTACAAGTTCACTAAAGACATGAACGCGGCGATCGCGTCGTTAACAGCCACGAGTAACTTCTTGTCGTACAGGCGTTTCGAAAATGTCTTCAAGTCGGTTACTACCGATGCTGGCAAGCAGGTTGCCCGCTCCAAGAAGGTCGTCGACAACGACGGAAAAGAATACACTCTTTTCCTGGCGCCTAAACCCATCAAAGGCAAACCGCTGGACCATTCCAAAATGTTTGGAGGACAGCTACAGTACCTGTTCAAACAGGTAGAAACACAGGCGAAACAATCCAAACACCTAGACGGCAAGAAGGATTCCAATGTGGCTAAGTTCAAGAAATCCAGATCGGATTTTCGAGGGCGGCGGACCGGCCAATCGACCAACCGCTTCGGCAGCCGGAACTACGGCTACCAATCGAGGGGACGCAGCCAGAGGAACCAGTACGGCTGGAACGACGGCAACCGCCCCTTCAGGAGAGACAATCCTCCCCAGAAGCAGTTCCCCAAACCGGCCAACAAATAGAGCCTCAAAAGCAACCCAGTGTAAGCCCCTTTTGTGCAGGCAATGTATCTAATCACATTATGGACTGGGAACAACTGACTCATGATCAGTCAGTTCTCGATATTGTTAGAGGGGTTTTCATTCCTTTCATAGAAACCCCTTTACAACATAAAGTCCCTTTCCCATACCGCTTAACTCAACATGAGGAATTGGCATTAGACATAGAAGTAAATAAATTTCAATCCAAAGGTATCATTACTACCGTTCAACATACGGAAGGAGAATATATCTCAAATATCTTCTCACGGCCCAAACCTAATGGCGACATTAGAATGATCCTTGACTTAACTATTCTAAATAAATTAGTCGAATATAAGCACTTCAAAATGTTTTCGTTAGAAACAGCCCGTGACCTAGTAATGCAGGGCTCGTGGCTCGCAAGCGTAGATCTCAAAGACGCTTACTATACTATACCGATCTATGAGTCGCATAGAAAATTTCTTAGATTTATGTGGCAAGGCCAATTGTACCAATTTACATGCTTGCCAAATGGCCTAGCCTGTGCTCCACGTTTATTTACAAAGTTACTTAAACCCGTATTTGCTGAAATGGCCAAGAAAGGCCATGTCATGTTTCCATATATTGATGACTCATTTATTGTAGCACGCACAAGGGAAGATTGCCTTTTAGCCATAAAGGACTTATGTGATACCTTAACCCACTTAGGGTTTTTCATTCATGACACCAAATCGGTTCTACAACCAACATCCCTATTAAAATTCTTAGGTTTCTTTATTAATACAAGAGAAATGACAATCTCCCTAACATCAGACAAAATTGAAAAATTTAGTGCTACAGCCTCAGACCTTTTAAACATAAAACGACCAAAAATAAGGCAAGTGGCTGTGCTCATTGGTCTAATGGTGGCTTATGCACCAGCCGTATTATACGGGAAAGCACATATTAAATCCCTCGAAATAGATAAAAATATCGCCCTAACCAAAGCTAAGGGAAATTTCGAATGCCAAATGACCATTTCCAAAGCAGGACATGATAACATCCAATGGTGGATGAAACATTTAATTAATTCCCATAATCCCATCCGCATGGATGAGCCCAACACAACAGTTACAACTGATGCGTCACTAGAAGGGTGGGGTGCCCACAGAGGAAAGGAAGCTACTGGGGGCCGCTGGTTAGATAATGAAATAGATGACCACATAAACGTCCTAGAATTGAGAGCCATCTATCTAGGACTTACGAGCTTAGTAAAAATAGATAAACTTACCATCCAAGTTTTAACTGATAATACTACCGCAATGGCCTACATCCGTAATATGGGTGGGACAAAGTCCTCAGCTTGCAACGATATAGCAAAACTCATTTGGGATTGGGCAGAAAAACAACATGTTTGGATTACAGTAGCTCACATCCCAGGTAAACTAAATACACTGGCCGACAATAAAAGCCGCCATTTCCATGACCATTTAGAATGGTCTCTCAGCCCCGACATATTTCTAGCCATTTGTCAGGAATGGGGCTTGCCAGATATAGACCTTTTTGCCTCACGTAAAAACAAAAAACTTGATAAATATGTATCCTGGCACCCAGAACCACATGCTTGGCGAGTGGATGCTTTTTCCCTCACTTGGAATAACGCATTTTATTATATTTTTCCCCCATTCAGCCTGGTCAGCAGAGTAGCCAGAAAGATCAGGCTAGACAAAACCCATGCGGTATTGATAGTACCAGACTGGAACACTCAGCCGTGGCGAGCCATAGTCGAATGGGAAGCCAAGAAGGTTTTAAAATTCCCAAGAGGGCAGGTAAACCTACAACATCAAGGAAAAGTGACGACACAAGGGGACGTGTCAACAACCCCCCTACTGGCATTCCTTTTCTAAGGGCGTATTTACAAAAATACGGACTAGATAAAATCACCCAAGAAAGGTTAATTTCGGATGCCTGGAGACCAGGAACTGTAAAAATGTATACTACTTACCTTAGGAAATGGGGAGTACATTGTTTAATTCATAAAGTTAAACCGATGGCCCCCACGATCGCTCAAGTAGGCCGCTTCCTCCGCATGTTGGAAGATGATGGACTTGGTTATGGGGCTATAAATGCGGCGCGCTGCGCACTCTCCATAATTGTGCCAAGAATCGAAGGACAAACCATTGGCAAACATGAAGTAATTCATTGGATCATGAGAGGAATCTATGAAAGAAACCCCCCAAAGCCGAAATATAGTCGGTTTTGGGATGTTTCTACGGTGTTTAAACTTTTCCAATCCTGGCCGGAGAATAAATTGCTCACGGTCCAACGGTTAGGCTATAAATTAGCAGTACTATTATTACTAGTTACAGGACATAGAGGACAAACAATTGTAGCCCTCTCTTTGCAAGGCCTCGACATTGACAAAAAAGAGGCCACGTTTGACTTAAACGTTCTGTTCTCCTCTATTCATTTAGATAGCTTTCCACAGGATAAGAAACTGTGTGTAGTTTCAGCCATTAGAACATACATATCCAAGACAAAGGGAATACGGAATTCCAAACAACTCTTAGTGAGCTTTATCAAGCCACATAAAGCCATCTCACGTGACACACTAGCCAGATGGACTATTATTATACTCAAGTTGGCTGGCATTGACACGGAACGTTATGCTTCGCATTCCACAAGGGGTGCTATGGTGTCCAAAGCGAGAAAATTAGGAATCTCGGTTCGAAGAATCCTAACACACGCCGGCTGGAAGACGGCCAAGTCGTTTGCTAAACATTACAACAAACGACTAGAGAAACCAAGCGGGGTGGCAACCCGCCTACTCACCAACTAACAAGAACCGGTGAGATGTACAAACTTTTGTTTTACTACTGATACAAATACATGTTCATCAGATAATTGGGGATAAAAATGAGGCTACGTGAAGGTCTCCCTCGGCCTCGAGTAGCCGAGGCGTTGTACCGAGGTAAAATAGTATAGTTATACGAATCTTACCTGGGTACAGATGATGGATAACTCTTGTTTTCCCGAGGTACAAGCCTCGGGTAATCGTGGACTAGGGCCCACCCGCCACACCCTGCCACGATTATCACGTTCGCTTGTGCCAAAACGAAAACATCAGATTCCCATCATTTTAAGCTCATTTTTATCCTGAATAATTAGGTGAAGATTGCTGAACCCGGATGTTGCTTCCTTCTCCCTAGTCCACGATTACCCGAGGCTTGTACCTCGGGAAAACAAGAGTTATCCATCATCTGTACCCAGGTAAGATTCGTATAACTATACTATATGTGATGTATACATGTTTTTCAGTGTCTGTCATCTTTGGTTTTTTGAACATTAATATTCATTCTAATTTTCGATCATTATAATCTTTACTTTCGTTTGAGGTCGCTTTTATTTTAAAGAGTTAATTTTGAGATATTTTGAGTTCCAACATAAATTTAATTTGGGCATGCACACCGAAATGGGGATTCCATAGGCTTCATGGTGACAGGTATTCTTCCTATGCAGCAATAAATGTTTAATAAGTGTACCAGTATCTAAGTTGTATATCTAGATAGATATATGACCAAATCTAGCTATATGTTTCGGTTTAGAAAATGTCACACTTTCATTGGACTAGGCAGCCTTAGCTCGGTTTATTCGTTCTGCTAGTTTTGACTTTTGACCTTTTGACCTTCAGGAGGAGCCTCCCGGTGGGACGCCCTGGATGACGAAGAGATGACGCGTCACCATGGCCTTTTCTACAGCCAGAAGCCCATCGAGGGCCTTCTCCCCGGTTAGTCTGGTTATTTCTAGCACCGTCATGTAGCTATTATACATGTACAGTAAAACCTCTCTAACTGACCACCTCCACAGATCGACCACTCCCCTATATCGATCGCTTTATTTGAGTCACAAACGATCGCCCATACAATACCATTGTAATGATGAAAAGACTCCCTAAACCGACCACCTCCCTAAATGAACCATTTAAAGTCGGTCCCATGGTCGGTCGATTTAGAGAGGTTTTACTGTATATGTGGGCTGCACTCACATGCACAGCCCGGACGCGGAGGCCTAATCGGTAGAGCGCAGGCTTCCTGTACAGTGATGTACGGTAATGTACAGTAAAACACTGATACATATTTACACCTTGGTTGCAATTGTTGGAGGATCAATCAATCAATCAATAGTTCCATCCTCTAGTCGAGGGTTGGATGCAATGGTTCTCCACTTGTCCCGATCTTGTGCTGTTCTGATAGACTGTAAATAATTCAAGCCTGTCCACTGTGAAATATTCGTAAACCATGATGTTCTTGGTCTCCCTCTCCCTCTGCTGCCATTCACCTTCCCTTCCAACAATGTACGGTATATTGAACTCTGACGAATGATGTGGCCAAAATAAATAAGTTTCTTTGTCTGTATAGTGGCAAACAAGCTTTTCTTATTTTTAATTTTTCTGAGAACTTCTTTGTTGGTGATCTTCTTTGTCCATGATATTTTCATCATCCTTCGATAAGTCCACATCTCAAATGCTGCTAAACATTTGTACATTTTCTTAGAGATTGTCCATGTCTCTGCCCCATACATTAGAGTAGACCACACATAACACTGTAGAATACGCTTCCTTGTTTGTATTGATATCTTACTTGATGTTAACACTCTATTCATTTTGGAGAATGTTGTTCGGGCTATTGTTATCCTTCTTTTAATTTCTTCCTCACATCTCCCATCATTTGTAATCTTTTGTCCGAGATATATGAATTCGGATGCTTGTTCTATGTTTGTACCATCTATGGTTATATTGACATTTGGTTTATCTGTCTTTTTACTTATAACCATTGTTTTGGTCTTCCTGGCATTCATCTTCATGTTGAATAGTATTCCAGCTTTATTGATTCTATTCACTATATCTTGTAGGTTTTTCTCACTGTCTGCTAGTATTACACTGTCATCGGCATATCTAAGATTGTTGATGTTCATGCCACCTATTGTCACTCCCTTGCAATCTTCAATGTGTCTGAAAATCATCTCTGTGTACAGGTTAAATAGACATGGTGACAATACACACCCCTGTCGGAGGATAGAGAAATTTAATTTATCATAGAAAGCTACATTAAAGTTGTTTAGTCCGATGCTTTGAAGTTTCAGCACTTTTTTTTTTTTTTTAAATCTTTTTTTAAATTTTTTAAGATTGTTATTGAGGCTGTATTTATTCTGTCCATAGCATGTAAGCCTGGGTACCCAGGCTTGTTTTCAATGCTGGCCAGCTGTAGTGTTGGTGTTGTCTTACCAAACAGTAGCTGCTGATAAGTTATTTGATTGTCTGCATTTCAGTAGCAGATAGATAGTCTGTTGGTACATTTAGTAGTCTATGTTAGTTTTTTTGGGCCCTCTTGGCATTGTATTTTTGTTCTATTCTTATTACTATGTTAGTTGTTTTCTTAAGGTTCTATGTTAGTGTTTTGGGGTTTTCTTGGGAAGAGTTTTCCGCTTTTTTCTACTTAATTCTATACTAGCCTATTTTATTTACATGTCCATAGGCTTGTACGTAATAGGGGGTTGAGTTATGTTTGTTTGAAATTGATTTGATTTATATTGTTGTTGGATATGTTATCTGGCTTTTATATTTACGGTTATCCCACCCTGGGCTGTCCAGTTGGTGGGCCGTGACATATCACCTGCCCCCTTGTGGTGCAGTTCAGTTGGGGTTCCCAGTTTTTATTTTGCACCAATTTTTATTTTGCACCTCCTTTTTAATATATTTTTTTCTAAAGATAAATATATTATTAGGTCAATCATTGCAATCTAACTAACTTTAGTTTGAAGTAGCTTTTACTATAAATGGTTAACTTTGGAGATATTTATCGCATACTCTTTATGCGAATCTCATGACAATCAATGAATTCATGGTAAAGAAAATGTTAAAAATAATTTAAAGTAAAAACATGCCAAATTGATCTTGTGCTGGCCACCATAGGCTTCAGTAGTAACACGTTCTATTAAATTTCCTTTGTATTCCCTTCTATTCACCAACAAATGCTTAATAAGTGTACCAGTATCTAAGTTTGATGTCTGTGATCAAATCTTTGTTGCTGTTCGATTTTGAAAATATTAACGCTTTTTTGAGTGTACATTAGTTGACTAAGCAGGGGAATTTAAATCGCAGGCAATTGGTCTTCCTCATTCCACTGCTCTTTGCCCTGTTGTAGTATAATGCCAAATGCCAGGTTAGGTAGCGACAAGTATACATTTTTTACCACTTTCTTCGGCCTGCACAGCTTCAACTAAATGGATCATGAGGACCTACTTAAATTAAATAAGAAATGCTGTTTTTCTAACCTCCTCTGTGGTTTGGGGTAAGCAGGCAAATGAGACACGCATGTAATATATATTTCTTTTATTTACGTCATGCTTTACATAGGCATTGGAGTGTTTTCTGTGGTGGAGTGGTTAGAGTGACTTTTTTCTAGGTCAGACTCCTAATCTGAAGGTTGGTGGTTCGATTCCCCATGCCATCACCTCTGCCAAGTTGGATTTCCACCACTGTGTATAACTTACAGCATCACCAAAGGCCAGTTGCTCTCAACTGTCTCATACCATGTCTATGTGGTATGGGAGGTTTAAAAATCCATTGGGTGGGTAAAAGTGTAGGCTCGGTCTTTCTATCAACCAACTGTGTAATGGTGAAAACAAGACTATTAAGATTTATCCATGATAGGCAGTATAAATCTTCAAGAGAAAAATTAAATGTGGGCAGCGCAATCCATACAGGTCTCATATACCCATATCTCAGAGTGACTGTTATAAATTGAATAAACCAACAGATGTGCAGCCCTTATTTGTCACATGCAACCTGTAATGTAACTGACATCTATTTCCTCCATCAGGTCAATCACTATATCGATCATTTCTCTCAGCTGAAATGTGTGCGTGCTGCAGTCTATTGAAATGGCGTAATTGTTTCGCCGAACACATGTCTCTTGTTGTGTAACACCATACAGAGGCACATGGCTGTAATGACCCAATGTAGTCCGGGAGCCAAAGGCCAAATTTAGTCCATACCCTGCACCAAGAGTTAAAAAATTTTTAATTGGTAATTATGGTAGACTGGGTGGTAGTCTGAAATTTCTAGGTGGATGACCGCTGGTCACCCTTGAGCAATGTTCGGGATTAACTTTTGTGCGTTGCGAGTACAAAATAAAAAATTTACATAAAAATGGGGATAATGAACACAAAATGTCCTCTAGAACCATTGTTATCGAAGATAATAGATCATGTGACCCATCAAAACGTGGGTCTTGGGGAGCTCTTTATACTGATAGCTGTTATATTCAAATCATTTAAATAATTAGGTCACCAAAGGTCAAAATGTCACAGATTTTAGGCGTTGCCTAAAATCTTGAATGCTGTTATAAACACCCTTTTGCAGGTCAAGAACAAAACCGAATTGTATTATTTACACCTTAATCTGTTTGCTTAGACACCTTGCTATGATTTTAATCCACCTATGTTCAAATATATTTCATAGTGACCACCCTGTAGAAAATGAAAGACAACCTATGTCAAAAAAGTGCTAAAATAGCTATTTTTGCTAGCAAAAGGGAAAATGTCCACAGCAATGCTGTCAGTCAACCTAGACCAGACGGGATGGCCGAATGAGTTAGAGCGTCTGTCTCCCGTGCTGGTAGATCGTGGGTTCGAGTCCCGGTCGAGTCAAACCAATGACTTTAAAATTGATACTTGTCGCTTCCTAGCCAGGCGCTCGGCATTATTAGGATAGGGCAAGGACTGGTGTGCTCAGTGTCAGGATAATGTGACTGAGTGGGATACCAGGTCATGGTGCCGGCGGCCTGGTTTCCCAGTGGGACAGCACTATAAAGTCGCCATGAGTGCGCACTGTCACAAGTCGGTACCCATCCTGATATGACCTTAGATGTTGCTAGGACGTAAAACAACAACAAACAAACAAACAAACAATCAGTCAACCTAGAATAACAAATGGCTCCCTTCAAATACTTCCAACGGGGAACTCAGAAAGGTTCCTCCCAAATTTTGACATTCAAGGTAACATTTTCTAGGTCAAAGGTCAAACACCTAGGCAGTTAGATGTGTCGGAAACCACAGTTTCAAACATGACTGTGCAACTTTACGATCAACTTGTGTCAAACTTCACGATCAATTTGAGCCTCTCCAATGTGCAATTCAATTTCCAAAAAGATGGGAGATGTAAGTATGACATGTAAGAAAAATAAACAAGAGACCCATATTTAAAATACACTTATAACTAATGTGGGAATCCTACTGATGAAGATGAAATTGGTGACATGGATTCGCAATGTAATATCTACTGCTATTTGTGTTGACACTGCCTATCATAGTCGGGGCATGGCATTATATGTTGAGGGGCACCCTACATACATGTATGCTCAACTCCCCATATCCTACAATACACAGGGTTTGTGACCCTTTCGGTCCCAAACTGGAGCAAAAAACGTTAAAATGTATTTACAACATATGCCTACAACGTTGATGATGACCTCTCATTATGGGAAAAATACTTCTTCAATTTTCTATAAATCATTTAGCTCTTTAGCCTAAAATATTCAGTGCACTTTATAATTTAATCTATTGGAACCAAAGCTATGCAATAACCCACAGGATCAGTAGATTCAGATACAGAATCCTAGTATTGCCAATTATGATAGGGTCCAGATAAGATGGATTATCAAGTAAGATATGTCCGAACCAATCAAATATTATGTAAACATCCATAGATTCAACAGCAAAACGAACCCTGATATGCCAAGCCAAGCAGCAGTGAAGGAGGTTTTACCATTGAAACTACTTTCACACCAAGTGATGACTAAGAACCGTGTTTCAAAGATAGACATGTCATTTCTTGAAGAAGTTGCCAAAAAGGATGACACTCCAGAGGCTGGCACTGTTCAGAGCTATGTTTCAAATGTGAAGCAACGTCTTAAAAGATTATTGCAGGACTATGAAGGGTACCTTATGTTTGATTGCTACCATGACTTTAGCACAAAATATGGAACCAGGAGTGCCAGAGAGGCTGGAGCCAGTTGAGTACACCATCTTAAGTTAAAGATTATGTTGCCAGCCCAGAAGGTTGGACTAACTGTAACAACAAACAAGCAACTCATCCAAATAATATTTGAAGAACTGTGCCAAGACAGACTATTCCACATTAAAAGCACCAGTCTACACAAGCTAGTGGTCAAAGCAGAAAGCATCTGCCCTGTTGACATTCAAAATGAAGAGATTGGAAGATGGCATGATCTCATGACAACCAGCAGGGAAGCAGACAATATTGTTGTCCAGCTGGCATTGCAGTGCAGTCCAGAAAACACATCCATCACAGCGATGTCTGATGACACTGATATCTCTGTCCTCTTTGTTTACTACCATGATCAAACTGATCTCAAAGTCCCAGTCATCATGGAACCCGCAATTAAAGCCAGGACGGCAATAGACATTGCTGAGACAGTAAAACAACACAGGATGATTGTACAGGATCTCCTCTCGGCTCATGTCCTTTCAGCCTGTGACACAGTTGCCACCTATTTTGGGATTGGAAAGGGAACAGTGATGAGAGTCCTTCAGTCATCCCACAGCTTGTCTACAGTTGGGGATGTTACCACAGACCTACTAGATGTCTACAAGCAAGCTACGACATTCATATCCACATGCTATTGCATGAAGAATATTTGTGTTCAACTTTGGGCTGCCAAAAATGGTAAATGCATCACCTCCTCACCAGACTGTGTTCACTGCCACCTACAACAGAAGCATTCTTAGAGAATCTAAAACGAGCACAATACCAAGCCATTCTGTGACGTTCACTTGAGGAAAATGATCCACCTCAACTGAATCCTGAGGACTTCAGATGGAAGAAAGAAATAGAGACCAAGACACTACTCACACCTGTCACAATTCCTGAAAATACTGCATGTGTCTCAGATTGTATTCTGAACATGATGAAATGTGACTGTTCTAGTGATCGCCCTTGCTCAAGAAGGTGCAGTTGCAAAGATGTTGTTCACTTATCATACCCAATGTTCTGTGCCTTCTAGCACTCAGGGTGTTCAAGGGAGGGTTAATTAAGTGTTAGAATTGATGTGAAAAATCCCAAATGGATAACGGGTTTGTTCTTCCTTTTGTTCTGAACCAAAATTGGGATAAATGAGAGGCTGGATAGTGCATCTAGGCATACAGAATGCTTCATGAATAGATCAAGACTACATATACTATCATTAGAATACATATTGCATTACAATTTGAAAGAGTTACCTGTGAGCTGGTTCACTTTGAATAGTGTCAATGCTTTTAATATATTGACAAGTACAGTCAATTTCAGCTCAGTCCAGAAGAACTAAATTTTGTGAAAGTAAGTGGCATTGCAACAACAGTTATTACCTATCAAATCAAGTGCATTTGATTGACTTTTGATCTGACCCTCTTCATTCCATAAACCAAACCACTCAAAGTACCCCACAGTCTGAAAGAAGATAGTTCCATTGATTAAGTGTGATTCTAATGCATTCGATTTTGTAAGTGATAACTTGTAGTTTTGACAATTTTCATAAACAGATTTGGTGATTTATAAAAGCATATAATTGTTTAAGCATCTCAACAATCGCATGCTTACTTGGGCTTGCAACACATTTTGAAAACTCCCTAGGGGTATATTGAGGCTTTTGAGGATACTACATTAAATAAAGCACAATATATCCAATACATGTAGTAATGACCTTTGTTTATCGAAGCACTCATAATTAAAAAGGGCCCAAAACCATGTGTATTATCCCGTGACCCGTGCAGGTAAACATCTTAAGCCATGGCCATCAAAAAGAGGATGAAAGCAGTTACGCTTTAATGAATCATTGGTTATTCAAGGTTGAATTAGTGCATTATTGTGGACATTTTCCCTTTTCCTGTCAAAAATAGCTATTTTAGCACACTTTAAAAAAAATAGATTGTCTTTCATTTTATACAGCGCAGTCAATATCCAATATATTTGAACATAGGTGGGTTAAAGTCATAGCAAGGTTTCTAAGCAAACAGACTAAGGTGTAAACAGGACAATTTAGTTTTGTTCTTCGCCCAAATAAGGGTGTTTATAACAGATTTGAGATTTTAGGGAAGGCCTAAAATCGGTGACCTTTTGACCGTTGGTGACCTAATTATGGAAATGATTTGCATATAACACCTATCACTATAAAGAGCTCTCCAAGACCCACGTTTGACTTAGGACATTTTGTGTTCATTATCCATATATATATTTATATCCATAGGTGTGTAACATGTACAGAATCGTGCATATAAACACCAACAAGAAGTTAGTGAAAGGGTTTTTAAGAAGTTGCCAACAAGTAGAAGTGGCCACTCAGACGCAGTGCGGCCATGTTTACTTTCACACAGTGCGGGCAGAAGGAAAATGACAAAGGGAACATGACCTCCCGAGAATCGCAAAGCGCAATGTGCATGTGCACGGCGGATTTGTGGCTTTTGTACACATATGGATATTATATACTGCGCAAACAGTCAGATAGAGTGTGTACAGCGCATGCGCACTAAAGCGACCACGGTCTGTCCAGTCAAGATTCGCATTGCTACGCACCAAAGTCAAGCTTCAAACGAGGTGAAATCAGAATGTAATTTATTGTGAGATTTAAACAAATATATATATTTAAAAATCAGTTGAAAGACTAGACCAAGGCACATATGTTAAAAAAACCTATCCAAAACAAGAATTTAAAAGCAATTTATTGACATTTCACACAGACACACACACACAGACAGACACACACACACATACACACACACACACACACACACACACACACACACACACACACACACACACACACACACACACACACACACACACACACACACACACACACACACACACACACACACACACACTTTTAAAACTAAGACACGGTTAAATATTTCAAATCAACGTAAAGATTAAACCTAATATGAAAAACCTAATTTCTAAAGCGATTTAAGCAATTAAAAATGATGGTTAAATTGAAAGAACAATTAAAATCAAATTAAAGGATTAAAACAATGGAAGTTTAAAATCAATTTTGATTTCTTTTATTGGGTTTTGTTTCTTTACGCGTTTCACTCTGTAAATATAAATGGAATGTGCAACTTAAATGTGTTGCCCACCAAACTGGGAAGACACAAACATGTAATAAATTTCCCCACATCGGCACTAGGATGTATTATAGGCACGCAAACGTACACGCATGCGCGCACATACACGCACGCGCACACATAGGCATGCAATTGACCTCAACTCACCTTCCATAAAAACTTAAAAATTAACCCGCACTAAACGCAAATAATTTATTTGCATCCCTCATCCTTTAAAGTTGCATAGTCTGCTGGTTTTCAGTGTCCGTAATTGTTCTGAGATAAATATATTAACTTGATTGTTATAATCTACCTTACTGTAGCTTGAAGTAACTTTTATTTTAAATGGCTAACTTTTGAGATATTTGAAGTGCAAACACGCAAAATAATTTTGGCAAGCACGCCAAAACTTTTACACCATGGGATTCTGCAGTAACAGGTTCTATTTAATTTAGTCAGAATTCCCTTCTATGTGGTAACATATGCTTAATAAGTGCATCATTATCTAAAGCCGTGTTCACACGGGCAAAATGTGAGGCGAATCAGACAAATCGAATCAGGTGAGTCGAATTAGCCGCCCGTTCACACAAGCACTACTTGGGCCGGAAGTCGATATCTGCACATGAGCAAGTCCAGTGTGATCAGCGCCACCATGAGAGAGTGGATTCGACCTAGATATGTATTTAATTAATCGTATTGGTTTGGAACGGTCAAAACTTCTGCTGGGCAGTGAAACCCTAAAAATAAATGATGAAAAAAATATCTGTGCATAGATAGCGGTTTCATTAATTAAATTATATAATACGCGCTTTTGATCGACCGGAAAGTCAACAAACTGAGGTGTCGACTGCGCATGCGTGTGAGGTGCTTAATCCGCCTCAGTGCGTCCACACGGGCAAAATAAATCGAATCACAGAAATCGAATCACGTAAACCACCTCGTGAGGTGGTTTACATTATCCGCATCACAGGAATCGATTCAGCCCTAATTTGACTCAGACGCCCGTTCACACGGGAAATGTGCGTCAAACTAGGCAAGTCGCTTTCTACGAATCGATTTACATTGCCCGTGTGAACACGGCTTAAGTTAGATATGTAGAATCAAATCTAGATAATTGTTTTGGTTTTGAAAATTAGATATTTTCATCCGACTATGCAGCTTTAAGTAAAAGTACCTTGCATTGTAATTGGAGAGATGTAGTCATATGTACGTTTATGTGTATGTGGAGTGGGACACTTATATCGAGAGAAACACATTGTACTCCCAGTTCAGACTGAATATTGGGTGGTGGGTGGGGGGAGGTAGGGAGGGGTCGATTTAGATGGTCTGAAGTCTCGGTAATAAATAGTCAAGAGGTGCAGAAGTCAACATGGAGGGTGGGGGTGGCATACCGGCCGACTTCACAGAGAGCAGTTTGACCTATTATTAATACATTAAAGTTACTAATAGCTGGCGCACACCTCCCGTTTACGATTCGCGCACTAAAACTCACGACCCGACCCGACCCGCTTAAAACTGAAAACGGGCCGATTCGTTTTTCGAATCGCGAGTCGCAATCGTAAACGGCTGCTTTTAGCACTAAAAACTGAGTTTTATGCGCGAATCGCAATCGCTAGGTGTGCGCGGGGGGGGCGCACACCTAGCGATTTTTGTGCGCGAAACGGGCAGTTTTACATCGTAAACGGTAGGTGGGTGCGCACAAACGGTAGGTGTGCGCCAGCCATTACATGTCCTCAGTTTAGTTTATTAAAAGCCGCGTTGTCTGAGGAAAGCCTCAGGTTTTCAAAACCAAAACAGTGACTTGAATGTGATCCTACATATCCAACTTAGATACTGATGAACTCAGTAAGGATTTGTTGTTGCTTAGAAGTAAATACTAAATTCACTTTACTTGAACTGCTGAATCCTATGATTCCAGTATTTTGATGTGCATGTTGAAATTATATTTTCCTGTTTTCAATTCAATTATCTCTAGAGTTAGCTATTTATAATATAAGTTACTTAAAACTAGTATAGCTGATATATCCGTCCTGATATGACCTTAGATGTTGCTAGGACGTAAAACAACAACAAACAAACAACAACCTGATATATTCATCTAAGAAACTGAAAACCATCGGACATTGCCACTTTAATATTTCCAAGCAGGGAAGGAACTTACTGGCCCCTAAATTTCAGAGGCCCTTGGGACCTAAGCTTCATGTTGGAGTGATACATGGTTTTAGCTTTCAGACCATAGTCATCTTAATGAATAGAAAAATGAAGTTTAAATATATTTCTTTCTACAATAACCAGCCATAGCCAAGTAAGTACCAAAAAGCAATATCAGACTAGGCAGGTCATTTCGACTTTACATGATGTTGCCATAGAAAATGTATTATGATATTTTCACATTTAATAGTAGATTTTGATTCTTTTTATTAAGTCCATGTGCAGCGTTGATAACGTGGTGGTGTTCTGTCTGTCTGATAAAAATGTTATCAGACTGGTCAGTCCTATTTCGCCGTTTGGTCATTTTTTATTACACAAATTGACATAGCCTTGATCGATACTGATCCAGACTTTCTCAGGCCTCAAATCTCATACCAGGCAATATCTGCTTAATATTGTAGTGGTCTGGCAAGGAACCACATAGACCGGTATACTCTAGGCAATCTATGTCAAATATGGGGTCAACCAAATACAAATTGCAAAAGTTTTTAAACAAGATTATTATTGTTTAAAAGACAGGAGCGACAATGTATGTCGGGAAAGGTATACAGGAATCTATTGAGTGGAACAGGCTTAATATCCACTTGAGTTATGCTCCCATACAATCATAATTTCATCAATTTGTCCAGAATATTGGATGACATTGTTTCTGGATGTCATGTAATATGACTATAGTCTGAGCAGTAAAGTCAAATACAGCTTACCACGTAATGCTGTTATATTTAGTCATACATAAAGAGTGTTTTATCATTCTTTATTTAAATTTGATTCATATTATTATTCATATTATTATTATTAGTAGTATTATTATAGAAGTGGCTAAAAGTCAACCCAATAACCTGCTGTTAATACTATTTCGAAAGATACTAAAATGGTAATCTTTTACATATAGCCATGATGATGTCTATTTGCATTTGATTCTGTGTTTATCATATTGTAAGGTACAGATCAAAGTCATTTACAGTTAGTTATGCATTGTATACTTTTAGTATGTTTCTATGGGGCACTAATAAAGAAGAATAACGTATGATTCGAAACGTCTGAAATTTGTTCGAGGTATAACCACAGATTGCCTAGACTACTCGTCGTGGATATGGTGTTGACATCACTAGATGGTGCAATGGTTAGCACACTAGCTGGTTAGCAAGACTTGTGGGTTCAATTCCTGCTCTAGGTGAAATATTTCCCATTTTCATCACCCCTATGGCACTGGGGCCGTGACCAGGATCCTGTAAAGTTATGTGCTGTATGGTTGTTGCACCTACCCTGTGTATGTGTGTAGTGCATTGCTTGTAAGTTGTATGCAAGCATGTAAATGTAGCATTAAAATGACTTATGGACATAAACCATTTAAAAGACTCACACTTCTAGGGGAACAAGTGTAGTGGTCTACGCTGGTCTCTCAGGCAAGGAACCACATAGACAGGTAGGCATGGATAGGGTGATGACATCAGGGAGCCTATGTGGTCTAATGGTTAGCACACTACCGCACAATGCAAGACGTGTGGGTTCGAATCCTGTTCTAAGCGCAATATTTCCAATTTGCATCACCCCCACGACCATTCCTATGCGCAGATTTGTCCAGGAAGTCTACTGCACACAAAGTCTAGTGTATATTTTGGCTTCTCCCCAGTCTCCAACCTATGACAGTCGTCGTCTCACCGCTCATTGGTGTGGTGCAAGGTGGCGGCAGCACAAGGGTGGTGTAGCCAGGTTTACCAACAACTCACAAAAGTAAAGTTTGTTTTATTTAACGACGCCTCTAGAGCACAATGATTTTTATCATTGGCTATTGGACGTCAAACATATGGTCATTCTGACATGTTTCTTTGGAGGACACCCACTACCACCACATAGGCTACTCTTTCCGATAAACAGCAAGGGCTCTTTTATATGCACTTTCCCACAGACAGGACAGCACATACCATAGCCTTTGATGAACCAGTTTTGGACCACTGGTTGGAATGGAAAACAGCCCAAACTGCAAATGGGTCCACCGAGCAGAATCGATCGCATGATCGACACCTTCACAGGTGGACACTCTACCACTTGAGATACGTCCCGCTCCCCGAACAACTCACAACAAGTCACAACAAAGACAACAACAAAAAACACCAAGCTGCAAACCTGTATATGCCTGGTTTCGTTTTAAAAGCATATTTGGTAGACTCACACCTGGAATTCCTGGAAATTATGCAACTTTTTTTGGTATTTCCGAGCTTTTGTTTGGTTATCTGTAAGTACAAAGCCCAACTGGTGTCATAAACACAGGCACCATGGTGTGTGCTGGTTGGCGCAGGTACCAACAAAAGTAGTGTTTTATGAGACTTCCGGTACTATCCGTCCTCATTTCTAACATTATTTAGCAGAAAGGATGAAAATGTGTGTACCGTTAGCAGTTCATGTGTTCTGGGAAGCTACGGAGATGGGCTAGGGGGTGAGGCGCCCACTTCCAGTGTGGAAGGAATTGGGTGCCATCCTCGGCCGAGTCAAATGAAAAACATTCACCACCTTGCATGGTGCTCGGTATGACTAGAATAGGGCAATGACTGGTTGGCTCAGTTTCAAGATAATGTGACTGGGTGGGTTGTGGTGTCGGCAGCACGGTATTCCAGTGGGGCAGAATAATAAAGTCATCATGAGTGTGCGCTGTCACAAATCAGTTTCCATCATGGAACCAACTACCAGTACGTGTCAGGAACAGTGATTGTTACAAAACTTTCAAGATAAACCTCCATGCACATTTAAATCAACCAGCCTAGGCCAAAGCAGATCAATGATACACTGGGTCGGTGTTGCCATTCCTTTCCATGTCCCCCCGCTTCCCCCCACAAACAAACACTGTAAACTCAACCAGTAGTGGCCAACTTGACCAAAAAACCCACCTACAATGGAATGAGCCTGGAAATGATTCTAGTTGGATCCTACTGAGGTATATGATTAATCAATATTACCCTACTTATTAACTCAATAGGCCCCACCTGAGATTACCATGAATACAAGTTCTATCACAAAGGCCCACCCTACATCCCCCATCACCCTTTCAAAGAGTATGTTACTAATAGAAAGATAGTCAGTTATGCCCCACCCCCTACTAACGCCTACCATACTAGTTTAACATAGCTACCTCCCCGCATATGTTTCTTTTTGCTTATCTTGTTCTTTACCTATCATTCATGTACCGATGTTTTGCTTAGTTTTCTGTAATTGTCTATCTGTATATTGTTGTAGATTTGTTTACTGAGTAAAGGCAATTGTGATTAGGGCTGGATTGATTGATGATTGATTGGTGGTTTCTTTACGCCGTGTCGGCAGCATAGGCCATATTCACGGTGAGAAATGTTTGTTTTTTGTTCAAACCATCGCTTTTACATGTAAAAGCAGACAATCAATTATGTGCCAATAGACACTAATTAAATTAGAAAGCTCACAATCATATATCTGTGGTCAAGGGAAACAAATTCCCATAGAAAAAGAAAAGTTTCATTAATAATTAATAGAATCCATTTAGTAAACTATATAAGGTGGTACAGTCCAGCTGCCCTCAAAAAGGCTAAAATGTTTTCCTGTTTTACCTTAGTAAAAAGGTCATGCATACTGTCTGCAGTGTAGAACCGTTGGCGCAGGGCCAAAAAATCAACGCAACTTAGTCAAATGTGTTTGAGTGTCAGTGGGGACTGACACCCAATACATTCAGGGGGAGGTTCCCCCTTGAGCAGAAAAGCATGTGTAAGCCAACACGGCAGCGGCTAAGGACCACTTGGTCCCGCCGACCTCCCACATGAGTCTGTGGTGGCTTTCCCACAGATGGTTCAATTTCTTTAAGTTTATTGATGTTTTCATCCCACTCATGTTGCCATTTGGATTTTATGTGGGTGGCTATTAGTGGTTTCAGATCAGAGTGAGGGATCAGACACGGTTCAAGATCACAGTTCAGGGCCTTCTTCGCAGCCCGATCAGCTCGTTTAGGGCTGGAAGACCAGTGCATTAGCACTGACAACATGTTTTTCAGAGGAATAAAAACACTTGAAAAAAAAAAAAAAATAGGACTTCGCATGTTGCTTAAAGTTTTTTAAAGTTTTTTTGGGGTACATTAGTTGTTTATACAGGGGAAATTTCAGTCGCAGACAACTGGTCTTCCTCATTCCACTGCTCCTTGCCCTATCCTAGTAATGCCGAGCAGCTGGCTAGGAAGCGACAAGTATCAATTTTTAAGTCATTGGTTTGACTCGACAAGGATTCGATCCCATGATCTACCAACACGGGAGACAGACGCTCTAACTCACTCGGCCATCCCTTCTGAATGTATTCAATATTTCTTGTTAATTAAATATTGAGCTAATTTTTGGACAGCTGCTTGATTGAGGTGCCTTACCTAAACAGGTTTAGACCACCTATTTTATTTCTCCAGGTGAAATGTTGGATTTTGACATTTCTAGTCTATGCTGTTGAAAGGATTAAAGGTCAATGCTTCACCAGGGGCATAGCTCAACAGCCGCAGCATTTATATGAATCTAATTTATTATATATTACATATGAAGGGTAATAATTATTACTATAATTGGCTATGGTGATTACATTTCGATAGATAATTAAATACGAGAGGCTTGCTTCTGCTGTCACATTGAGCGTGTTATCACAACCAGATGTGTACAGTCAATTCCATTTCCTGGTACCAACCAGGAACCAGCACCTGACTCATTAGGCCCTCAATAGACGCGGTGGCCGAATCGGTAGAGCGCAGGCCTCCCGTGCTGAAGGTCGGGAGTTCAATTCCCGGTCGAGTCAAACCAATGACTTACAAAATTGATACGTGTCACTTCCTACCCAGGCACTCAGCATTATTAAGATAGGGCAAGGACTGGTTGGTTCGGTGTCAGGATAATGTGACTGAGTGGCCAGTGGGATATCAGGTCATGGTGTTGGTGGCCTGGTCTCCCAGTGGGGCAGCACTATGAAGTCGCTATGAGTGCACACTGTAATACGTTGGTACCCATCCTAATATTACCTTAGATGTTGCCAGGACATAACATTCCAACAACCAACCAGTAGGCCCTCATCCAATCAAGTAAAGCCTATACACCACGTGATCACCCATCCATCCTCGAGGTCTGTTCCTTCTCCGATTGTCATCACTCAACAATGGGATTCCATTTCTAGATACCGACAAGTATCAGTTTTGTAAGTTTTTGGATTGACTCGGTCGGGATTCGAACCAACGGGAAGCCAGTCAGTGGCGCTCTTAACCGAAGCAGCCACACCGCCTAGTGGGACTTTGTACTCTGAACTCAATGACACCAGACAGTGGCGTTATTCTGTCACTTTTTGTTACAGATACTTCCGCCTTGGGGGCGTTACCTGCCTCTAATGAATTGTAGGTTAGACAGAGGAGGTCTCAGCGGAAATGGGGCTCCAGGTTAAAAGTATATATTTGGTGGTGTTTTCTTTTTTGTCCCCATTTGTAACTGTGACAAGCAGTGATTTGACCTCTTATAAATGTTAAATGCGCGTAATAACCGGGGGGCAGTAACTGATGTGACTTTACCTTCATTTCAGAGTCATGTCTGTAGTCACCAGGGCTCTCTCTCTCTCTCTCTCTCTCTCTCTCTCTCTCTCTCTCTCTCTCTCTCTCTTTACACACACACACACACACACACACACACACACACACACACACACATATATACATATATATATATAGTATTGTTGGGACCCAAATAAAGCGATCCATATGGGGGGGGGGGCGATCTGTGGATGTGGTCGGTTGGAGAGGTTTTACTGTATATATATATTAATATCGATATTGATATTTATTATTAAATAACCCATGGTCTATGTGCTTACTATTCATCAAGTTTCTCGCAAAACAACAACCTGAAAACTGTCCCTAAAACATACCTGGTGGCTGTTACTAGTGTTAGAACTTAAAATCTGTTCATTTATTGAATTTCTTTGTTTTTATTCCTGAAAATTACAGGCTATGCAGCTAACTAAGTGTAGTAGTCTGTGCTAACCTCTCAGGCAAGGAGCCACATATACACGGTAGGCATGGGTAGGGTGGTGACATTAGGCAACCTAGGTGGTGTAATGGTTAACACACTGGCCCAGAATGCATGAGATGTCAGTTCGATTCCTGCTCTATGCGCAATATTTCCCATTTTCATCACCCTCCACAAATATAATTTTACCATTCAGTATGGTTGTGGGGATTTGGCCACCATCCTCCTACATGCTGATCTTTCTAGCTAACATAAGTATACTCTGCAACAGCCCCCCATTCACTTGTTCATACCGTGCATATTGCTGCCAATTGCTAACGGCAAAGGGCCTTGAGAGAGAATAGAGACAAGTCCTCCATTGCCACAACATATTATTAAGACTCTGCTAAGATCCAGCCAAATCATGAGCGATTGGTTGGTTATTGGTAATTTACGTCCTGGCAACATCTAAGGTGATATCAGGACGGGTACCAACTTTTGACAGTGCGCACTCATGGCGACTTTATAGTGCTGTCCCACTGGGAAATCAGGCTGCCAGCACCATGACCCAATATCTCACTCAGTCACGTTATCCTGACAATGAGATAACCAGTCCTTGCCCTATCCTATTAATGCCGAGCGCCAACTTGGAAGCGACAGGTATCAATGTTATAAGTCATTGGTTTGACTCGACCGGGAGCCGAACTCCCGATCTCCCGCACGGGAGGCACACGCTCTACTGATTCGTCCACCCCGCCTGCTGGTCTCCCTTATAACTATATAAGTCCTCATGCAGCACTTCTTGGGGGGGGGGGGGGCGGGGGGGGGGTGGGGGAGGTGTTCTGCTGCAGGTTAATTTTCTGTTGATTCTTTTTCATGTTCCATGTTTTGCTTTTCTTGTTTGCTCACAGAGCAAGGCAAACCGTCCTGTTCCTGAACTGGGGCCGTATGCAGGAGTCAGTGTTAGCGAGGAAAAACGGTGTTTGTCGGCAATTCCGGTTTAGCGGTGAAAAATGGTATGCACGAGTCAGTGTTAGGCCGAACACCAAAGGCTTAACCGGTGTTACCTTACCCCTAAAAAATATTAGGTTTAGCGAGTTTATTAGGCCCAAATCTATTCAATGCTGTCATATTTAACAGAATTACATACGCAATAAGTGAAATTTTATCAATTTAACCCTAAATTCGAAGCGTTATTATGGCTACCGCCGCATTGGCGGCGATATTAATGGTTATATTTTCGAATCGACGAGCGTAGGGTAAACAAACCGCCGCCGCCGCCAGTATGGAAAGCGACGTCGATGCGGCGGCGGCGCCGATTTGTTTACTTTACGTTCGTCGATTGGAAAATATAACTATTAATATCGCCGCCAATGCGGCGGTAGCCTTAATAACGCTTCGAATATAGGGTTAATTTGAATAAATTTCACTTATTGCGTATGTAATTCTGTTAAATATGATCGCATTGAATAGATTTAAGCCTAATATATGGGTACAGATGCAGAGGGATTTCCCAAATCTATAAATATATTCACGGTTAGCTATAATGAAAGTGTTACGCGCTCCTGCATACGACTTGACACAGTTCCCGACGTCGGCGATAGCTAATCGGTAATAGGCTGTAACACCAAAAGCCGCTATCACCGACTCCTGCATACGGGCCCAGGGGCCATATGCAGGAGTCGGTGTTACCGAGCCAAAATGCGTTTAGACGGGATTTCTGGTTTAGCGCCGAAAAGTCGGTATGCACGAGTCAGTGATATGCCTAACACCACAAGCTTAAACTAGGTTAAGCTAAACCAGAAACATACGTGGTTTAAAGTTGCATGGTCCGATGAAATATAATTTTGTCAAAATTGAAACAACTACTTACATTTGATGCTATATATCCAACTTAGATACTGGTGCATTAGCTAATGATTTGGGACAGTATATACAGAAGAACCAGTGAGTTTATAACCTCACCCCTTTGAACACTCAGTTTGAAACACCCATTATGCAGGAAGGCCATTAACCAATTAGGCCAATCTCGTGACCCCATTAGCCCCCCCCAACCAAGTAGGCCTGCTGTGCAGGGTCATAGAGGGGAAGGGGATATGAGGTGGATGTGTGTGTATATGTCTGTGTGTTTCCTGACCTGACTTTACAGAGACACAGAGACAGACATACACACAGACATACACACACAGACATACACACACAAGACATACACACACAGACATACACACACAGACAGACACCCATAGATAGGCACACACAGACAGACATGCACAGACAGCAGACACATACACAGAAACACACACACATGCACACACCCGACATACACAGACACACATACACCCAACCTGACTTTGCAGAGAGAGAGCCAGCCACACACACACACACACAGACACCCCCAGACAGACATACACACAGACAGACATGCAGAGACATACACACTTAGACATACACACACAGACACACACATATATATATACATACAGACACACACTAACATACACACATGCATACACACATGCATACACACATACATTACCACCCATATATATATACACACAGACAGACACACAGATAGACACAGACAGACATGCATAGACAGCACACACAGACACACAAACACACATACATGCACACACCTGACATACACAGAGACACATACACCCGACATGACTTTGCAGAGATAGACACACACACACAGACACATAGACAGCCGCACACAGACAGAGGCAGACACACACATACATGCACACACATACATACACACAGACACACACACATACAGACATACACACCCATACACACACATACATACACAGACACACATACACCCGACCTGACTTTGCAGAGAGAGAGACACACACACAGACAGAGGCAGCCACACACATACACACCCACAGATATACACACAGACGCACATACACACATACATTACTACACATACATATACACACACACATATTCACACACACACAGACACACATAGATAGACACACACAGACATACATGCATAGACAGCACACACAGACACAGAAACACACAGACATGCACACACCTGACATACACAGACACACATACACCCGACCTGACTTTGCAGAGAGAGACACACACAGACAGAGACACATAGACAGACGCACACAGATAGAGGCAGACACACACACATACATACACACACATACATACATACATACCCACACATACAGAGAAACACAGAAATACACACACACAGATACATACAGACATACATAGACAGACACAAGCAGACAACAGACACACATTATATTTAGTTAAAAACCCTAGTGCCATATGGGCCTATGGCACTAATCCAGTCCCAGAATGTTACCAACCCAAACAGAAATACCTACCTACAGCCCTGTAAGGTTCCAGGTCATCTCACATCACGTGGTCACCGCGAGACGACCATCTGGGTCATAGCCACAGGACTTTTGACAAGCTTGTCGAAATTATTTTTAGTTCTTTCAGCTCATATTACTTCAAAACTAATCATCTTTAATCAAAATCACTCCGGACTAATGATTAGTAGCTTGTAACGATCAATTTGATATATTTATCTAAAAAATAAGACAAAAATTCAAGTGCCATCGGACCATGCAACTTTAAGGTTGGTGTTAGGTATCGATTAAGCCCAAATCTATTCAATGGCATCATATTTAACAGAATTACATACGTAATAAGTAAAATTTCATTAAATTAACCCTAAATCCGAACCAATATTAACGCTGCGCCGCATTGGCGCCGATATTAATATTGTCAAATCGAATCGACGAATGTAAACTAAACAAATCGCCGCCGCACGCCGGCAACAGGCTCAGCAATATAGGGTATTCACGTGACGACACGAACCGGATGCGCGGCCATTGTGGCGATATCAACCAGTAAACATCCCATAGAGTTTGGCTGTACGCGCAGTGGAAAACGTGTATTTCATTCAAAATTAATAGAATTCCGGAACCCTAACGTTAAAAATTTAATATAATCTATTCGTTGAATATGTTTTCTATATGTGTACCAAGCAGTTTGTTTCTAAGTGGTGTAGTTTTAGAGATATTTCACTTTTTCTGTATGAAGATTGCTCACGGCCATTGACAATGCACTGGCACTGACACTCAGAATATCCCAACTTTCACTATTATCTCTTGTTTTTAATACTTTCAGCGTAAATTGCTCTTAGGTTACATTAAATACTTCAGATCTTCCTCTTCAATCGCGCATTAAGATATTTTTAATCGATCCAATGAAAGCTTTTAAATTTATTTTACAAAAATAAATGCTCCACATAGACATAGCATTGCCGTATTTTACCATTCGCGGGCAGTTTGCCGGTACGCGCAGTGCAAAACGTCGATTTTATTCAATATTTATAGAAATCCAGAACCATAACCTTAAAAATTTAATAGTCTTATTGGTAAACATGTTTTCTATATGTGTACCAACCGATTTGTTTCTAGGTGGGTTAGTTTTATAGATATTTCACTTTTTCTGTATGAAGATTGCTCATAGCCATTGAGTTTGCAGTGTGACAGTGTGTTATTATTGTGGTTACTATCGCCATAATGGCCGCGCTTCCGGTTTGCGTGACGTGAGTGCATACCCTATATAGCTACTGGCTGGTGCTGGGCGGTGTTAGGCGATATTAATATTGTCAAATCGAATCGATGAATGTCAAATAGCGTTACTCGCCGGCAACAGGCTCACCACTAAGAAGACTGCGGCAATTTGTTTACTTTACGTTCGTCGATTCGAAAATATAAATATTAATATCACCGCCGTTACGGCGGCAGCGTTAATATTGCTTCGAAGTTAGGGTTAATTTCATCAAATTTCACTTATTGCGTATCTAATTCTGTTAAATATGATAGCATTTAATATATTTAAGCCTAATATATGGGTACAGACGCAGAGGGATTTCCCAAATCTATAAATATATTCATTAGCTATAATGAAAGTGTAATGCCCAGTACACACCTAGCGTATACGATCGTTTTCCCCGCACCCACCTAGCGTATACGACCTAAAACTGCCCCAAAATCGTGAGGTGTGCACTCCCCTAGCACACCTACCGATTGCGATTCCCGATTTTTAGGGCTAAAACGGTAGGTGTGCGCTAGGATTACGATTGCGATTCCCGATTCGAAAAATGAATCGGCCCGATTTCAGTTTTAAGCGGATCGGGAGTTTTAGTGCGCGAATCCTATACGCTATGTGTGTACCTGGCATTACGCGCTCCTGCATACGACTTGACACAGTTCCCGACGTCGGCGATAGCTAATCGGTAATAGGCTGTAACACCAAAAGCCGCTATCACCGACTCCTGCATACGGGCCCTGCAGGTGTCCGTGTTATAGAGCAAACGCGGAGCGTTGAAAGTCACTCTTGATGGGAGGGGGGGCGGGGGGGGGGATGCTATTTAACAGTGGATGCTCGAAATAGACTGGCCCAGATCACCCTTGTGGGGGAAGTCAATAACATACCTGCTATCAAATGGTGTGTGTGTAAGACAGATTATCAATCCATCATGTTGAGCTTCCCAGTATCGCCTTTGAAAGTTTGAATGTTGTGGTTGGTTGTTGGAGTTTTGCATCCTGGCAACATCTAAGGTCATGTCAGGACGGGTACCGACTTGTGACAGTGCACACTCATGGCGATTTTATAGTGCTGCCCCGCTGGGAGACCGGGCCCTCAGCACCTTGACCTGATATCCCAATCAGTCACGTTATCCTGACACTGAGCCAACCAGTCTGGAGTATTGTGTCACCGCCACATCAGGCCTGTCAACCCGCAGTGATGCATCGTGTGATTGATTTGGAGTGTTACGCCCTGGCAACAATTAAGGTCGGAATGGCCGAATTGGTACAAGTGCTAGCTTCCTCTGCTGAAGATCGTGGGTTCAAATTACTGGCGAGTCAGGCCAATGACTTGCAAAACTATTATTTGTCGCGACATAAGGCCCCGTTCACACGGGGCCCTTAAGTCGGCTCAACTAGTTCGCCTCATCTAAGTCAACTCAGATCGAGCATGTGAACGTGCCGTTGGGGTGAATTAGGGCTAAGCCGACTCAACTAGTTCGCCTCAAGTAAACCGCTTCGCGAGGTGGAATAAGCCCCGTTCACACAGCACAACTTTAGGCCGAACTAGATAAGACAAACTAGATGAGGCGAACTAGGCGTGAAAGTGTGTCGTGTCCACACAGGCAGTACTTGGGTCGGTTTAAGGCGGAAATCGATGTCTGCGCATGAGCAAGTCCATACTAACCAGCGCCAGTTTCGGTTCGTCGACGTCACCACGAGAGAGTGTGGGTTCGACCCAGATATGTATTGACTGAATCGTATTGTTTTCGAACGGTCAAAACTTCTGCTCTGCAGTGAAAACCTAAAAATAAATGATGAAAAAGATATCTGTGCACAGCTAGCAGTTTCATCAACCAAATTATATAATATGCGCTTTTGATCGACCAGAAAATCAACAGAGTCAGGTCTCGACTGCGCATGCGTGTGACGTGCTTAAGCCACCTCAAGTAAACCGCTACTGTCCACACAGGCAAGGTGGGCCGACTTAAGCTAGTTCGCTTCGTCTAGACTACCTCGCGAGGTGGTTTACTTGAAGCGAACTAGATGAATCGACTCAGCCCTAATCCACTTCAGCGTCGAGACCATGTGGCCAATGTGAGCCGAACTAGACAAGGCATATGTATATGTATGTATATATGCATGGATAAGCATATTTATGCATATATGTATGTATGCATAATATATGTAAGTATGTGTGTATGTGCATGGATACAAACTAATTCCCCCTTAAACCGGCCTAAGTAATACGTGTGTGAACATGACAGACCTTCAAAACTCTGTATGTGTAAATGCACCGCTAGTTCGACTCAGTTAGTTCGCCTCATCTAAGTCGGCCTACCAATGTACGTGTGACCACGGCTGTAGAGTGGCGCCTGGCATTACTATGATGGGGACATAGCAGGGTTGATTGGCTCAGTGTCGGGATAATGCGATGAAGCGGGATATTAGGTCATGGTGCTGGCATACAGTCTCCCAGTATGGCAGCACGATAGTATTGCCATGAGTATGCAATCAAAAGTTGGTACGTTTCCTGATACGGAGCGGGACGGAGCTCAGACGGTAGTGTCCAGCTGTGTAGGTGTGGGTCATCCGATCGATCCTGGTCAGTGGACACATTTGCAGTTTGGGCTATTTTCCGTTCCAACCAGTGGTCCACAACTGGTTCATCAAAGGCTGTGGTATGTGCTGTCTTGTCTGTGGGAAAGTGCATATCAAAGACCCCTTGCTGCTTATCGGAAAGAGTAGCCTATGTGGCGGCAGCATGTTTCCTCTATGTGTCAGAATGATCAAATGTTTGAAGTCCAATATCCGATGATAAAAATCAATGTGCTCTAGAGGCGACGTTAAATAAAACAAATTGTTGTCTACCCTGACCTTAAATGTTGCTAGGATGTCAGACCTCAACAAGCAAACACAAAATCTAAGGTCATATCAGGGCGGGTATCAATTTCTGACGGTGCATACTGATGGTGGCTTTATAGAAATGGTCTGCATGGGACTGCACTTGCCACTCTGTCCACTTGCCACTCTGTTCCCTTGTCACTCTGCCAACTTGTCACTCTGTCAACTTATCTCCCTGTCCCCTTGTCACCCTGTACACTTGCCACCCTGTACACTTGCCACTCTGTCCACGTGCCACTCTGTCCACTTGCCACTCTGTTCATTTGTCACTCTGTTCACTTAATATTCTGTCTACTTGTCACTCTGTCCACTTGCCACTCTGTCCACTTGCCATTATGTCCACTTATCACTATGTCCACTTGTCACTCTGTCCACTTGTGACCTTGTACACTTGCCACTCTGTCCACTTCCCACTCTATCCATTTGCCACTCTGTTCACTTGTCAGTCTGTCCACTTGTCATTCTGTGCACTTGCCACTCTGTCCACTTGTCACCCTGTCTACTTCTCTCCCTATCCACTTCTCACTATCCACTTCTCACTCTGTCCACTTGCCACTCTGTCCACTTGCCACTCTGTCCACTTGTCACTTTACCACTTGTCACTCTGTCCACTTTTCATGCTATCTAGGTCTCACTGTCCACTTGTCACTCTGTCCACTTGTCACTCTATCCAGGTCTCACTGTCCACTTGTCAGTCTGTCCACTTGTCTCTCTATCCAGGTCTCAGTGTCCACTAGATAAAGTATTCACCCGGTACTCGCAGTACACCGGTGAATACCAACCCTATATAAAAACGGTTGAAAAAGCGGGTTAATGAATTGAGAGCCTAATTTCACAATCTAAGAAGCAACAATTATTCTTTACATATGTCTTATTGATAGCCCGCAACCTTTGAGTTGAAAAATATAATATAATATCTAGTTTAATAAGATTTAAAAGTGAAATCGACGGCGTTCTGCGGCCGCCATCTTGTCTTTTTGCATTCTCTCCCATTTCACCAAGTCTGTGCCGATATAAGTAACCATTTGACACTGGAGGCAGGCATTCTACTTGCTGTTCCATACTAAAGCTATTTTCGCGCGTATTTACAGTACGTTGTCGTTCACCCGTGTACTACAAGTACCGGGTGAATCTTTTATCTATGTCCACTTGTCACTCTATCCATGTGCCGCTGGACACTTGTTAGTCTGTCCACTTATAGTCTCAGGCATGGACTTCTTGGTACCATTTAGGGCATTCAACCTCGAGCCACCCGCCCTTGGCTTTCCACACAAATAGGGCGTAATCGATTAATCAACTCAGGTCACCCGAGCCACTTACAGACTCGGGTTGAATAAATGAATACGCTTGGGGTGGACAAAATGGTGGCTTAATCTGAAACTTAATTTTTTTTTTTAAATAACCGATAGAAATACAGTAAAATAGGATTTTAAGTATTTTATGATTGTAGAAGCTGAAAATCGGGGTTATTAAAAAAAGTATTAAAACAACACGTAAGAGTTGTACCGGTAGCTGTTATATTACAGGTACCTGCACAGATGTGATGTCATCGCTCCTAGCAAACTCCAGCCAAGAGGACTGGGGTCGGATCGTTTTGCACACGGCACGTGTATTTCTCGACTCCACTCGCGGTGTTCGATTTAAAATTCTGACGACTCGGGTGACCCGAGTCGCACGGGTCGTGTTAATCGATTACGTCCCCTGTGTCTACATTTTACAACTACTGTAATTGGCCCTGCGTCCACACCGCTATCAATTATAATTTATTGTGCTCACCTCAGGCGACCAGCAAAACCATAACAATTGGCAATACAAATAAAGGTTAGAGATAGAGTAAAACCAGTATAGACAGAGACAATGATGAGATATACCAATTACATTCCTGTCTCTTCAATGGAAACATGTTGATATAAGTTGCCACTACTAGTATGATTTGATCTCATTTAAATGTATGAATTCTTTAAAGTGATTTTGGAATTAACGTATTTGTTTTGTCGCCTTAATTTTGATATTATTGTTAGCGTAGTCCGGGCATTCCGTGTTAGTAAGGACGGTGTGGTATTCAATGGAATAATGTCTCAAATATTAGTTTTATTGAGCTAGTTTCATAGTATCCCGCTATTATTAAAGGGCAAAATATTAACTTCATTAAGCTAGTGTCCACAGCATATGATAGTCATACTAGACTTGCTTGTAAGTTGAAGTATTACTGAGATTCTTACAAATCTACAAATACGAAGATATAAGGTAAAATCACAAATTTAATCATTTTATTGACCTACTGTCCGTATAGTATCCAACTGTCATAGGATAAATTTGCTAAATTCTTAATTTATTAAATTTATTAACCCAGTTTCTGTAGTAATCAACTCTGAAACAGGGAACGAGTAAAGTCACAACATTATTAATTCTATTTGTATTAGTTTCTATAGTATCCCCAATGGCAAACTATTTATTTCAGTAAGATAGTTTCTGTTGTATGCAACTATCAAAGGGTAGAATCGAAAATGTTTTAATTTTATTGAGTTAGTGTCAATAGTATCCAACTATCGAATCAGTCGCTAACCAGTTGAGGTCATAAACATGAACGCACCATGGGAGGACTGCTGAGGGCCAGTTTCGTACACAGCCAACCACGTGAGTCCCAGATTTTTCCATGTTCAGCACCTTTTACTTTCTGCACAGCCTCAGGTGTCGAACGCCATGCTCACATGAACAAATCAGGTGCACGCTATAATCTCGACCCCTGTAGCTAAACGAGGGTATTTCATTTTTATTATATGCCATTTGACCCTAGCTTTTATTTAACCGCGGGTATTATCTTTATGTTAACTGTTACCTTTTATTTAAGCTGTTTTTAGCACAAGCAATGAATTGTGGGATATGTCCATTCTGTTTGAAGCACCCTCCTGAGCCTGTCTCCACGGCCGTAATCGATTAACACGACCCGGGCGACTCGGGTCACCCGAGTCGTCAGAATTTCAAATAGAACACCGTGAGTGGAGTCGACAAATACACGTGCCGTGTGCAATACAACCCGACCCCAGTAACCCACCTCTTGGCTGGGGTTTGCAAGGAGCGATGACGTCACATTTGCGCTGGTACCGTCCTGCAGCATAACAGCCACCGGTACCAGTCATACATTTTTGTTGTTGGTAATAACATAGATTAATGAAATGGAAATATCACTAAACTATGCCATCATAAAAATAGCTAAATCATATTTTGCTGTAATTATATCGGCTACTAAAAAAACTAATAAAACGGCCACCATTTTTGTCACCCGAGCGTGGAGAAGCTTATTCGATTATTCGACCCGAGTCTGCAGGATGTGCGCATGCGCCAAAAAGTGGCTCGGGTGACCAGAGTCGATTAATCGATTACGCCCCACAGTGTCCGTTGTGACGTCACAACCTATGGCATGCCCACATACGTGACACACACAAGTTGGAAGACCTGTCCATTATTTAAAGTTGCATAGTCCCATGGTTTTGAGTTTCTGTCATTTCTGAAATAAATATATTAGGGTGATCGTTATAAACATGCTAAATTAATTTGAGCAAGCACATCAAAACTCTCACACCATAGGCTTCTGCAGTAACAGGTTCTATTAACTTGCCCCAGTATTCCCTTCTGTGTGGTGACACATGTTTAATAAGTGCACCAGTATCTAAGTTAGATATGTAGAATCAAATTGAGATAATTGTTTCGGTTTTGAAAATTTAATGTTTTCATCGGACTATGCATCTTTAAGACAATGAATTAATATTAAATACTATTTCGGCGTCTTTATTTGTACAATAGTTAATTCCAGTACACAACAATCTACTCTCCACATCACCCTTATATAATTGATAATTATGTTACATAGTGTCATTGATTTATAAACAAATGAGTTATACATGGCAAGCCTCCCTTTCGATCATGCTTATAGGCGTTTGAAATAGCCTTCTGAATAAACGATTTCCACCACCAATCCACCATCTGATAGCAATGGAAGAACTGATGTTGCGGGTAGCAACTGACAGTACATCATGCGCTCTGTAAAAGGTCTTATGGAGGATTTCCACCACTAACCTGCCCTCTGGCATCAGTGGTGGAACTAATGTTGTGGGTAGCAGCTCACCGTGCAGCAAAAGGTTGGTTTTATTTAACGACACCTCTAGAGCACATTGATTTTTTTATCATCAGCTATTGGACGTTAAACATATGGTCATTCTGAAATGTTTCTTTGGAGGAAACCCACTGCCGCCACACACGCTAGTCTTTCCGATAAGCAGCAAGGGGTCTTTTATTTCCACTTTCCCACAGACAGGACAGCACATAACACAGCCTTTGATGAACCAGTTGTGGACCACTGGTTGGAATGGAAAATAACCTAAACTGCAAATGGGTCCACTGAGCAGGATTGATCAAATGACCTACACCTTCACAGGTGGACACGCTACTGCCTCAGCTACGTCCCGCTCTCTCACTGTGCATCATGCTCTCTGGAAAAGATCTTATATAGGATTTCCACCATTAGTCCACCCTCTGATGGAAGTTATGTTGTGGGTAGCAGCTCACTACACATGAAAAGGTCTATTGTTTTTGATCAGTCAGTGGCCATAACTACATATTGTCATGGCCAATAATTAACATGCACTGATATCATGTCCTTAACCAAGTGCTATCACCTATATTCATTTATTCATTTATATATTTAATCAATTCTGAATAGTGTTGATAGGACAATCCATGGGACTGAATGCTCGCACAAGAACCACTAATATGAAAATAAATAGAAGCATTGCAATTCATTGTTAGTGCGCTATCACTACATTATGGTAATGTTGTAGGCTGTACTGATGTCATGAGGCAATGTGCTTGCCACATACAGGCATGGCTCTGTTCGTTTCATCACATAGCCCAGGTAGCCCAACGGTTTAGAATGCTCGTCTCGGAATGGCAGGACTGTGGGCTTTAGTCTGTCTAGGCACATCGTCTTATATGTTTGCAATACGACACAGACGCTGGTGCTGTTACCAGGATATTGTACATGCTATGCATTGTTTTGTTGTTGAACCTGCCCTGGTCATGGATATGTCAATGCATTGTGCGTGTGTTGCCAACTGGAAGCATTACACGAGTTGCCTATATCAGGGTCCGAACACATGTGAAGATATGGAATTCAAGGCTATTTCAAGGCTTTTCAAGGCTTTGATAGGCATTTAAGACTATTTTTCAAGGCCTTGAAATGGGGCAAATGAAGGTCAAGACTTTTCAAGACTTTCCAGGCCCCGTACAGACCCTGGTATATAAAACGTTTAGGACACGTGCAACTCCAGGAGGCCAATTGTAGTAAGCTGCACCGAACTCACTTAGCAAGCACTCACATAGACAGATAGACGTCGGTAGATCGATTACATCAGGGAGCCTAGGTAGTGTAATGGTCAGGACGGTGATGAAATGGTGGAGATGTGTCGGAGCCCGATTCTGTCAATAGTGCGATTGTTTAGTTGAGTTGATCATCCGTTTTCCATGTTGGTAGATCGTGGGATTCGAACCACGGGTTCGAACCCTGGTCAAGTCAAACCAATGACATAAAAATGTATACCTGTCGCTTCCTAGCCAGGCGCTTGACATTATTAGGCCAGGGCAAGGACTGGTTGGCTCAGTGTCAGGATAATGTGACTGAGTGGGATATCAGGTCATGGTGCTTGTGGCCTGATCCCCCAGTGGGGCAGCACTATAAAATCACCATGAGTGCGCACTGTCACAAGTCGGTACCCATCCTGATATTATGACCTTAGATATTGCCAGGACATAAAACTCCAACAACCAACCATCTATCCAGGTCACACCCACACATCAGGCCGATTTACTTAGTTTATTCAAATACATTGTCATGGGAATAATCACAGCTGCTACCGGCGTAACATGAAATAACTCAGCTGAAGCCGCTAGTCTAGCGCGGCGGAAAGCCCATTGCCTGCATTGCTAAACCATTGACACTATTGTTACCTGGGATGTTTATCTTTAAAGCTGTCTAAAGATAGCATTCCATATATGCAGTATGCAAATGCGAATGTGTACAAGGTATGCAATTTGTGTGATCCCCAAAATACAAATACCCGTGCGTTTTCAGTCAGTCCATCCGATTTTGTATACACATTCACACCAATCGCTACAAGGAGCGATCCAGTTTGCCGTCTACGCAAATCGCATTTGCAGTCGGATATATGATATCAAAGCTATTGTATTTACATGTTTTCCATTTTATGTCACATTCGTATACCACATATATGGAATCCGAGATTAATGCGATTAAAGCATCACATTTTACAAGCCTGGGGACTTTTTAGATAGATTTTTATCATACATGGATTTTATCATACGTGGATTTGATCATACATGGACACAAATTAATCTGGCATGTTTTCACTTCAAATACATCCAAAGTTAACACTCCAAAAGAAAGGGCATTTTGAACTACGGTAAAAGTACTTGAACTTCCGTTGAAGCTAAACTAAATTGAATTATAATAATCAACCTAATATATTTATCTAAAAAGAAAATTACAATTGGCAGAAACTAAAAACTATTGGATTATGCAAATTTGAAGTTGCATACTCTGATGGTTCGGAGTTTCTGTCATTTTTTAGGATAACAATATTAGATCGATTATTAACATCTACCTTACTTTATAGTTTGAGTAACTTTTATTCTAAATGACTCAAATTTGAGATATTTGAAGTCAAACCATGACAAATTAATTTTGGCATGCACATCAAAATTCTCACACTATAGGTTTCGGCAATAACAGGGTTCTATTACATTGATTTAGTATCATTTCTAAGCGCACCAATATCTAATACCCCAGTCATACTAGGCTTGTGACCACTTGCGACAAAAGAAACCCCACATGTGGTCGCAGATTGTCGCAAGTGGCTGTAAAAGGGTCTCTATATTTGGTCTTCACTGACCGTTGGTCACTTTTTCGTCATTTTGGTAGTAACACAGTTGTAGGTCTAGCACCAAAAATCTCCTTGCGATCAAAATGGTTGCAAGTGGTCGCACGTCTAGTGTGACTGAGATAATGTTGGGTGTGTAGGATAAAATCTAGATAAGTGTTTTCTTTCGAAAATGTGATGCTTTCATCAAACTATGTAGCTTTAGCAGTGACGGAATGATTTTTTATAATCTCTGCGTTAGTGTCTTTTGTGAGCAAAATAGTTTTATTCAGTCGACTACTGCTGTCTTGTCGGGTCGTCGGGCCAGTTAAAGCTAAACATTAATAATAGCTGCCACATAAAATCGCGAGAGAGCAACTGGGCGTTGCCATGATTGCTTGGTTGGTTGTTGGAGTTTTATGTCCTTGCAACATCATAGGTCATATCAGGATGGGTACCAACCTATGACGGTGCACACTTATGGTGACTTTATAGTGCTGCCCCACACGGAAATTAGGCCACCAACACAATGAGCCGATATCCCAATCAGTCACATTATCCTGACACTGAGCTAACCAGTCCTTGTCCTATCCTATTAATGCCGACCGCCAAGCTAGGTTGCGACAAGTGGCAATTTGATAAGTCATTATTAATTTGACTACCGGGAACCGAACTCGCACGAGGCCCAGGCTCTACCAATTCGGCAACGGCGCCCGGTCGGGCGTTGCCATGGAGATCATGACTTGTGGGTGTGCACGCATGTAATGTTTACGTGTTACTTGTGTGACAGGATGGCCACCTCGTTATCATGATGATGGTTGTTATGATGAGAGTCGTGTGTATTGTGGTGATCATATGCAGTGCGTACCCACTAAACCGAACGGACGCGGTGGCCGAATCGGTAGAGCGCAGGCTTCCCGTGCGGAACGTCAGGAGTTCGATTCCCGGTCGAGTCAAACCATTGACTTACACAAATTGGTACTTCTTGCTACCAAGCCTGGCACTTGGCATTACTTGGATTGGCCAAGGACAGGTTAGCTCAGTATCAGGATAATGTGACTGAGTGAGAAATGGGGTGGTCATGGTGCCGGTGGCCTGATTTCCCACTGGGGCAGCACCATAAAGTCGCCATGAGTGTGCACTGTCACAAGTCGGTACCCGTCCTGATCTGACCTTAGATGTTGCTAGGACGTAAAACTCCAACAATCAAACCCACTAAACCCACCACTTCAACTAAAGAAGAGGCAAAATACGAAGAGGGAGATTCCAGCTCTAAATGTCATTACCCATATTATGTAAACACACACACTAAATTACATCTCACAACGAGACCCGTTAATAGATCAATATTATAGTGAAGAAGGATTAAGCAAAGCTATATATTTTCATTTTGTTGTTGATTACATTTGGTTGATCTCTTAGGCGGGTTGCAGTGTGGGCTGGTAGCTACAGTTTGATATGGACGCTGCCATTAGCCAGTTAGGCGTGTTTATAGGCCTAGAGCTGTGGGATCACCGACTAGGTAGCATTCGCGCACAGCAGAGGTTAGGAGCAGATGGGAGTCATCTTCAGGTAACTACTTGCTTCTCCAGCTCTTGTGTTTTTTTCTTCCTCCCACCCACCCTCAAATTATATCAATTGCATTCATTCCTTTGCAGGCATTTATAATTTGCACACGTTTCGGTACTTTTCTATTTCCTGGAGGTGTGAATTGCTGGTTTTTGGATGGTTACGATGTAAGATTGGCTAAATTGAATATTTCTCGACAGTGTGCATTTCAGAGTTTTGAAGGTGTAATTTAGTGAGATGTAATTTAGTGTAATTTAGTGTCCAAGATTAAAGTGACCATTTCTCAGCTATATGAATTACTGGTATTTGGAAGGTCACTATGAAAGGTTAGTTAAACTGTCTATTTCCCAGCAGTGTGCATGACTGGAGCTTGGAAGATCACAACGTAAGATTACTTGAATTTACTTTTTCTCGGCAGTACGAATTGCTGTTGCTTGGACGGTCACAACATAAGATTAATTAAATTGACTATTTCTCGACAGTATGAATTGCTGATGCTTGGAGGGTCACAATGTAAGAGTAGTTAAATTGACTAATATCGGCAGTGTGAAGTGCTGGTGGTTTGAAAGTCACAATGTAAGATTAGTTAAATTGACTATTTCTCCACAGTATGAATTGCTGATGCTTGGAGGGTCACAGTGTAAGATTAGTTAAATTGACTAACATCGGCAGTGCGAAGTGCTGGTGGTTTGAAAATCACAATGTAAGATTAGTTAAATTGACTATTTCTCATCAGTCCCAGTTGCTGGTGCTTGGAAGGTGACAGTGTAAGATGAGTTAAATTGACTATTTCTCGGCAGTATGAATTTCTGGTGTTTGGAAGGTCACAGTACAATGTTGACTGTTTCCTTGGCGATGTTCCAATGCCAACGTGTACTGTGGACACTGTGGCTCGTTGTGGTGGTACTTAAAGCTGCATAGTCCGATGAAAACTTAAAATTTTCAAAACCAAAATAATTATCTAGATTTGATTCTACATATCTAACATAGATACTGATGCACTTATTAAACATTTGTTGTCACATATGAGGGGATACTGAGTCACATGTTACTGCAGAAGCATATGGTGCCAGGTTGCCAAAATTAATTTAGTATGTTTCCATTTCAAATATCTCAAAAGTTAGTGATTTAAAATAAAAGTTACTTCAAACTAAAGTAAGGTAGATTATAATGAACAACCTAATATGTTTTATCTCAGAAAATGAGATAAACTCAAAACCATCGGACTATGCAACCTTAAGTGTACAAGGTGTCCACTTAGACTCGGGTAAAGCTGCCCCTCATCCGGCAGGTACTAGCACCCTCCTTCCCAAACACTCGCAGAGGGACCGGACGCGGTGGCCCAATCGGTAGAGCGCAGGATTTCCGCGCGGAAGGTCGAGAATTCAATTCCCGGTCGAGTCAAACCAATAACTTACAAAATTGATACGTGTTGCTTCCTAGCCAGGCTCTTGGCATTATTAGGATATCAGGTCCTGGTCCTGGCAGCCTGGTCTCCCAGTGGGGCGGCACTATAAAGTCGCCATGAGTGCGAAATATCACAGGTGAGGATCCGTTCTGATGTGACCTTACATGTTGCCAGGATGTAAAACGCCAACAACCAACCACTCACAGAGTGCCGTCAGTGTACCAGACTGGAGGACACACCATGGAGGGAAAGGAAAGTTTGTTTTATTTAACGACACTTCTAGAGCACTTTGATTTTTATCATGGGCTATTGGACATCAAACATATAGTCATTCTGAAATATTTCTTTGGAAGAAACCCACTGCCACCAGATAGGCTACTCTTTCCACTAAGCACCAAGGGGTCTTTTATATACACTTTTCCCACAGACAGGGCAGCACATACCACAGCCTGTTGTAGACTACTGGTTGGAACGGAAAATAACCCAAACTGCAAATGTGTCCAGTGAGCAGGATCGATAGGATGACCGACACCTTCACAGGTGGACACTCTACCGCCTGAGCTACGTCCCGCTCCCCACCCTGGAGGGGTGACGGGGGCTCCATGGCCCCGATCCAACCGTGGACGCACCTTCCACAATAGACACTGCGCACAGGTGAAGCCTATTATGCACACATAAACAACAGAGGTCAGGTCCCTCGGGGGACCTACCTGTCTCCCAGCGGCAGACAAAAACAACACAACAAAAATCACACCTCCGAGCCTAACGTTGCCCCAATGCATTAAAAAGACATTCCGATCTTTAAAGATGCATAGTCCGATGGTTTGGGGTTTCTGCAATATATATATATATATATATATATATATATATATATATATATATATATATATATATATATTCTTTTTTTATGTCGATAAATACATGAGGCGTGATGTGCATCTGGTTTAGCTTGGTGGTTGTTGGAGTTTTACATCCTGGAAACATCTGAGGCCATGTCAGGACGGTTATTGACTTGTGACAGTGCACACTCATGGCGAATTTATAGTGCTGCCCCACTGGCAGACCAGGCCACCATCACCATGGCCTGATATCCCACTCAGTCACATTATCATGACACTGAGCCAACCAGTCGCTCCAGTGAGATTATATTTGCTCTCATCTTTTTTCTTGAAGATTTATACTGCTTGTCATGGATAAGTCTGAATATACTTGTTTTCACCATTAGACAGTTTGGCGACAGAAAGCCCGAGCCTACACTTTTACCGGCCCACGGGATTTTTAACCTCCCACACCACATAGACGTGGTATGAGAGCAACTGGCCTTTGATGACGCTGTAAGTTATACACAGCAGTGGAAATCCAAATTGGCAGAGGTGGGGAGGGCACCGGGAATCGAACCCCTGACCTTCAGATTAGGAGTCTGACCTAGAAAAAAGTCAGACCACGAGTGCGCACTGTCACAAGTCGGTACCCATCCTGATATTATGACCTGCCACAGAGAACACCAAATCGGACCGTGTGTGCATTACAGTTTTGTTGTTGGTCTAAGTTGAAATGCATGTAGCATAACCAACAGTGCCCGCCATTCCCATTTAAAAGGACACTTAATTGGCGAGCCTGATTATTAAAATAAAAAAATGTAGAGAATATTTAAGTTCAATCAGCAAATGTATATAACAAGTTGTACGCTTTATTCCTGCTGTGTACACAGTAATTTAGAATATATGTGAATTTATATTCTGTAAAAAAATGATTGTATGCATGACTTCATTTGGTATTCTCAACTGTATTCTTCTAAATGAAATAGACTTGTTTTTTTTTGGGGGGGGGGAGGGATGTGGTTAGATTTTTTGCCAATTATGAAACAACCATTTATTGAGAAGCCCTATGCTCGGGGAATTAAAAAAATCTAATTGATTGGAAACATGATGTCATTCGGTATTCCCAACTGTATTCTCCTAAAGATGTTTGTTTGTTTGTTGTTGTTTTACCTCCTAACAACATCTAAGGTCATATCAGGACGGGTACCGACTTGTGACAGTGCGCACTCATGGTGACTTTATAGTGCTGTCCCACTGGGAAACCAGGCCGCCGGCACCATGACCTGGTATCCCACTCAGTCACATTATCCTGACACTGAGCACACCAGTCCTTGCCCTATCCTAATAATGCCGAGCGCCTGGCTAGGAAGCGACAAGTATAAATTTTAAAGTCATTGGTTTGACTCGACCGGGACTCGAACCCACGATCTACCAGCACGGGAGACGGACGCTCTAACTCATTCGGCCATCCCGTCTGATTTCTCCTAAAGAAAATAGACATGGTTTGAGAAAAGAAAAATGATGTGGTTAGATTGTTTGGCCTATATGAAACAACCATTTATTGAAAAGCCCTGATGTTCGGGGAATCAAAAGACAGATTAATTCCCAGCAAGAACCGAGCCGCCCGTCATTGATGACGCTCGATGACAAGTTTCACCTGTTTCACAGGCTTTCTTTTATCAGAAAAATGAGAGTCAGGTGCCTGAAGTTTATTTTATTTTTCAAACCACGTTAACTGAATAAATTCTACTCACTTTGCGCCCTGAATAAGGCTTTGTTGCGACACGGCATAAAATCACAATCAATCAATCAATCAACCAATCAATCAATATATTATCGAAGAAGTTGATAATGGTCGGTAGTCTCATGATGGTGGTTAGAAGCATGGTTTTGATGGCTCTTTACTTATGTCCTTGTGATATTATTTGTCTATGAAATTGAAGTAATTATAACCGGGGGCTTAACCAATCCACATGCAGTTCCACACGAAAGCTATAGGCGGAGTTCTAGGAAATTATTTACACTGCACAAAAACAACAAGTTAATCTAAAAGAGCCCACTCGCATAAATATTTCGCTGAAATGCATCCACCATACCTTATCTGTACTTGTAGGCTGCTAAGTATATTCGTTTCATGAAAAGCATCCCAGTTTATATTAAATATACTGTATTTATACACACATATATAAGTATATTTAATATATATATAAGTATATTTAATATATATAAGTATATTTAATATATATATATATAAATTATAGTATATTTAATATATATATATAAATTATAAGTATATTTAATATATATAAATTAAAAGTATATTTAATATAATAAATTATACGTATATTTAATATATATAAGTGTATTTAATATATATAAGTTTATTTAATACATATAAGCTTATTTCATATATATATAAGTATATTTAATATATAAGTTAACTGGGATGCTTTTCACGAAACAAATATATTTAGCAGCCTACAATTACAGATAGGGTGTGATGTGTCCATTACACCGAAATATTTATGTTATTGGGCTCTTTTATATTAATTTGTTGCTTTTGTGTTGTGTTTTTTTAAATATTTTTATTGAGGCTGTATTTATACTGTCCATAGCATATAAGCCCGGGTACCCAGGCTTGTTTTCAATGCTTGCCAGTTGTAGTGTTGGTGTTATCTTACCACACAGTAGCTGCTGATAAGGTATTTGATTGCCTGCATTTCAGTAGCAGATAGATAATTGGTTGGTATGGTTAGTAGCCTATGTTAGTTTTTAAATTTTCTTGGCATATATGTATAATTTGGCATTTGCTGCCGACACGGCATGAAACCATCACCAACCAACCAACCAGCCTTGGAACTAGCTGTGTTCATTACAGGGTAGTTTCCTAGAACTTCTCATATAGCTTCGGTGTGGAAACTGCGTGTAGATTGGTTAAGCCCCCGGTTGCAATGTGATATTCACACTGCCAGCCCACCTGAGCCTACAGGCTTTCTTTGTGGTCTCCCCGACCGCAGTATCCTGTTCTGGACTTTTAACAGTTTGAACATATAGGTCACCCCTCAATGACCCCGTTGAGGTGGTACGGTGCGTGCGTGTGGGTATGTATGTGTGTGTGTGTATATATATATGTGTGTGTGTGTGTGTGTGTGTGTGTGTGTGTGTGTGTGAGGTGTAGGGTTCAGTCCATTGTAATCAAGCGCATATAAAGCTTGAAATTGGTACATGCCTATTGTGAAATGGAACGTTACCTTTTCTATATGGAATATATATACATATATATATATATATATATATATATATATATATATATATTTATGGAATTTAGTTGTTTAACAAAAAAACCGAAATAAAAAGTCATCTTTAATTCTAAATAAATTAATAGCATAATTGTATAAGTGTGTGTGTGGGGGGGGGGGGGGCGCCCATGCATATTTTAATGCAAACATGCATATTATAATTTATATACACACTTCCAAATATGTATAACTATATAAATTTACTGATTGTCTAGAATATAGTGGTAATCCCTTTTCTGTGGCGGTGATGATATCCGTTGCAATGGCACGTGACCTATACGACTTGATAAAAGTAATATCGGATTGTGTGTGTGTGGGGGGGGGGGGGGGTTACTGATTGTTTAATGGGACTGGTGGTGGATATTGTGGTTGTTTAATGGGACTAGTGATGGACATAGTGGTTCTTTAACAATTCTAGTGTCGTCCTGATATGACCTTAGATGTTGCTAGGACGTAAAACAACAACAAACAAACAATACTAGTAATGACCATAACAGTTCTTTAGCGGGACTGGCAATGGTCATAGTAGGTCTTTTACTGTGATACCGTGAAGTAATTTTAACAACGTTTCTCTACAAAGCTTTACGTTATGGTTTAATACAAATGCTTATAATAGACTACATCACGGTGCATTGTGGGATGGGTCAGAGCAAAATAACCCCCCAAAAAGCACATGGCACATGCTAATACAATGGGTGCAGCTATGAAATGTGCTAGTTTCAGATCATCTCAGCTCTTGTTTGAAACATAGAATACTAACTAAAAATATATATATAATAAATTAAGATATTAATCTTTTATCCAGCATCGCATTTACATCGATATAATCAGCACATCTTATGCCATGTGCATTTAGATTTAGAAAGATCTAGGCACTCAGACTAGTGTTAGAGCCACAGCCAGAGTAGTCAATGCATTGTCAATGGCAGTGAGTAATCTCCATACAGAAAAAGTAAAATATTGATAAAACCACACCACCTAGGCACAAACCGCTTGGAACACATATAGCAAACATGTTTAACAAAAAGATTATATTAAATTGATAAGGTTAGGGTTTTGGATTTCTATTAATTTTGAATAAAACTAACGTTTTTCAATGCGCGTATAGGCAAACTCAATGGCCGTACGCCTTTGCTTTGCTCCCAAGGCCGTTTTCAGCGCATGCGCAGTCGGAACCGTGATGTAGTCTATTCTGCTACAAAATCCCCATCGTTAGACTTAGAGCAATCAATATATATTCGGTTTGGTTAAGCTACGATAATATCTAAGCCGCATTGTTATTTAGTCTATCTCTGTACTTACACAGTTCGTCCCAATACTTTATTTGATGGAATGTGAATCTTACATTTAGAATTATTGCAATTTGGTTAGTTTGCACATTTTCAACTTGGATATTTTTCTTTGGTTAAGTAGTCATCAATCGTGCCTGGTCTGTGGATCCCCTACTAACACCATCGTATATTACCGGGCGCGGTGGCCGAATTGGTAGAGCGCGGACCTCGCGTGCGAGAGTTCGGTTCTCGGTCCAGTCAAACCAAGGACTTATCAAATAGACTACATCACCATTCCAGCCGCGCGGTGCATTGTGGGATGCGTGGAAGAAAAACAAACCCGCTAGAAGCACATGACACATGCTAAGACCCTGGGTGCAGCTATGAAATGTGGTAGTTTCAGCTCATCTCAGCTCTTGTTTGAAACAGGGAATACCAACTAAAAAATATATATATAATAAATTAAGATATTAATCTTTTATCTGGCATTGTATTTAGATCAATCTAATTAGCACATCTTATACCATCTGCATTTAGATTGAGAAAAACATGGGCACTCAGACTAGTGTTAGAGCCATAGCCAGAGTCAGTTTTACTCATTTTATTCATGTTTTTATTTATATCCTATGGTTAATAACATTTGTTGGGCTAGGAAATGGGTAGGGTTAATCAGACATTGGTTATATATTTCTTTGAAACAAGTTTTTGTTGACACATTTGTCATTTTAATATTTAGAACAAGAATTACTTAGGCCTATGTCTAATCAATGGTGATGTAAACATCAGCCTATAAGGTGTATGTTTCTTAGCTCAAAATGTTTAATTATGGAGAGTTGTGTCTTAAACATATTCATTATATTATTATACTGCATCCATCCATCCGTGTTTGTGCCAAATTGTTATGTCTTTTTAAAAATTAATTTTGAATAAAATCGAAGTTTTGCCATACACGTATTGGCAAACTCAATGGCCGTACGCCTTTGCTTTGCTGCCAACGCCGTTTTCAGCGCATGCACAGTCGGAACGGTGATCTCGTCTATTGATACTTGTCGCTTCCTAGCCTGGTGCTCTGCATTAATAGGCTAGGGCAAGGACTGGTTGTGCTCAGGATAATGTGACAGAGTGGGATATCAGGTCATGATGTCAGTGGCCTAATTTCCAAGTGGAGCAGCACTATAAAACCACCATGAGCGTGCACTGTCACAAGTCGGTACCCGTCCTGATATGCCCTTAGATGTTGTCAGGACATAAAACTCCAACAGTCAGCCAAGCTACCTCTATTCTTACACAGTTCGTCCTAATACTTTATTGAATGGAATGTCAACCTTACATTTCGAATTATTGCCATTTGGTTCGTTTGCATATTTTCTACTTGGGTATTTTTCTTTGGATAAGTAGTCATCAATCATGCATGGTCTGTGGACCCCCTACTAACACCATCGTATATTAGATCAGGCATGACCTGGGCAATGCGACGCTTAGTTAGCGTCTTGGTTCGAGACTGTCTAATGTTAGTAAAAAGTAGTCATTTAAAAAAGAATCTACAACTCAATGGAAGTTTGTGTTGATACATTTCAGAGGAACGTGCCACAGAATTGGATCACAGAAAATAGTTCTTCTCGCCTCACTAGTGTCTGTATCGTGTGTGTGTGTGTTGTGGGGCGGGGCGGGGGAGGTGTGTCCCTCCAGACTGATGTCAATTTAACAACAACATTAATATGTTTACGTGACTATATGTTTATGTGTGTATATATAGATTACTAAATGAAGTGACTTTTATTTAACCAAAAAAACCTAAAGAGTGATCTTAGTGTGGATATCATTTATATAAACTAGGATGGAATAATGATTGTCGCCTCGTTACATAGGCAGCCATGACCAGAGTAGATAAAGGATTCACCTTGTACTTGTAGTACACGGGTGAATGACAACGTAGTGTAAATACGGGCGAAAATAGCTTTAGTATGGAACATGCAGTAGAAACTGTGGTTCCATGATCAAATGGCTACATATATTGGCACAGATTTGGTGAAATGGGAGAGAATGCAAAAATCCAAGATGGTGGCCATAGAACGGCGTCGATTTCAATTTTAAATCGTATTAAACCAGCTATTTTATTATATTTTTCAACTCAAAGGTAGCGGATAAATATGAAGACATCTACAAAGAATAAATGTTGCTTCATAGATTGTGAAATTAGGCTCTCATTTCATTAACCCGCTTTTTCAACCGTTTTTATATAGGGTTGGTATTCACCAGCGTACTGCAAGTACCAGGTGAATCCTTTATCTACGACCAGAGGGGATGGCCAAATGAGTTGAGTGTCCGTCTCCCGTTTTGGTAGATCGTGGGACTCGAACCCATAGGCTCAAACTAATGGTTGAGTCAAACTAATGACTTCAAAATTCATACTTGTTGCTTCCTAGCCAGGCGTTCGACATTATTAGGATAGGGCATTGACTGGTTGGCTCAGTGTCAGGATAATGTGACTGAGTAGGATATCAGGTCATGGTGCTGGCGGCCTAGTCTCCCAGTCACCATGTATGCGGATTGTCACATGTCGGTACCCGTCTTGATATGACCTTAGATGTTGCTAGGACGTAAAACAACAATACACAAACTAAGATCAGACGGGATGGCCGAATGAGTTAGAGCATACGTCTCCCGTGCTGGTAGATCGTGGGGTCGTGGGTTCGAACCCTGGTCGAGTCAAACCAATGACTTAAAAATGTATACTTGTCGCTTCCTAGCCAGGCGCTTGGCATTATTAAGATAGGGCAAGAAGCAGTGGAATGAGGAAGACCAATCGTCCATGATTGAAATTTACCCTGCTTAAACAACTAATGGACCAAAAAAAATATCCCACTCAGTCCCATTATTCTGACACTGAGCTAACCAGTCTTTGCCCTATCCTAGTAATGCCGAGTGCCAAATCAGGAAGCGACAAGTATCAATTTGGTATGTCATTGGTTTGACTCGACTGGGAATGGAACTCCCGACCTTCAGTTGTGTACTTGGTGCATGCCACAATGGTTGACACTGATGGGTTAGTGAAAGGGTTGGTGTGGAATTAAGGGCGCATTCCTTACACGCAGTATGCGGTATGCGGCATGTGGTATGCGAATGGCATGATTCCTTACACGCGGCATGCGGCTATATTTAAAAAATAAAAATAAACAAGTATACTCAATACTGCACTGTATATGACCTAATAATGCATTTATATCGATGTACCTCTTGGTACATCACATGGGGGTTCCTACCTTTATAATTACCAAATTATAGATAAGTATTCATATTTTTGTGGCTATGGTAGCATTTTTACCAACCCGAACCCCACCACCACCACTACCATATGTTTCCCCTCTGCACCCTTGTGTGTGACCGTTCCGTAATGCTCAGTCGCCTCTCCTCGTCTAAAACTAATGGACAAGTGCGACTGACGTTTCTATTCGCACACCGCGTGCCGCATGCCGCACCGATCGCTACAGGGACCGATCGAGTTGACGCATTCGCATTCGCATACCGCGTGTAAGGAATGTAGTCCATTGACTTCAAGGCGTTTCAATTTTTTGCCGCATTCGCATTCGCATACCGCATGCCGCGTGTAAGGAATGCGCCCTTTAGGGGTGGGAGGGTGATGGTGATCGGTGGGGATGTGTGGGAGGGGTGAGAATGAGGTTGAAATATGCCAAGGCAGGGCTAATGCGGTCCGTCAGAGTCATTGGGGTCAAAGGGGTCAACAGTATCACCACTGTCTAGGTTCATTGGTGGTTGTGGTGGTGGTGTGTGTATGTGCGGGGGGGGGGGGTATGTGTAGCTGGTGCTGGGAAAGTTTACTAAAGATCTAGTTATATAATCTTGCCAATATCTAGTTGGAGAATTTGTTCCATTCTTTGATTGTTAGGTAAAGGGTGTGGTTTCTGAAATCTGATTGTTTGTTGTGGATTCACACCAGCAACATCTAAATTCATCAGGACGGGTACTGACTTGTGATAGTGTACACTCATGGTAACTTTATAGCGCTACTCCACTGGGAGATCAGGCCACTGACACCATGACCTGATATCCCACTCAGTGACATTATCCTGGTATTGAGAAAACTTTTCCTATTAATGCCAAATGACAGATATAATTTTTGTAAGACTTTGGTTTGACTGGGTCAGGGTTTGAACCCATGACTTAGCACCAGGAAGCTAGTCAGCGCTAGTACCAATTCATCCACCTGATCCCTTCTGAACATTTGCTAATTAGCTGATGGTATAGTTTCCTGGCCCTTATGTGTCCTCAAATATTTCTAGGACGTAAAACCCCAATGATTGACTAACCTGATCACTCGGCATCCCCATCCGGCCTATTTGCATTAGCAAGAAGAAAGAATGTTAACAGTCAAAGTTGTCTAATGGAAATCTCAGATGTCTGATTTCGAAAAAAAAACAATAAAAAAACAACAAACAAACAAACCGGCCCTGGCAGAATCGGTAGAGCGCGGGCGTCGCGTGCGGGAGATCAGGAGTTCGGCTCCCGGTCGAGTCAAACCAATGATGTATCAAATTGATACTTGTCGCTTCCTAGCCTGGCACTCGGCATTAATAGGATACGGCAAGGACTGGTTAGCTCAATGTCAGGATAATGTGACTGAGTGGGATATCAGGTCACAGTGCCGGCGACCTGATTTTCCAGTGGGTCAGCACAATAAAGTTGCACTGTATCACAAGTCGGTACCCGTCCTGATATGACCTTAGATGTTGCCAGGACGTAAAACTCCAACAATCAACCTACCAACCAACCCAAAAAACAACCTACACGTATTACTAACTCTTTAATAAATAAACTTCAAAGCTTCTTTTTGTGGTTATTGAAGCGTGTCTGACTTTTTCGGAAAAAGTGAGGCCAGGCATGGTAATATTTCAGTGATGTTGATTCCCCAAACTTCCATTGGCTTACATTCGCCCGTAGGGAACTTACAAACAATTTATAGCAGACCAGCCTCATGTATACATAACAAACAGGCTTTGTAGATTCAAATTGGGTTATTCATGATGCCGACTAATTGGGCAATTGCTGTGCTTCTTTCTTAGATTTTGTTTATTCCTTTTACAGGCTACTACATGTTTGTTGTTGTTGTTGCCTACTTTTTTACTTCATTCATACTTTTGTTGTGTATCTTATTTGTTTATCTTGTGTGGTTTCATTGCTGCTCATGTAGTTGACTTGTGTGTTGCGACTTATGTGTGTTTCCTTTCTGTCCTGTTTATGTGCCTTGTTTGTTTGTTTCAGGGGAGCGTGCGCGTGACCTTCTCCTGAGGTCACAACTAGCACTTCCGGTCCTTAGCCAAATCTGGTAGGTTCCAGCTTGAATATTGCTAAACGATTTAGTTTATTGTGGTTTTAGGTCTTAGCAACATTTAATAATCAGACGGGATGACCGAATGAGTTGAACATCCGCCTTCCGTTTACATAGGTCGTGGGATTCGAACCGTGGCCGAGTCAAATCAATTACTTAAATTCTGATATTACTTGTCGCTCCCTAGCCTGGCATTCAGCATTACTAGGATAGGGAAAGGACCAATGGGGGGGGGGGGGGGAGAAGTAGAGCTTGTTTTATTTAACAACGCCTCTAGAGTACATTCATTTTTTATCATCTGCTATTGGATGTCAAACATATGGTCATTCTGAGATATTTCTTTGGAGAAAAGCTGCTGCCGCCACATAGGTTATCTACTCTTTCCGATAAGCAGCAAGGGGTCTTTTATATGCACTTTCCCACAGATAGGACAGCACATACCATAGTCTTTGATGAACAAGTTTTGGACCTGGTTGGAATGGAAAGTAGCCCAAACTGCAAATGTCTCCCTAGGAGCAATGGAATGAGGAAGACCAATTGTCCACGATTGAAATTTCCCTGGCTTTATCAACTAATATACACCCCCCCCCCCCCCCCCCCACACACACACAAAGAAATAATATCAGAATGGGTACCCAGCTGTGACAGTGTGCATTGATTGTGGATGTATAGTGTTCCCCTATTGGGATAATGACCTAATATCCAATTCAGTTACATTATCCTGACATTGCGCTAATCAGCACTTGCTCTATCCTAGCAATGCCAAGTGCCAGGGAAGGTAACAAGTAATAATTGTGTAAGTCTTTGGTTTGGCTCAGCTGGTAAAGACTTCCCTGTGAGCTGAACACAATCATGCGATAACATGCATCACCACCACAATGACACTATACAGTGGCAGCAATGACAATGTACAATAACGGTCACAATAGACCTAACCGTGACCATGATAATGGTCACCAGCGTGGGTGGCGACATCTGGCGAGCCTCAGAACATATATACAGTAAAACCTCTCTATACTGATCCCTCCACAGATCGACCACTCCCCTATATCGATCGCTTTATTTGGGTCCCAACAATACCATTGTAAGGATATTCTAACTCTCTAAACCGACCACCTCCCTAAATGGACCACTTAAAGTTGGTCCCATGGTCGGTCGATTTAGAAAGGTTTTACTGTATATATATATATATATATATAGTATATATATAATATATATATATATATATATATATATATATATTGGCAGTATATGATGGCTCGACATGGGCGGCATTCGAGATGTTTTGTGAACTCAATAGACTTGATATTCTACTCTATTCTACCATGCTCTACTGATTTCTGGGTTTACGAGATTCGCAACAGCCAATTGCTGAGGTTCTCTACATTATTTTACTACATATATCTGGCAGGGATAAGGCATCGCAGGCAATGGAAAACAGTATGCACACTGGATATTTCAAAGGCATTTGATTTATAGCCTCCTTTGAAAAAGAAATGGACCAAACAAAACCCATGGAACCCTACTAGAACTATATGAATCAACCCACTAGGAAGTTAGCTCACTGTCTGGTGCAACTTGATTCTGTGCCATACCATCTCTTTGGATTAAGATCTAAGCAAATAAATATCACACCACCACATTTATTGCGAGTTCCACTATCATCATAATCATCATTATCACCATCATCGTCATTATCACCACTCGGCATGGTGGCCGAATCGGTAAAGCGCGGGCCTCGAGTGCGGGAGATCGAGAGTCGAGTGATGTATGTTCTGCGTTCCCTTTGAGACCCGCACATATTACCGGGATGGCACAAATGTGACACAAGGATGGTTATTACAGTGGTTGAATGTTATGTGACGTTCTGCGTTCCCCTTCTGAGAGCCCGTCCATTCATTATTACCGGAGTTGGAAACTTCAGGTGCACAAACTGGTGAACCACAAGTAGATGGTTTATTACAAGTGAGTTGAATGTTATGTGACGTTCTGCGTTCCCCTTCTGAGAGCCCGTCCATTCATTATTACCTGGAGTTGGAAAATTCAGGTGCACAAACTGGTGAACCACAAGTAGATGGTTTATTACAAGTGAGTTGATGTGCGCTTCAGGCAAGAGTGATGTGGCCTTTAAAAAAAGTCAACCTACTTGCGCCGGCACAGATGTTGCTTCTGTGACTGCTGTAATTTTTTTTTTTTTTTATGTTGCTGCATTACTCAACGAGGGTTGTTTCGCGACAGCGGAAAGTAGGATCGGTGCAATAATACCGGTGCAATAATACCGGGCGCGGTGGCCTAATCGGTAGAGCGTGGGCCTCGCGTGTGGAAGGTCGGGAGTTTGGTTCCCGGTCGAGTCAAACCAATGACTTTAAAATTGGTCAGGATAATGTGACTGAGTGGGACATCGGGTCATGGTGCCGGCGGCCTGATTTCCCAGTGGGGCAGCACTATAAAGTCACCATGAGTGCGTACTGTCACAAGTCGGTACCCGTCCTGATATGACCTTAGATGTTGCTAGGACGTAAAACAACAACAAACAAACATATACGAAGATTCGCGATTGTCGGAAGTGTGGTGGCCGTACACCTGTGGGATTTGCGATATTTCGTGAGCATAGTAGATGTATCCAAGATGCCAACCATTACTGAGTAGTCAGAAGGGGTGTGGGGTTGAACCGAGGAATCCACATACACTGTATGCGAATGGAATGTATATGAGGTATGCGGTGACCTTTCACTGTTTGAAAACAGCACACTCGGTTTACATTCACACCATCGCTACATGGAGCGATCCAATTTACCTTCGATACAAATCACATTCACAGTCGGACATATGGAATCAAAGTTATTGTATTCGTATGGTTTCTGTTATATGTTGCATTCACATTTGCGTACCGAATCCTAATTTTAGAGGGAGGGAGATAATTTAGGAGACGGGTCTTAACTCGGGTCAAATATAAGTAGCATTTACCAGGATGAAAGATCTTCGCGATTTCCGCGGCTTTCCACAAATTCTTTTATATATAAAACCTTAAAAAAAAAAATATTGGCATGGGCGATAATACAGTCACAATAAGGACAGTTGAAACCTGACTTCCGGCATTTTCCAGTGATAAACCCTGGGCCGCGTTCAGGCTCCGTCTCGGAGGTGCCTCGGCGACGTCTCGGCGATGCTTTTTGGTCTATTTCCGTTCAGGGTGCGTCTCGGAGACGTCTCGGAGACGCCTCCCTTTTCAGGTTGGAGACAAAAAGCGCCTCGAAAATGGCCGCCGCATGCAGTGGTTTCATCCAATCAGAGCGCAGCATTTCGATTGCAAATGGCCGCCGCCTATGGGGGCGGCCATTTTCGAGGCGACCAACTGCTATTGTTGTTCAGACTAGCCTGACGTCACGGGCGCCTCCGAGACGGAGCCTGAACGCGGCCCTGATAGTGCTAATCCTATAGGGAGAAAACCGTCTTTTCACGGAAAGTGGCTGTTGTTTCTGCCATAACCCACTAGGTGGCACCAAGGTCTCGCCCTGATTTTCGCGTTTTTTGTCGGATTCCACTTTCTATTTTTATCCCTGGCATTATTACTGTGCATAGCTATATGTGCCCTAGCACTATAGTGGATATCACTGTATTTGTATTCGTCTTCTCATGAATCAGCTGTTGAGGGGAAACAGGACCAGATGGAGTGGTTGATAGATGTTGCTTGGACGTAAAACCCCAACAAGCAAACAACAAACAAGGACTGATTGGATCAAGGTCTGAGTGGGGTGTCAGGTCTTGGTGGTATCGGCGGCATGGTATTCCAGTGCGGCAACACTTATGAGGTTTCCTTGAGTGCACACTGTCTCACAAGTCGGTATAGAGGGGGTGTAATGACGTCACAAGACAACTTTCAGTGGCCATATTGGATTACATACAGAAGGTGTTCAACTGCCGATACTGTGCTTATTTACTGATTTGTTGGTTTATTTGTCACTGTTTTGAGCAGTTTGGCCTCAGAAGTTGTTGCTAAAGTGCTGTAAGTAAACACATTGGATGTAAACTGCCCAGAACCTCCCAGAACACAAGAAAACTCTTATTTTACTGCATCTGCATGCATTCACAACATGGCTAGGGAGGGTGCTCGTAATCCAAGATGGCTGGCCGCTGACCGCTGACTGTTGAGTGATGACGTCACATGCACTCCCTCTATAGGTCGCGATATGATCTTTGATATTGCTGGGACGTAAGACCCCAATGAACCAAACCAAACCAATTTGATGAAGAAATGCTTGGCAGTGTGTGAGTAAAGCGCTCCCAGCAACACACTGCGCACTCGTTCCGCGTCAATGACCGCCACGTAGTGTTCTAGTCCGCCGAGTGTGGCGCCAACAAAAATCAGCTGAGAACCCCCAAAGTCTTGGAACATATCAGACTGGCACGCACCGGCATACATCTCTGCCAGAGGAGGGCCAACCCAACCTGTCACCCAGCATTCAGTTAAACTCTAGTAACACGACGGCTTGCAACCGCTTGCGACCACTTTACAACCACTTTGAACCAAAGAACATACAGTCACTGGCGACCTCCTAGTCCTAGCAACCAAAGCAATGGTCGCCGACCAAAATGGCCGCAAGGACGTTTTTAGTTCAGTAGCAATGGTCGCAACACCTCATTTTGATTTAATATTCCCTTGAACTTTGGTCTAGTAATAACACTTCCAGTTTGTTACAGCCCCAGAATGGCAAGAAGTGTGGGTTCGAATCCTGCCCTAGGTGCAATAGTTCCCATTTTCACCCCCTCCCCTCCCGGATGACAATAATAAATTCCACCTGAAATGTCATATCGATGGTAGTGTGCAAAACTACTGCAACATACATATATAACCGAGTACCGGTAGCGCCACCTGTGTATTACCATAGTTTAGTGCGACTTGCTCTACTCATTTGGTGCCTGGGCGGTATTTTGTGGAACTACGCCAATTTTGTTTGCTTATTGTCTTACATCCTAGCAGCATCTAAGGTCATATCAGGATGGGTACCAATTTGTGGCAGTGCACTCTCATCGTGACTTTATAGTGCTGCCCCACTGGGAGATCAGGCCGCCGGCACCATGACCCAATATCCCACACAGTCACATTATTCTGACACCGTGCTAACCAGTCCTTGTTCTATCCTATTAATGCCGAGCGCCAGGCTAGGTAGCGACAAGTATCAATTTTATCAGTCATTGGTTTGACTTGGCTGGCATTCAAACTCCCGACCTTTCGTATTGGAAGCCTGCACTCTATTGATTCGGCCACCGCGTCCGGTAAACTACAGCAGTTGCTCTGCGGGTCGACTGTGTAGTCGGCCTCATCCCTCAGCACACAGCTGCGCCACAACCACCCAGCTGGCACAGGCCTCTCAACATCTTAACATGTCCATCAATAACCCCATCACTGTAGGACCCACGGAGCACTCGAAGCAATAAAATACTATCATTTTCGTGAAATCTGTGAAATCTGCGATTTAGTATTTTTTAAATGTCAGCAATTTTGATAGATATGTTGTTCTTGAACTATAAAGTCACCATGAGTGGGCGCTGTCACAAGTCGGTATCCATCCTGGTATGCCCATATATGTTTCTATGACGTAAAGCAACAGCATTCCATGTGACCAGCGAGAAATATTTCACAATGCCAACTCGTCTAATGGTGCCTGATCATATATAGATAAATGGGTCATTCTCTAAAACTGGGCACCAAAGTGTGACATGGAAACCAAAAGTGAAAACCTTCCAAATAATAGCAAAAATCCTTCCAAATAATAGCCTAGTCCAATGTCCTATGAAGGTTTGTATGTTGTGGATATGTCAGAGTTGAAAAAAATGAATTTCACTTTTTGAATTAGATCTTATACAAATTGAGCAATACATTAATATCACTTGTGTAACATGAAAATCAAAGACACATCCAGAACCTCATTTTAACATATACAACATAGTCAAACAAGATTTTATTGATTACTGTTAAACAGACAAGGTTTGACTTACAAGAAAAAATTTGAAAAATAAGTTGAAAAAAAGTTTGGTTACATGTATGGTGTCAATGTGTAAATCTTCACATTTTTACTCTAGCGTAAAATCATACAGTTATAATTTTGATATCTTATGTGGGGTAAATTCAATACATGTAAAACTGCTAACCTACCTAATAGACAGAGGCTACAATAATTATTTGTCTTGTTATCAATAAAACAAAGACTTAATTATCAGCATCGTAACATGGAGACCAAGTATGTGGTGCCCAGTTTTGGAGAATAACCCAAATCCTTATAATTATATGTTATGTCTAAATAGACGGAAGGGAAGAACAGTGACCGTCATTGATTGCCCAATGACTTATACAGAAGAATAAATTATTTATAATTATAAAAATGCGGGGAGGAACAAAAACATTGATGCATGGAAAATTACTATCCAATGTTTAGGAGGATTCGCAAACACGGGACATTTGTGTGTTTTTATATTTGTCATAAAAGACATAGTGTTTCGGTGTTCAAGATAAAGACGAACGGAGCTCCTTCACATAAGATTGTTGCCTGAGTGGATGCTTGCCCGCGATCGATCTGAGATAGCCAGTGTATATATCTCAGGACCTTATTCTATTCATGCCGCACATTATCTACAAATCGTTACTCAAGCTTGAAATATATACTTCAACTCCTCAGATCACGCACTCTGAATCCAGGTTCCAAGTTCAGATGAAATAAGCAGTTGATTTACTGCAACAATCCCCACATCGCCATGATTTATAGCCGAATTGCCGCTATTTAAACTTTCTCAATGCAACCTAGTGTTTTACTATAACACCAGACGGGATGGCCGAATGAGTTGAGCGTCCGTCTCCTGTTTTGGTAGATCGTAGGATTCGAACCCATGGGTTCAAACCCAGGTTAAGTCAAACCAATGACTTAAAACATTGATGCTTGTCGCTTCCTAGCCAAGCACTCAGCATTTTTTTTTTTAGGATAGGGCGAGGACTGGTTGACTCAGGATAATGTGTCTAGACATTCTAGACTCCCTGCTGCAATTAACCTACCTACGTCTACTTATAGGCCTATATGACATTTCACCTGATGGTCAGTGCACCTCACTATGCTTGTCCCCCTGGAATTGTAAGTCTCATACATCATCATCATCATCATCATGCTGTCAATCGCGATGTGACAATAGCCCTGTTCACACGGGCGAGTTAAGCTGATTCATATAAATCGCCTTGTCTAGTTCGGCTCACATTCGCCGTGTGGACGCGAGGCTGAGGCGGATTAGGGCTGATTCGATTCATATTATTCACTTTTTATAAACCACTTGTCGAGGTAGTTTATATGAAGCGAACTAGCTTAAGTCGGCCCAAGTTCATAGTGTGAACCGTAGCGGCTTAGATGAGCCGAATTAAGCACGTCAGACGCATGCGCAGTCGAGACCTTAGTTTGTTGACTTTCCGGTCGATCAAAAGCGCATATTATAGAATTTAGTCTATGAAACTGCTAGCTGTGCACAGATATTTTTTTCATCATTTATTTTTATGGTTTCACTGCCCAGCAGAAGTTTTGACCGTTCCAAACCAACACGATTCAGTCCATACATATCTAGGTTGAACCCACACTCTCTCGTGGCGACGTCGACTAACCGAAACTGGCGCTGGTTAGTATGGACTTGCTCATGCACAGATATCGATTTCCGGCTTAAGCCGGCCCAAGTACTGTCCGTGTGGACGCGACACACTTTCAAACTCGGTCTGTGTGAATGCGCCACTAATTCGCTTCATCTAGTTCGCCTCATCTAAGTCAGCGTAAGCTTTGCCCGTGTGAACACGGCTTATATATAGACTGCTTTCATTACTTCACTGCCGCTCTCCATTTAGCTCTCTGCTGTGAGAGTGATGTCTTATACTTACAATTATACATATCCAGGTATCACACTCGTAGTAAATACAGATGGAAGGTTCAACACTATGCAACACGCAGCATGTACAGAATCCTGGTCACAGCACCAAAGGGTGGGGGGGGGGGAGGGTGGTTGCAAAGGAAGGAAACATCCCACCTAAAGTTCGACTCCAATCAACACTTCTAATATTCTCGGGCTAGCATCCTAACCATTAAACTATCTAGTCCCCCGATGCAATCAGCCTACGAGTGCCTACCTGTGTATGTGGCATTTCATTTGGAGAGGTCAGTGCACCTCAGTACACTGTCATCGGACTGTGTAGTTTTAAGCTAGTTTTAATTCTCAGTTTTTTTGTATGTGTTTCTTAAAAAAAATATTAATTGAATTTTTTCCACATTACAAATAATGGTTTATAAAAGACGAGAATGGTGCTGTAACTATCACAATACTGTTGTGGGGTTTCATCAACACAAGTGGAGTTCGCATTGTGTTAAAGAGTACCAACAAAATATATAATGCCAAGTACACACCTACCGTTTACGATTCGCGCACTAAAACTCGCGACTCGACCCGACCCGCTTAAAACTGAAAACGGGCCGATTCATTTTTCGAATCGCAGATCGCAATCATAATCGGCTCATTTTAGCCCTAAAACTGAGTTTTTAGTCGGGAATCGCAATCGCTAGGTGTGCACGGGGAGCGCACACCTCGCGATTTTTGTGCGCGAAACGGGCAGTTTTAGATCGTATACGGTAGGTGGGTGCGCACAAACGGTAGGTGTGTACCTGGCATAACGATTCAGAATCTCCTCAGATCGGGTGATGTGTGATGTCATCACAACCAAATAAATATCGCCACTTGAGAACCCTGTGTAACTTGGCAGGGTGCCAATATGTTGGCACATTCAAAATCAACAGGGAGGAGGGGTGAATATTATTTTTGAATTCTATGAAACCAGATGTGTCTTGTGTGTGTGGAGTGGGGGGGGGGGGGGGGGGGTAGCAGCCTTGTAGTAGTTGGTTCGCCCTGTTTGTTTGTTTATGTTTTACGTCCTAGCAACATCTATGGTTGAATACTGACTTGTGACAGTGTGCACCCATGGCGACTTTATAGTGCTGGCCCACTGAGACTAAGAGACCAGAGCCTGATATCCTACTCAATCACATTATCCTGTGACTAAACTAACCACTCCTTGCCCTATCCGCGTAATGCCCGGCTAGGTAGCGACAAGTATCAATTTTGTAAGTCATTGGTTTGATCCAACTGGGATTCGAACTCCCGAGTTTCCGCACGGAAAGCCTGCGCACTTACCGATTGGGCCACCGCATCCACTCTGGCTTTAGACTCCACTAATAATATACTATTATAAATATACATGTGACGACAACAACAGTAACACTGGAGAAAAGGGTTACGTTGAGCCGTATGTAAATAAATAATTTATTTTTACCGCATCGGAATTTGAAGGTGAGAAAGTGAAAAAGTGAGAAAGCTTAATTAATTCAGTCAAAATAGTGTTGATTTCACAGTATAAATAAATAGGAGGTGTGATGCAGAATCTATTTTAATTGATATAGCAGCTACCAGTTCACACGCAGTGGCTTGGATAGTGAGGTAAATACCTGCAGTTAATTAGAAATAATTAGCCGGGCATTTATTCACAGGATAGTTGGTTCTTGGAGTTTTACGTCCTGGCAACAGCTAAGGTCATATTAGGATGGATACCGACTTGTGACAGTGGCGAGTTTATAGTGATGGCCCACTGGGAAAGCAGGCCGCTGGCACCATGACCCGATATCCCACTCAATCACATTATCCTGACACTGAGCTAACCAGACCTTGTCCTATCCTATTAATGCCGAGCGCCAGGCTAGGAAGCGAAAAGTATTAATTTGATAAGTCATTGGTTTGAGTCAACCGGGAACCAAACTCCCGACCTTCCGCACGCGAGGGCCGCGCTCTACCGATTCGGCCACCGTGGCCGGTTGATTGATTGATTGATTGATTGGTGGGTGGTTGCTTTACGCCGTGTCGCCACATAGGCCATATTCAGGGCGAGGATCTTCCACGCCCGGTCTATTCTCGGGATACTAAGTCGCTTTACATGGTGTTTATATCGTTATTGTTATAATTAGACAACAGGGTTAATTAACGTCAAGCCAAAGGAATTCGTCTCGAACCCCAAATTAGATCACTTTTCAGTTCATAATGTGCAAGCTAAGTTTAGTTGCGCAAAGTGTCCACTGTTTCCGATGGGTTGGCCAAGACGGGAACCAATATAATTCGAAATGTAAATTTTAATGTGGAAAACTAGACTTAATTAGTGACCTATTGGCTTTGTAAATAACTGGATAATTAGATAGTGTTTTCCCTGTTCAATATTTATTATAATGTCAGTAAATAGTGGAAACAAAATTGCTTGTAACATTTCCTTTTTTTAAAGGAGAAAGAAGGACACACACGCCGTGTTCTTACAATCGAGCATTGTTCATGCGAAAACTGCACAGGTGACGTCACAAAGTGTGACACTGTCCTCCCAGACGAGCCTTTCATGTCATTCTCATTGGTTCATACTTACTAACAAATCCCCCCCCCCCCGCCCCCCCACAATTCTTTTACTACATGACCAACTTTACAAGGCATGGAGGGGAAGGTCAATTTTCAACACAGTTCGGTTGAAACTAATCAGGGTCTAATCATTTGCATTGGTGCGCAGGCCACGTCAGGCTTTAATTGCTTCGCTCTTATTTTTGATGAAATGATCGATGAATTAATGGTAGACGGCGGCCAGCATGGCAGGGTGCCGCCGCGTCCCACAAGGGCTGCATATTGGTGCCCACATTGCCTCCCACTTGGCTGGTACCTCAGAGGGGAGGTCATTAGGTCACTGGCCCCCCCACCACCTATCACCCCCAGCTCCGCACCGCCATACACCCCTCCCACCCCTCTCTCACCCCCCATCAAAGCTCCCCTCTACGCATGTTCTCCCACTCCCAGGTGACTAGGTTAGCTTTTCTCAACGTGGAGATTAAGTTATGTGGCTTTTGTAATACTTGTAATTTGTCGATTATAGACATTTTGTTAAAAGAAATTTTAGACATTTTTATTCACAATTTCTATACATTATTCCACAAACATATACTATTCTGCTAACAGTAGAAATTGCAGGAACAGTGTAACCATTAATGGTTGTCTTCCCACTGCCCTATATATATTATAATGTGTGTCTATATATGTATATATGCATATATGTATGAATATATATTTTACCTCGATACTACGCCTCTGGCTACTCGTAGTCTAGGGAGAAGGAAGCAGCCCGCCCACCCTACCCTACCACGACTATTACGTTGGCTTGTGCCAAAACGAAAACATAAGAATATCCATAGAATATTGAGGTAATTTTTTTTCCTATTGACCAATTTCATATGACGTCAGTACGTGTATTTAGGTCAGTGCGCGCGCTGCTTGGCTGCAGGACAACATCCGGTCACTGCAAACTCAATGGCTATGAGCTCAGAATATCCCAACTTTCACTATTATCTCTGTTTTTAATACTTTCAGAGAAAATTGCCCTTAGTTAAATTAAATACTTCAGATCTTCCTCTTCAATCCAGACGGGATGGCCGAATGGGTTAGAGCGTCCGTCTCCCGTGCTGGTAGATCGTGGGGTCGTGGGTTCGAGTCCCGGTCGAGTCAAACCAATGACTTTAAAATTGATACTTGTCGCTTCCTAGCCAGGCGCTCGGCATTATTAGGATAGGGCAAGGACTGGTGTGCTCAGTGTCAGGATAATGTGACTGAGTGGGATACCAGGTCATGGTGCTGGCGGCCTGGTTTCCCAGTGGGACAGCACTATAAAGTCGCCATGAGTGCGCACTGTCACAAGTCGGTACCCATCCTGATATGACCTTAGATGTTGCTAGGACGTAAAACAACAACAAACAACATCAATCGCGCATTAATATATTTTTAATCGACTCAGTGAAAGCTTTTAAATTAATTTTGCTAAAATAAATGCTCTGCATAGACATAGCATTGCTGCAGCACAAATCAATGCAGTGTTTACCCTTCGCGGGCTAGTCAGCAAACTCAGTGCATTGTCAATGGTCATAAGCAATCTTCTTACAGAAAAAGTGAAATATCTCTAAAACCACACAACCTAGAAACAAACTGATTGGAATCCACATAGAAAACATGTTTACCAAAAATATTATATTAAATTGATATGGTTAGGGTTCTGGATTTCTATTAATTTTGTATAAAACTGACGTTTTGCACTGCGCGTACGGCAAACTCAATCTGTCAATGCATTGTCAATGGCCGTGAGCAATCTTCATGCAGTAAAAGTTAAATATCTCTAAAACCACACAACCTAGAAACAAACCGATTGGAAAACACATAGAAAACATGTTTAACAACAAGATTATATCAAATTTATAAGGTTAGGGTTCTGGATTTCTATTAATTTTGACTAAAACTGACATTTTGCACTGCACATACCGGCAAACCCCGTGGCAGTGTGCCTTCGTTCTGCAGCCGAGCTGCGCACGCATACACAATGTTTGTAAACATTGAAATAGGTCTATAAAGTATGTAAAAGATTGCTGGACCTGGATGTGCCTCCTGCTCCCTGACCCACGACTATCCGAGGCTAGTACCTCGGGAAAACACCAGTTATCCATCATCTGTACCCAGGTAAGATTCGTATAACTATACTATATGTATGTATGTATGTATGTATGTATGTATGTATGTATGTATGTATGTATGTATGTATGTATGTGTGTATGTATGTATGTATGCATGTATGTATGTATGTATGTATGTATGTATGTATGTATGTATATATATATATATATATATATATATATATATATATATATATATATATAGACACCCACCCACACACAAGCAGACTTCGGAAGTTGAGACTGCGCTAGATACTATTCTAGAATGAACCCCACATTGATCAGAGATTTAAAACTTCAGTTATTGGACACTGGAAACCCCAGTAATCAACAGACATGAACCGCGGTGATTAGAGGCTAGACAAACCAGTCCATCCTACCCACCGGAACTAGAAGAACAGGAGGAGGAGGAGGAGGAGAAGAAAGGCACTTGTACCACCTTACCTGGCACTTTGTGGCACCTAGGAACTGGGCAGTGACTGATTGACTCAGTATCAAGATAATGTGACTGAGAAAGGTATGAGGCACGCTGTATATGTTGCAAGGTAATTGCTGGTCCCTTGGGGATGACTGAAGCCGCGACTCGGCATGTCGAGTCACAGCTTCAACTTACATGGTGGTATTTGCGGTTGATGCCCCTCCCACTCCTATCCTTCACTGTAGGCCCTATAATTTACACCCACTTTGCACTTATAACTAACTAGAAGTATAACCACATGACCCCTGATGGCCAAACTTTGTGGGATTCTATTAATGTAAATTGCAGTGAAAATATCATAGCCAATATTTTAATTAGATAAAGTGGTACCCTCCCCACCGCCTCATAGTAACAATGACATTCTATTATAGACGATTTCCACCATTAACATCACAATTCCCTGTGGGAAAGGTATTATAGATGGTTTCCACATAACCAGCCCTCTCATGGCAATGAAAGAACCAATATTATGGGCAGCAGTTCACTGCAGCATCCTCCAAGGGAAAGGTCTTATAGAGGATTTCCACCGCCATCCTGCCCTCTGACAGTAGTAGCAAGAACTAATAATTAGTAATATCGCGGGTTGCAGCTCACTGTGCTACATGTTTTGTGGACGAGGTCGTATCGAGGATTTTCGAGGGTAGAGAGAAAAGGTAACATAAAGGATTTCTACCACCAACCTGCCCCCTGCTGGTAGTGGCAATAACTAATGTTGTGGGTAGCAACAGAAAGTGCAGCCTGTTGATGTGGAAACGGTCTGGTGGGCGAATGAGTAGAGTGCCTACCTCCCATTTTGGTAGGTCATGGAATTCAAACCCCCAGAACCCTGGTCAAGTCAAAACAATGATTTAAAAAGTGATACTTGTCGTTACCTGGCCTGGCATTCAGCATTATAATGATAGGGCAAGGAGTAATGGAATTAGGAAGACCAATTGGCCGCGATTGAAAATTCTCTTGCTTAATTAACTAATCAAACAATCAAAATGAACAATCAAACAAAAAGCTGCCCTCTGACGGCAGTGAGGAAAACTAATATTATGGATAGCAGGTAACTCTGCATGCTCTGTGGAACAGGTCTATTAGAACCCAGCCTACCTGAACCCAGTGATATTGACAGTAGGTGGCAGCACCTTTGTACCTGATTTGACATCACACTGTCCGTCCATTCACCATTGCTTTCATGTCCACACACACGCCGAATCGGGCATCGCGTGTGGAAGGTTGGGAGTTCAGTTCCCAGTCGAGTCAAACTAAATGACTTATATAATTGATACTTGTCGCTTCCTAGCCTGCCGCTCGGCATTAATATGATAGGGCAAGGACTGGTTAGCTCAGTATTAGGATAATTTGATTGAGTAGGATATCGGGTTATGGTGCTGGCGGCCTGATTTCCCAGTGGGGCAGCACTATAAAGTCGCCATTAGTGCTCACTGTCACAAGTCAGTACCCGTCCTGATATGACCTTAGATGTTCCCAGGACGTAAAACCCCAACAACCTGCCAACCTTATCGGTTTATCAAGCTGACCAACTCACCACCCCGCCCTCCGCCCTCCACAACATACACATACATTCAGGGTAAATCCGCTTCTGATTTAAAAGGACGGAGTTCCCTCCCGTTGGAGTGGGTCGGACCAGCTGTAAATAGAGTGTGGCAAATAGGTCACGTGCTGGCGCGATAAATGAGTCACGTGACGGCTCGATAAATGGGTCACGTAGCGCCACCACCCGGGGGTCCTTGTTGACAGTCCACCACCATTGTCCCCCCCCCCCCCCACTCCGTATCTAATTAGGCATCTTCAGTCGTGTGTGACCGTAATACCCCTGTCACACTACGACGTAACGAGCCAACGTGAGCCTAACGTGGGCATTTTTCGTCATGACGTTGGGTTACGTCATGATGACGTCAGAATGACGTTAGAATGACGTCGAGCTACGTCACATTACGTCGTGTTACGTCGAGTTACGTCAAGGTTTTGGACATGTTCAAAACTTTCGACGTAGGTCAAACTTAAGGGTTTACGTTCGCCGTACGTTCTGTTCACGTTCAGTGAATGTCAATGACGTTAAATGGACGTTATTTCAACGCTGCTCACTACGTTCAACTACGTTCCACTATGTTGACCCACATTAAACCAAGTGCAAAAGCCTACGAGGCTTAATGGGAACGTCAGGAGAACGTCAGGAGAACGTCAGGAGAATGTGCATTCAACGTACGTTCAACGTGTCACGACATAGCTAACGTCATGTAACGTTCTTCTGGCGATGGAATAACGTTCATAACGTTCCGTGAACGTAGTGACGTGTCCTCTCTCGGGGATTGACGGTATCACTACGCTTTACCAACGTTGCGCTCTCGTCTACTATGCTGCATCCACGTTCAACTTCTGCCCAAATTTGCATACTACGCCGAGAAGTTCAACGTTCTTCACGTTCTCCCTACGTTGACGTCGTTACGTCGTAGTGTGACAGCCCCATTAACATAACGGAATCTAGTGACGCACATCGCCGCTCATTGTCGTCTTGGTCTTCACAGAGCGGGCGCTCCATGGGAATTTGTGTCGATGTGGTTCCATATGTATGGTGTCTCTTGTGGGTAGTTTTTCTAATAAATGTCCAAATGCCCAAATCCAAATTTTGTAAACCTCATTTTTAACTGTTTAAAATTCGCATTCCCATTGTGAAATATTCGCCTCTGCTTAATATATATTTTTGTGGTTACATTTGTTGATTCAGCAGGGGAAATTCCAACCCCGTAATATTTGTAGGTAATTTTTCAAATAAAGGTCAAATCCAAATTTTTCTAACCTCACTCTTAGCCGTTTAGAATCCGCATTTCCATTTTGAAATATTCGGCTCCACTTTTTTTTTCTCTTTTCTTTTGGTACATTAGTTGATTAAGCATGGGAAATTTCAATCGAGGACAATTGGTCTTCCTCGTTCCACACTGCTCCTTGCCCTATCCTAAGAATACCGAGCACCAGGCTAGAAAGCGACAGGTATACATTTTTAAGTCATTAGTTTGACTCAACCAGGGTTCGAAGCCACAAGCACCTTCATAGATTTGTTTGGGGGGGTTACATTTGTTGATTAAGCAGGGGAAATTCCAATTGCGGAAAATTTGTCTTCCTCATTCCACTGCTCCTTGCCCTATTTTAGTAATATTGAATGCCAGGCTCGATAGCGATAAGTATACCTTTCTAAGTCATTGGTTCGATTCAGCCAAGGTTCGAACGCAGACTTTGAATCCCATTTCCTGTCCCACTGGAAACTGGTACTCAACTCATTTGGCCCTTGCGTTGTTGCCTACCAAAGACATTTAGCCCTTTACATGTAGGTGTGTCCCCGCTAATACATTCTCACCTATTTCAGTCGATGAACCGTTTAAAGGTGCATGTTCCGATGAAAGCATCACATTTTTAAAACTAAGACACTCACCTAGATTTGAGCCCCCCCAACCAGACGGGATGGCCAAATGAGTTAGAGCGTCCGTCTCCCGTGTTGGTAGACCGTGGGATCGTGCGTTTGAACCCTGGTTGAGTCAAACCAATGACTTAAAAGTTGATACTTGTTGCTTCCTAGCCTGGTGCTCGGCATTAATAGGATAGGGCAAGGACTGGTTAGCTCAGTGTCAGGATAATGTGACTGAGTGGGATATCGGGCCATGGTACTGGTGGCCTGATTTCCCAGTGGGGCAGCACTATATAGTCACCATGAGTGCACACTGTCACAAGTCAGTACCCATCCTGATATGACCTCAGATGTTGCTAGGATGTAAAACAACAACAAACACACAGATTTAACCCTACACATCCAACTTAAATACTGTTGCACATATTAAGCACGGAAGGGAATACTGAGCCAATTTCTTAGAACCAGTTCCTGCTGAAGTCTGTAGGGGCAGAATTTTGACGTGCTAGCCAAAATTAATTTGGAATGTTTTAACTTGAAGTTTCTGCAAAGTTAACCAAAGTTTCTTCAAACTAAAGTAAAGTAGATTATATCGATTTATCTCAGAAAATTCCTGAAGCTATCGGACTATGCAACTTTGATGCGCGAGAAGGAAGAACAGAGGCGGAGGTGGGAAACTGAGGCGTTTATTGTGACGCCTCGGGCAATATACAAACAGTATGAAAGAAGATAACAAAACATATGAGAAGAGTAAGGTAAAAATCAAGCAGGGCAACAGAGGGGCTCATGAGGAGCAACAGTCTCGTGAGGAGCAGTAAGTGAGGGGCTCATGAGGAGCAGAAGATAGAATACAGGAGGGGCTCATAAGGAGCAATGTCAGAGTTCTGGTAGAGGGGGGCCGAGGAGCCCTCCGCCGCAGATGGGGGGAGGGTAGAGGAGTGAAAGTTGGGTGGGTGGGTGGAGGAGAAAGGGCTGAGAGCTGGAAGGCGGCTGGAGGGCGAGTGCCTGAGGGAGGCCGGCGGGCGGCCTTATAAGGGAGAAAGTGAGCAGTGGCAGGGGAGGCGTGAACGCTCAGGGCCGGGGGAGGGCGAGGGTGAGCAGCGGGCGTCGCGCGAGGCGCGAATGCTGGGTGAAGGCCCGGGAGAGGGGGGGGGGGGAGTCGCTCTGCCTTCCCTCGCATCAAACGAAATGCTTCGCATTACGACCGATGCGCGAGAAGGAAGAACAGAGGCGGAGGTGGGAAACTGAGGCGTTTATTGTGACGCCTCGGGCAAATATAACAAACAGTATGAAAGAAGATAACAAAACATATGAGAAGAGTAAGGTAAAAATCAAGCAGGGCAACAGAGGGGCTCATGAGGAGCAACAGTCTCGTGAGGAGCAGTAAGTGAGGGGCTCATGAGGAGCAGAAGATAGAATACAGGAGGGGCTCATAAGGAGCAATGTCAGAGTTCTGGTAGAGGGGGGGCCGAGGAGCCCTCCGCCAAAGAGTAAGGAGAGGGCTCGAGGCGCGCCCGAGGCGGGGGCGCGGGGCGCCCGAGGCGGGGGCCCGGATAGGCAGGCCTGGGTGAGAGGAGGGTCCGGGGCCTACGTGGAGGGGGAGCGGGCGGCCAAAAAAGGGGGGCCCGCTCCTGAGATGTGATGTCGGCAGAGGGTTCCTGTGAGGCTGGGCTGGGCTGTGGTCTGAGGCTGGGCTGTGGTCTGAGGGTTCCTCGTGAGGCTGGGCTGGGCTGTGGTCCGTGATGGGCGACTGGCGCTGGGCGGCGATGGGAGCCTTACTGAGGGGGCGCTGGGGCCCGACTGGGAGGTGGTTGCCGATGAGGTCGGCAGTGCCGAGGCGGCGGTCAGGCCGCGCCTCGGGCAAACTGGGCTGGGCTGGGCTGTGGTCTGAGGGTTCCTCGTGAGGCTGGGCTGGGCTGTGGTCCGTGATGGGCGACTGGCGCTGGGCGGCGATGGGAGCCTTACTGAGGGGGCGCTGGGGCCCGACTGGGAGGTGGTTGCCGATGAGGTCGGCAGTGCCGAGGCGGCGGTCAGGCCGCGCCTCGGGCAAGCTGGGCTGGGCTGGGCTGTGGTCTGAGGGTTCCTCGCGAGGCTGGGCTGGGCTGTGGTCGGTGATGGGCGACTGGCGCTGGGCGGCGATGGGAGCCTTACTGAGGGGGCGCTGGGGCCCGACTGGGAGGTGGTTGCCGATGAGGTCGGCAGTGCCGGGGCGGCGGTCAGGCCGCGCCTCGGGCAAACTGGGCTGGGCTGGGCTCTGGTCTGAGGGTTCCTCGTGAGGCTGGGCTGGGCTGTGGTCCGTGATGGGCGACTGGCGCTGGGCGGTGATGGGAGCCTTACTGAGGGGGCGCTGGGGCCCGACTGGGAGGTGGTTGCCGATGAGGTCGGCAGTGCCGCGGCGGCGGTCTGGCCGCGCCTCGGGCAGGCTGGGCTGGGCTGGGCTGTGGTCTGAGGGTGAGGAGGTTGTCGGCTTCGAGGTGGTTGTGAGGCGCCGGAGAGGGCCCCCCCGGGCCGGCCGGGGGGGGGGGGCGGCGGATCAAAAATCCGCCGAGGCGGCCGGGGTCTGTGCCCCCCGGGGCGGTGCTTGAGGTGGTGGGGGGGGGTGGGTGCGCTCCCCTGGTGAGGTGTGCCCGAGGTGATGTGACGGGCGGTGGGCTGTACGTCGTCCGAAGCCGACGGGCCGTGATGTGTCGGAGGGCAGCCTCGGCGCCCGAGGGCTGGTCCCGCGGCGCCGGGGAGGGACCCGGGGCCGAGCTGGGCGAGGCGCCTCCCGGCGTGCCCGAGGAGGGGGCCGGCGTGGCCGCGGCAGTGTCCGGGGTCCCTTCCGTGGTGCTTGATGCGGCGGCCCCCTCCTCGGGGCGGGCGGGGGCGTCCCCTCGGGCGCGGCGGTGAGACGGCTGCCGCGCGGTGCTTGAGGCGGCGGGGGAGGGCGCGCCTCCGTGGGGGCGTGTGCCCGAGGTGCTGGGATGGGCGGTGTGCCGTACGCCGTCCGCCTCGGGGCGGGCGGTGGCGTGGTGCAAGAGGGTTGCCCTCGGGCTCTCCTCGATTCGATGGCGTCCAGGCGTGCGTGGAGGGCGGCGGTGGTGGCGCGCTGGAGGGCCCGAAGGTCGAGGAGAGCCTTGAGAACCTGAGTTATCTCGGTGCCCGAGGGTGCCGACGGAGAGGCCGGGGCCGAGGAGGCCGACGCGCCTCCCGGCGCGCCCGAGGATGGTCCCGGCGCGGCCAGGGCGGTCGTTCGGGGGCTGTGGCGGCCCGTGCCTTTGCCGTGTCTGGGCATCCTGGAGCGGTCCGAGGGGATGCAGCGGCCCGAGGTGAAGAATCCCAAGCAGAGAAAGGGCTGAGAGCTGGAAGGCGGCAGGAGGGCGAGTGCCTGAGGGAGGCCGGCGGGCGGCCTTATAAGGGAGAAAGTGAGCAGTGGCAGGGAGGCGTGAACGCTCAGGGCCGGGGGAGGGCGAGGGTGAGCAGCGGGCGTCGCGCGAGGCGCGAATGCTGGGTGAAGGCCCGGGAGAGGGGGGGGGGGGGGGTGAGTCGCTCTGCCTTCCCTCGCATCAAACGAAATGCTTCGCATTACGACCAATGCTTCTGGATATTATGGCTGAGTCATTGCGAAGATAAAGGTCACTTCCAGATTTCTTAAAAAAGAATTGTAAAAACTTTGTTAAAAATATCTCGTCCAATGATCTCTCCAGAAGACCTGGGGCCACAAACTCCATATCGGGCAACAACGGTTAAAGTTGCCTAGTGCAATGAAAGCATACACTTTTCAGAACAAAAGTAATTTATCTTGCATATCTAACTTAGATACTGGTGCATTTATTAATTACTTGTTCGGCATATAAGGAGGATGCGAAGCCAATGTAATACAACCTGTTACTGTTGAAGAATATAGTGTTAGAATTTTGGCGTGCTAATATAAAATATCTCTAAAGATAGCCATTTAAACTTAGATCTAAAATAAAAGTTACTTCAAACCAAAGTAAGGTAGATTATTACGAACAATAATGTATTTAGTCCAGAAAATGGCTGAAATTTAAAACCATTGGACTGTGCAACTTTAACTACAATTAAAAACAACTAGCATGTTTCTGTGTGAGCTATACACGAATGCTGTTTATTGTGTTAAATGTGTATGTTGCTTATCGTTTGCACCAAATTGTACTGCAATTTGTCTAACGATTAATAAATAACCATGGGAATATTGGCCATTGCGCGCATATATGGCATCAATTCGTGACCTGTTTATGGAGTCGAGTGTCCCTTTAAACTGAAACTACTCGGTTAATTTATGGTGTGTCCACTGTCAGGTTTCATTGCATTTAACCATTGTTGTGTTAGCAGGTTTTGCTTTTTTTAAAGGGATAGCCGAATTGGTAAGGTTGGTTGGTTGTTGGAATTGTATGTCCTGGCAACATCTAAGGTCATACCAACTTGTGACAGTGCACACTCATGGTGACTTTATAGTGCTGTCCCACTGGGAAATCAGGTGGCCAGCAGCATGACCCGATATCCCACTCAGTCATATTATCTTGACATTGAGCTAACTAGTACGAATTTGTAAGAGTACTGGCTGATTTCCTGGGCGGGAGGTCGTGGATTTGAACCACAGCTGAGTCAAACCATTGACTACAAAATTGAGACTTGTTGCTTGCTACTAACCTAGGATATGGTAAGGACTGGCTTGCTCAGGATCAGGATAAGGATAATGTGATATGGGAATATTGGGTCATGGTCCCTATGACCTGGGCCGCGTTCAGGGTCCGTCTCGGAGGTGCCTCGGCCATGTCTCGGCAATGTGTTTTGGTCTATTTGCGTTCAGGGTCCGTCTCGGCAACGTCTCGGTGACGCCTCCCTTTTCAGATAGGAGACAAAAAGCGCCTCGAAAATGGCCGCTGCATGCAGTGGTTTCATCCAATCAGAGCGCAGCATTTCGATTGCAAATGGCCGCCGCCTATGGGGCGGCCATTTTCAAGACAAGAAACTGCCTTTGTGGTTCAGACTAGCGTGACGTCACGGGCACCTCCGAGGCGTCTCCGAGACGGACCCTGAACACAGCCCTGATCTCCCAGTAGGACTGTTCTATAAAGTTTCTATGAGTGCATACTGCCACAAGTCAGTACCCATCCTGATATGATGTTAGATGTTGCTAACATGTAAAACGACAAAAAACAAAACAAAAGCAAATAGGGTATTAGCTGCTATATACTCGTCATTCAACAGAGATTTCTGGCCCCGGATCAAGTGTATGCTATATTGCAGTCGGGAGTGGTGGTCAGCAGTAATGAATTAAAAAGCTTTACCTGAAGTCAATCCCACCGGAAGCGGTGGCCCAATCGGTAGAGCGCAGCTTTCCTGAGCAGAAGGTCGGGAGAATGAATCCCAGCTGAGTCAAACCGATGACTTATAAGATTGATACTTGTCGCTACATAGCCTGGCCCTTGGCATTAATAGGATAGAACAAGGACTGGTTAGCACAGTATTGGGCAGCACTATAAAGTCACCACGATTGTGCCCTGTCACAAGTCGGTACCCATCCTGAAATAACCTTAGGTTGGACTCGACCAGGTTTCGAACGCCAGACCTTCCGCACGGGAGGCCTGCGCACTACTGATTGAACCATCGCGTCTGGTAGGGTGTTCACCGTACAGGGGGAGCTGGATGTAGCTCAGGCGGTAGAGTATCCACCTATGAAGTTGTCGGTCATCCGATCAATCCTGCTCAGTGCGCCCATTTGCAGTTTGGGATATTTTCTGTTTCAACCAGTGATTCACAACTGGTTCATCAAAGGATGTGGTATATGCTGTCCTGTCTGTGGGAAAGTGCATATAAAAGATCCCTTGCTGCTCATCAGAAAGAGTACCCTATGTGGCAGCAGTGGGTTTCCTCCAAAGAAATATGTGAGAATGACCATATGTCTGACGTCCAATAGCCAATGATAAAAATCAATGTGCTCTGGAGGCGTCGTTAAATAAAACAAGCTTTACTTTTAGTTTTAGGATGTTCGGGGACATACTCACATACCCTTCAAGACCCTTACACTGGGGGGGGGGGGGGGGGGGGGGGGGGGAAGGGAGGGGGCACACACATTGAAGTTGCGTTGCATAGTGCGATGGTTCCGAGTTTGTGCAATATGTATATTAGGTAGATGCTTATGATATACTTTCCTTTAATTTGAAGAAACTTGTATTTTAACTTTGGAGATTTTGAAGTGAAAACATACAAAATTAATTTTGGCATGCACGTAGAAATATTTTGGCCACCATAGGCGTCAACAATGACAGATATTACATTCACCTTGTATTCTTTCTGTGCTGCAATACATATTCAATACCTGCACCGTTATCTAAAGGCCCTGTCACACTACGACGTAACGACGTCAACGTAGGGAGAACGTGAAGAATGTTGAACTTCTCGGCATAGTATGCAAATTTGGGCACAAGTTGAACGTGGATGCAGCGTAGTGGACGAGAGCGTCACGTCGGTAAAGCGTAGTGATACCGTCAGTCAAGGAGAGAGGACAAAGTCATTACGCTCAAGGAACGTTATGAATGTTATTCCATCGCCAGAAGAACGTTAAGTGACATTACATACGTCATGAGACGTTGAACGTACGTTGAATGTACGTTCTCCTGACGTTCTCCTGATGTTCCCATTACGCTGCGTGGGCATTTCCACTTGGTTTAATGTGGGTCAACATAGTGGAACGTAGTTGAACGTAGTGAGCAGCGTTTGCCTAACGTCCGTTTAACGTCATTGACGTTCGCTGAACGTGAACAGAACATACGGCGAACGTAAACCCTTACGTTCGAGCTACGTCAAAAAAATTGAACATGTCCAAAACCTTGACGTAACTCGACGTAACACGACGTAATGTGACGTAGCTCGACATCAGTCTAACGTCATTCTGACATCATCAAAATGTAATCCAACGTACGTCAACGTAATGACGAAAAATCACCACGTTAGGCTCACGTTAGCTCGTTACGTCATGGTGTAACAGGGGTATAAGTTGGATATGTAGGATAAAAACTATCTAAGTGGTTTAGTTTAGACAACTTTATGCTTTCATCGGACTATGCATGTTAGCGACACTCACGTATAGTGAGTGACCGTTGGGATGTGATCAGGTAGAGCACATATTCACACATTCACTCATTCACTCGTTCACTCATTCACACATTCACTCATTCACTCATTCACCCATTCACCCATTCACTCATTCACCCATTCACTCATTCACCCATTCACTCATTCACCCATTCACTCATTCACACATTCACACATTCACTCATTCACTCATTCACTCATTCACCCATTCACTCATTCACTCATTCACCCAGTTATAAAAGTTCAGCGTTTGCCCTACAAGCCCCACTGATATCGATTAGTTTCATTCATTACATTGAAGAGAACGTCAATATTTATTAAATAATATTAATATTAATAGAAGCATTGGAACTGGGAGTTGTTTTCATAGAGATTGGTCATAGGACTTGTGTCTCAAGATCATCAACGCATCTGGAACACACTGATACATGCAGTGGCCCTCCTTTCTCCAGTCTGACTATGAGGTGGCGCCATCTGGTGGCTATGGTGTGAACTATGATATCCTCTAGTCTAGTCAATAATGGGTCCAGAATGTAAATCGCTCTGTTTGGTCACTTTTGGTCAAATACATGCTAACTACTATATACATGAGCACCTAAACAGTGACGTCACAACGGGATTGTTCAATAGTAGACAGCAACTCCAGAGGCCAGTGTCATAAAATCTTCAAGGAGTTGTCCAGACTTGACGTCAGGAAACACCCATTTTTCTTTCGAGTGACATATCCATGGGATCATTTTCTAGACCAACTGGTTGAAGAACCAACAGTAGAAGCATTTGAGAGAAGGCTGGATTGACATTGGAGAGGATACCCACAATTATATGATTTTAGGGCTCAATTAACGTCCATACATGTGCACAAAATAAATCTTGTTCACGATAACGAGCTGGCATTAGAGGCCCAATAGGGTCTAGATCAACTAGAAAAGGATCTGTAAGTCAATCTGTTAACAAATATTCGGTACCATGGTGAGAGTGGGTGATTGTATATATCCATACTTATGTATATATATTATATAATTGATATATATATATATCTATATATAGTACTGCAAGCAAAGAAGTAGAGTGAGAAATGGCGAAAGCCCACCAGTGTTGCCATTTGCAGCGGGGCAGTGTCCTACTTATTTTCTTCCTTATACTTTTCATATTCATGTCCAGATTTGATGAAAGAAATAAGGGAAATAAAATAAAACTGTGTGCAACTTTGGTCTTTTTAGTTATGAACTATTTTTGTACCAAAAAACCCCATTTTACAGTCAGCCATTTGTAACATGACATATGGGACGTGGTTGAATCCTTATTAACATCTTGTATTGCATTGATACATCAAACAAAACAGTTTCCAAATCAAAGAGGAAGTATTTATTAACATGTATGCGTGCTTAAAGTAAAAAAAAAAAAATGTTATGTCTTCAGAAATAACATTACAAATTTCCGTCACACGTGTAACCGTGGTGTCTGGATGCCACACAAATATTGTACACTAATTATTCAGTGAATAAAGCATGGCTGGGAATTACTTTTTTTTATCAATATAAGCACTAGATATTTCTGTATATTATGCCATGATTAATATGCTTCTAAGTATGATATTATTTAATTCTGATTAGATATTTATTAAGCAGACTGTGTGGTGTCCTAAACATGTGTTACACGTGTGACACACATGTTATACTGCCATAAGAGATATCTTATTCATGGACTACACCTTTATTTTTTATCTCATCAATTTATATTTTACATAGATGTAAAGGGGAGATTTCCATCTTTCATTTGCAACCAAAAAATGTAAAAAATTCAAATATTAAATTTTAACTCTCCATGTGACACTTCTGGCCAGTTTTCAGGAGAGTGACCCATATATGTAACTTCTGAAAGTCTCATGCTTAAAAAGAACATCGAAGAAACCTTGAGACTTTCAGAAGTTTCAGAATAATAATTTCTTTTAATTAAAAATACAAACAATCCACCAAATCCCAGCCAATTAATTCTTTATAAAGGCATTTCTAAACTGATATACAGAATTAAGGAATAGCCGTGGCTTCCTCTGACTGCGCCCCTCTCTGTCTGCGTCTGCAGGAACCTGGTGGACATGCCTCATGACAACATGCTGGACGCCGGTGAGTTCGCTGTGGCCATGCACCTGGTCCGGGGCTACCTGCGGGGCGTAAAGTTGCCACCCGTCGTGCCGCCCGCCCTCCGGCCCCCCGCCAACCCGCCGGAGGAGGTCACCCCGCCCCCCATCAGCGTCCGTGAGCTGCTCGCCTACAGCCAGCTCTTCGAGGTGCTCGACACGACTCAACACGGGCTCATCGACGGTACTTCTGATTGTTATTGGTCCTCTCTTTATAACTTCTCTTCTCCTTTTCCTTTCCCCTTGTTCTTGTTCTTCTCCTTCTCTTTGTTGTTGTTGTTCTTCTCCCTGTTGTTCTTCTCGTTCTCTTTCTCCTCCTTGTTCTTGTTCTTGTTCTTCTCCCTGTTCTTCTCCCCCCCTTCTCTTGTTCTCCTTGTTCTTGTTGTTCTTCTCCCTTTTCTTTTTCTTCTTCTTCTTCTTCTTCTTCTTCTTCTTCAGTTTCTTTTCCCCATTCTCCTCATCCATCACTCCTCTCCTCCACCTCCTCCTCCTTCTCCTTCACAACCTTCTCCTCCACCTCCTTCACCCCTCCTTCAGCTCCTCCTCCACCTGCTCCTTCTCCTTCTCCTTTACCACCTTCTCCTCCTCCACCTCCTTCACCCCCACACCCTTCCCCTTCACCTCCTTCAGCTCCTCCTCCCCCTCCTCCTGAATCAATCAATCAGTCACCAATATTTGCCTTTGCAAATCTTATGCTGTCTGTGGAAAATTCAAGAATGCAACATACCCATTTGTAATTAGGCTTTTGTAAACAAAGAATAAAAAGGGGACAATATTAATTAACCTCCTTCTTCACCTCTTTAAGACTAGATATAAGTCTAATTCATGGCTATAGTAGCAGTATGGCTATAAATAGAGAAACTAGATATAATCTTTAGGCCTATGTCAAGGTGAACATTGGTACTTAATATATTACATTCACCTTCCAGCCACCACCACACGCGACCTTCTAGTCACTTCCGGTCTGTCTGTGGAGCAGCTCGCCAAGGTTTGGAACGTATCGGACGTAGACCGCGATGGGCGCCTTTCATTGGACGAGTTCTGTATAGCATGTCACATGGTCCGCTTCATAAAGAAAGGTCAGTCAGCGTCTCATACTGAGCTAGTCACTGTGAACGCCTTAGTGTCACTGTGAGTATGGCCAGTGAGCATCTCGTACTGAGCTAGTCACTGTGAGCAGTTTAGTGTGAGTAAGGTCATTGAGCATCTCGTACTGAGCTAGTCACTCTGAGCAGCTTAGTGTGAGTAAGGTCACTGAGCATCTCGTACTGAGCTAGTCACTGTGAGCAGCTGTGTGTGAGCTGAGCATCTCGTACTGAGCTAGTCACTGTGAGCAGCTTTGTGTGAGCTGAGCATCTCGTACTGAGCTAGTCACTGTGAGCAGCTTTGTGTGAGTAAGGTCACTGAGCATCTAGTACTGAGCTAGTCACTGTGAGCAGCTTAGTGTGAGTAAGGTCACTGAGCATCTCGTACTGAGCTTGTCACTGTGAGCAGCTTTTTGTGAGTACGGTCACTGAGCATCTCGTACTGAGCTAGTCACTGTGAGCAGCTTTGTGTGAGCTGAGCATCTCGTACTGAGGTAGTCACTGTGAGCAGCTTTGTGTGAGTAAGGTCACTGAGCATCTCGTACTGAGCTAGTCACTGTGAGCAGCTTAGTGTGAGTAAGGTCACTGAGCATCTCGTACTGAGCTAGTCACTGTGAGCAGCTTTGTGTGAGTATGGTCAGCGAACATCTCATACTGAGCTAGTCACTCGGAGTGGCTTAGTGTGAGTACGGTCACTGTGTATCTAGTCACTGTGAGCAGCTTAGTGTGAGTAAGGTCAGCGAACATCTCATACTGAGCTAGTCACTGGGAGTGGTTTAGTGTGAGTACGGTCACTGTGTATCTAGTCACTGTGAGCAGCTCAGTGTGAGTAAGGTCAGTTAAAATCTCATACTTAGCTAGTCACTGTGAGTGTGAGCAGCTTAGTGTGAGTAAGGTGTGTGAGCATCTCGTACTGAGCTAGTCACTTGGCGTGGCTTAGTATGAGTAAGATCAATGAACATCTCACACTGAGCTGGTCACTGTGAGGAGCTTAGTGTGAGTAAGGTCAGTGAGCATCTCGTACTGAGCTAGTCACTGTGAACAGCTCAGTGTGAGTAAGGTCAGTGAGCATCTCATAGTGAGCTAGTCGATGTGAGTGTGAGCAGCTCAGCGTGAGTAAGGTCAGTGAGCATCTCATACTGAGCTAGTCAATGTGAGTGTGAACAGCTTAGTGTGAGTAAGGTGAGTGACCATCTCGTACTGAGCTAGTCACTCTGAGCAGCTTACTATTAACCATGGTACATATGACAGTGTGAGTATGTGTGAGTAAAATAATGTGGGAAGATTGGTGGGCAAATGTCACTCTGAGGAAATCGGTGAGAAATAGGTCAATGAGTTTCGAGTAAATCATTCTGAATATGTCAGTTTAAAGTTGCATAGTCCGATGGTTTTGAGTTTTTGTCATTTTTCTGAGATAAATATACTAAATTGATCTACTGTACTTTAGTCTGAAGTAACTTTTATTTTAAATGGCTAACTTCTGAGATATTTGAAGTGCAAACATGTCAGATTAGTTTTGGCAAGCTTGCCAAAACTCTGACTCCATAGGCTTCTGCAGTAACAGGTTCTATTGAATTGCCTTGGTATTCCCTTCTATGTGCCAACAAAGGCTTAATAAGTGAACCAGCATCTATATTAGATATGTAGAATCAATTCTAGATAATTGTTTTGTTTTTGAAAATTTGATGATTGATCGGACTATGCAGCTTTAAATAGATCAGTGCAAGCCGCTCTGTATGTAGGTCAGTGTGTGTAACTTAAGTTTGAGCAGTGTATAGATTCGATAGGGAGGTCGGTGTGAGCAGTTTAGTCAGTCATCGGAGCAGCTCAAGTGTAACTCGCTAAAATACAGGTAACGTGTGTGTACATACAAGTGATTGGTCTAAGTAAGGTATGCAGAGGCTGAGCATACACATTTTCCATTGATTCAGAGATCACAACGTGTTAATACCGCTAGGCTATGCGGGCAGTGGTTTTGCTGCGTAGTCACAACACAGTAATTTATTCACAATTATCTATTATATTCATATTTATTTTATCAAACAAATAAACCGGACTAGACATTGTAGTGCGAAGGTCAGCCTTACACTACACCGTTCTCAACAGTAGTGGTCGGGCTTGTAGTTTTAGAGATGGCAAGGGAGGCGTGGTTAGCCACTGTTTACTATTAAATTATAGGCACACATCTATCTCACACTCCGGGCTTTTATCCAGTAGGTGCTCCACTTTTAACACTGTGGCTACCCCACTTTTAGCACTATGCCTCTCTACTTACCACTGTTGTCACCCATATAACACTGTGGCTACCCCACTTTGAAAACTATGTCCTTCTACTGTGCATTTACCACAGACTCATGCGGGAGGTCGGCGAGACCAAGTGGTCCTTAGCTGCTGCCGTATTGGCCACTCGTGGCTTACACATGCTTTTCTGCTCAAGGGGTGTCAGTCCCCGCTGACACTCAAACACATTTTACTAAGTTGCGTTGATTGTTTGGCCCTGCGCCAACAGTTCTACACTGCAGACAGTATGCATGACCTTTTTACTAAGGTAAAACAGGAAAACGTTTTAGCCTTTTTTAGGGCAGCTGGACTGTACCACCTCATCTAGTTTACTAAATAGATTCTATCAATTATTAATAAAACTTTTCTTTTTCTATGGGAATTTGTTTCCCTTGAACACAAATATATGATTGTGAGCTTTCTAATTTAATGAGTGTCTATTGGCACATAATTGATTGTTTGCTTTTACATGTAAAAGCGATGGTTTGAACAAAAAACAAACATTTCTCGCCATGAATATGGCCTATGCTGCCGACACGGCGTAAAGCAACCACCAATCAATCAATCAATCAATCAATCTACTTGTCACTGATCACCCACTTAACACTGTGGCGTTTCTAGTTTTAACATTGTGCCCTCCTGTAGTTAACACTGTGGCCACCCCCTTTTAAGACTGTCTTTTAGCACTGTTCCCCCTTTAGTTAACACTCTAGTCACTCACTTACCACTGTTGTCACTCCACTTTTAACACTACGTCTTTTAGCACTGTGCCCCTCTACCTAACACTGATCACCCACTTAACACTGAGGTGGCCCCCACTTTTAACACTGTCTTTTAACACTGTGGTCACCTTAGTCAACACTGTGGTCATCTAACACTGTGCCGCACCACTTTTAACACTGGGGTGGCCCATGCTAAGACTGGCCGCCTGGTGGTCCCGGGTGTCCCCCAGCTGCGTGCTGAGACAGCCGACCAGTGCGCAAGCCCGGTGTGGCGGTTTCAGCTCACTGTCAGTTTCAGCCGTGCGCATAGACTCAAACTCAAGGCATTGTCAATGGTCGTGAGTCACTAACCTTATAAATTTAATATAATGTTTTTGGTAAAGATATTTTCTATATGTGTACCAAGCGATTTGTTTCTAGGTGGTGTGGTTTTAGAGATATTTCACTTTTCCTGGATTTTCTGTATGAAGATTGCTCACCACCATTGACAATGCCTTGAGTTTGACGGTACGCACAGTGCAAAACATTAGTTTTATTCAAAATTAATAGAAATCAAGAACCCTAACCTTATAAATGTAATATAATCTTTTTGGTAAAGATGTTTTCTATATGTGTACCAAGCGATTTGTTTCTAGGTGGTGTGGTTTTAGAGATATTTAACTTTTTCTGTATTTTCTGTATGAAGATTGCTCACGACCATTGACAATGCCTTGAGTTTGAGTCTATGCGCACGGCTGAAACTGACAGTGAGCTGAAACCGCCACACCGGTGTCCAGGTTGGCGCCACTGTGACAGGGATGGAAGATCTCCGCGATTTCGCGGATTTCCATGGTTTAAAAAATATTTACTGATTAATGTTAAACAAAGTGCTATGGAATCAGGATGTATGTATATGACAAAATTAGTCGGTTCGAATCCCTTTTTATATGGCCTAGAGATGTTACTCGAACATAAAACCCAAACAAGAATGAGTTGAGTATGGGCGATAATATAGGCACAACAAGGATAGTTGAAACCTGACTTCCGGCATTTTTCACGTGATTCCCAGACAGTGCTAATCCTATGGGGGGAAATCCGCATTTTCGTGGAAATTTGCTGTTGGTGTAATAACCCCGGCTTGCCTTCCGCGTTTTTTGCCGGAGACCACTTTCATCCCTGTATATATAACTACAGGACGCTCACCTCCTCGTACGACCAGACGGAATGGCCAAATGAGTTGAGCGTCAGTCTCCCGTTTTGGTAGATCGTGGGATTTGAACGCACGAGTTTGAACCCTGGTCAAGTCAAACCGATGACTTAAATATTGATACGTGTCGCTTTCTAGCAAGGTGCTCGGCATTATTAGGATAGTCCAAGGACTGGTTGGCTCAGTGTCAGGATAATGTGACTGAGTGGGATATCAGGTCGTGGTGCTGGTGGCCTGGTCTCCCAATGGAACAGCACTATAAAGTAATCATGAATGTGCACTGTCACAAATCGGTACCTGTCCTGATATGACCTTAGATGTTGCCAGGATGTAAAACTCCCAACAACCAACCAACCAACCTCCACGTGCATTGCTTGCAGGCGGCGTAGTCAATGGCCCTGTGAATGTGCACTCTCTGCTCCCGCACCGGACACTCAAGCACGACTTGCACGCAAAGCGACGCAGGTAAGAATCCAGATGGCGTATGACTTATAAAATTGATACTTGTCGCTTCCTAGCCGGCACTTTGTATTAATAGGATAGGGCAAAGACTGGTTAGCTCAGTGTCAGGATAATGTGACTGAATTGGATATCGAGCCATGGTGCCAGTGGCCTGATTTCCCAGTGGGGCAGCACTATAAAGTCACCATGAGTGCGCACTGTCACAAGTCGGTGCCCATCCTGATATGACCTTAGATGTTGCCAGGAGAGAAAACTTCAACAACCAACCAACGAGACAGCAGCAATTCATGCAAATAGACAGTGGTGACATAACGAGCATGCGCATGGCATACTTCCGCCGCGCTCGTTTGAAACAAATCAGTGTTGATACGTGTAATCATTGTTTGTCTTGCTAGAAGAGCATTCAGTGACAGGTTTAGCATTTGTTTGAGAGCATGGACGAAGCAGTGTGTTAAATTGAGGTACTCAAAGACGTGACTACTTCTGTACATATCTGTACATATCATGTAATATCTGTAGCTGGCATATAATGTCTATATGTACCATGTAATATTTATGTACCATGTAATGTCTGTTGGTATCATGTAATTGTTGCAGACGTGTCATGGGCAGTAAATTTCCACTCATTATATATAGAAATTATCCGAAGCAAAATTACATTCTCAATTAGCACTTGTAATGTATTTATTATCTACTCTTTCCAGACTTGCAGAGCTACAAGCCAGGAAACTTAAATTAATGTCAATTCGGGTAAGTTCTACATTAGACAGAAAACCCACTAAGTAAACCACCCTTAAATCATTACGCACTTAGTTCACTGACAAGTTGGTCCATACTGAGTTTTCTCTCGGGGCGTATTTTGAATAGGGTGTTGGTTGGGCTCTGTCAAAAGTCTGGTCACGTTGGCACACGCAGCTTATGATGTGGTGAGCGGAGTGAGTGGAGAGGAGGGGTGGGTGGGCGGTAAATCATTGCCACCCGGCAGTGTGCAGTGTGCAGTGCTAGGAGGGTGCCACCAACCTTCCTGACATTCCCGCTGTATTCTGTTGAGCGTGAACGCTTTGCATTTACCAGTCGATGCCATCCATGAACCATAACGAATTGATTCACTGAGGCATTAATTAATACATGCCTACCGAATTCCGCTGGTACCTCAGAAAGAATAGAGACTATAGTTAAACCGGCTTAGTTAAACCGGTCTAGATAATCCACCTCATAAGCTGGTTTACATGAAGCAAACTAGTTGAGTGGGCTTATATTAGCACTCATTCGATTTAGCGCCACGTTCACACAGTGGTTTAAGCCGGATTAGTTCAATCGGTTTAGTTAAACCGGTTTAACATGTATGTGTTTAACATGTATGTGTGAACGGGGGTTAAAACCCAGCACAACTACGGCTTACCGAGCGGAAGGTTGATTGATTGATTGGTGGTTGCTTTACGCCGTGTCGGCAGCATAGGCCATATTCATGGCAAGAAATGTTTGTTTTTTGTTCAAACCATCGCTTTTACATGTAAAAGCAGACAATCAATTATGTGCCAATAGACACACATTAAATTAGAAAGCTCACAATCATATATTTGTGGTCAAGGGAAACAAATTCCCATAGAAAAAGAAAAGTTTGATTAATAATTGATAGAATCTATTTAGTAAACTATATGAGGTGGTACCGTCCAGCTGACCTCAAAAAGGCTAAAATGTTTTCCTGTTTTACCTTAGTAAAAAGGTCATGCATACTGTCTGCAGTGTAGAACTGTTGGCGCAAGGCCAAAAAATCAACGCAACTTAGTAAAATGTGTTTGAGTGTCAGCGGGGACTGACATCCAATACATTCAGGGGGAGGTTCCCCCTTGACAGAAAAGCATGTGTAAGCCACGAGTGGCCAATACGGCAGCGGCTAAGGACCACTTGGTCCCGCCGACCTCCCGCATAAGTCTGTGCTGGCTTTCCCACAGATGGTTCAATTTCTTTAAGTTTATTAATGTTTTCATCCCACTCATGTTGCCATTTGGATGGTATGTGGGTGGCTATTAGTGGTTTCAGATCAGAGTGAGGGATCAGACACGGTTCAAGATCACAGTTCTGGGCCTTCTTCGCAGCCCGATCACCTTCCCCCACCTTACGAGCGGAAGGTGGGGGAAGGTGGTAAATACACGTACACAATATCCTATTTTATCTAATGTAAAAAATATTCGCTAGGATAATTTTACTGCAATTGACATTAGAAAAAAGATGTATAGCAATATATCGACCGAGTTTGGTCATCAGAAGGCATGTGGCTATAGGGGAAAGTGAGTTTAAAGTATAGGGTCTGTAATGAAGGATGGACATGGGACGGGCACCAACCTCAACTTCATCCGTGTTAGCTGATGCTGTGACCTGGCATGCTGAGTCACAGCCTTAAGCGAGCATTCTTCACACGCGGTATGCGGCATGCAAATGCAGCACAAAATGGAAAAGCATCTAAGTGAATAGGGGTGCTTCCATGTCTCCGAATGCGAATGCGAATGCGGCAACTGAATCGGTTCCTGTAGCCATCAGTATGGCATGCGAATGCGAATGCTGCTGCATTTGCCATAGAAACCAATACTGTTCCTTCACAAATTTGGAGGAAAAACCCCAACAAATGTTGGGGGTTGGCATATATCTATGCCGCATATACGACATTCGCATGCCGCATACCGCATATAAGGAATCTTAGCTTTAGTCTTCCCTGAGGTATAAGCGAAACTCAGAATACTCTATTACTAAGTATAAGGATGTGGTTAAGGTCTCACCGCGGTAAATTTCGCGCTTGGAAGATCGCCATTTCAATTTGGTGATTAATTTTGTATTATATTACTTTTTATTATTAGGACAGTCAACACTATATAACATTGCTTTCCCAGCTCACTACTGATCAGTGATTGGATTTGATGACATTCTACGCATTTAATTACAATTGTTTATTGTCTGCTTGAAATCGATCTGCATACCATCTTCTGTATGTTATGTTACCGGGTGTCTATTTGTGCGTATTTGTAATATGAACACAATCCCATTACTGCTGATCTAGAAGTAAGTAATCATAATTCAAATCCAATCCTCATGTTACTCATGTCAGTAAACACCATTCAAATACTATTTGCATAGATGTGCTTCGTCACAATTTAGACACGATCAAATTATCACTGTATATGTGAGTAATTATAATTTGAGCACAATCAAATTACCACTGATATACACACGAGTAATTATAATTTGAATAGTATCAATGTACCTACCACCTATATACATGCAGGGTCCGTACGGGGCCTGGAAAGTCTTATAAAGTCTTGACTTCATTTGCCCCATTTCAAGGCCTTGAAAAGCATTGAATTTAACCTATTTTGGGTAATTAGTCTTGAAAAGCCTTGAATTCCCATACTGTCCCCACTGACCTAAGTTAGTCTGAAATCACCATTCACCATTGTTGTTCTTTCCCTGAAATCCAAATGAAAATAGTCTTGAACTCCTATCAAAAAGAGCATTGAAAAGCCTTGAATTAGACTTGAATTCTACATCTTAACATGTGTACGGACCCTGTACATGTGAGTAGTTATAATTTGAATACAATCAAATTATCACATGTAAGTAATCACATTGTAAACAATCCCTCTTTACAACTCAACACAATTCAATCACCACGTACCTCTATGTGAGTAATCGCAATTTAAACCCACTCCAATTGAAACTAATATCCATGTAAGTAATCACAATGAAAGCACACTCAAAATACCACAGAAGTAATTGCAATTTAATCATTTTATCCATGTAAGTAATTGCAATTTAATAATTAAATCCGATTAATACATGTTGAAACATATTATAGTATAACCCTGTTAAACCAAACTTGAAGGGACCCTAGACATTTGTTTGGATTAACCGATCATTGGTTTAACCGAGCTTTGACTTCGATTTTGACTTGGCTTTAGCAAAAACGTGGGTGCATTATGAATGTAATGTGGACACTTTGATTATTGTTTTTTTTATGTATATACAGTTTAAACCCATTAAACCAAGCTCGGTTAAATCAAACGATCGGTTAATCCAATCTTTTTTCGGCGACCCCGCAAAATACTACCATTTATCATATTAAAAAATGTCAGATCACCTTAAAACCACAGGAAAGTTTAGTTGAACCCTACCGGAAGTGGCCTGGGGCCCGACAATTCTTTTGGGATTAACCGATACTTTGGGTTAACCGACTTTGGTTTAACCAACTTTTTTATATGATAAATGGTAGTATTTTGCCGGGCCGCCGAAAAAAGTTTGGATTAACCGATCGTTCGGTTTAACCGAGCTTGGTTGAACGGGGTTGTACTGTACTACAATTCACACCTATTACCACAATTATCATGTTGACTTTAATGGCAGTAATTACTTTCCAATTTGCCCGTGTAATCCAATACAGGAAACGAAGAAAGCCTTAGCCACATTAGAAGGAAAGCGCGCCCATCTGTGTCGGCAGCGATTGCGGTGTCTGCGGCTCTTGGTGAGTTCAATATGGAGGTTCATATCAAAGATAATGCGGTCAAGGTAAGACTAACCACTCTCCACACGTCACAGCGCCGTCTGGTGGTGCCACGGTTAAAGAACAACATGGACGCTAGCTGTGTGACCTTCTGAAATCAGGCATAGTTGTGGGAATGTGTAATACGCTTCTTCCTAGGTAACTACCAGATGGGATGGCCGAATGAGTTGAGCGTCCCTCTCCCATTTTGGTAGATCGTGCGATTCGAACCCTGGTCGAGTCAAACCAATGACTTAGAAATCGATACTTGTCACTTCCTAGCCAGGCATGGCATTATTAGGATAGGGCAAGGACTGTTTGGCTCAGTGTCAGGATAATGTGACTGAGTCAGATATCAGGTCATGGTGCTGGCAGCCTGGTCTCCTAGTGGGGCAGCACTATAAAGTCGACATGAGTGTGCACTGTCAAAAGTCGGTACCCGTCCTGATATTACCTTAGATGTTGCCAGGACGTAAACCTCCAACAACCAACCTAGTTAAGTATCCGCTGGCTCCCGAGGAAGGACCTAATCTGCGACCTGGCGTGTTTATATTCCGGAAGTAGTCCTCTGATTCATTATTTTAGGCTCACTTTGAACCCGTAAGCACATGGTTGGTAATCACGAAACTAGGTCAACATGTGGCATGGCTATAGAACATATTCCCTTCGTGCGTCATTAGCCAGTTGTACATACCCTGTTAGCTCTATGGACAGTTAGTTGTGTTACACCTGAACTTGAGGTTCGATTTCATCGCCCACCACTAAGTGGCGCTGTAGAAAATAACCGAGTTAGACGTCTTATTTTCTAGTTTGTCCTTAATCGCGTATTCCGCGCCCTGAAGTGTGAGGAGCATAACATTATTGAGATACTTGGTTGCCTATGTGAGTAGTCTATGAAAAGTTGGACCTAATTTTTAGAAATATGTCTTCTCATTCATAATGACAAAAACTCAACCAAGATTTCAGATCAAATATTGCGTACTATTTCTTTAGTTTAATTACTGTTTACTTTGGATTTGCGCATGTTAAAGTGGAAGGTTGGCACAGTTACAAATGCCTTAACTAATTGCAAATGTTCTGTTTGGTTCAGTGGTTCTTAAAGAGAATGACATATATACACACACACATATACATATATATATATATAGAGGGAGAGAGAGGGAGAGAGAGATGGAGAAAGACCGAGCGAAGGGCTGGTTAGCTCGGTGTCAGGATAATGTGACTGAGTGGGATATCGGGTCATGTTGCCGGCGGCCTGATTTCCCAGTGGGGCAGCACTATAACATTGCCATGAGTGCGTACTGTCACAAGTCGGTACCCATCCTGATATCACCTTAGATGTTGCTAGGACGTAAAACAACAACAAACAAACAAACCGAGCGAAGGAGAGAAACAAAGACAGAACCAGACAGCTATCCAGCCAGGCAGTATGTATACATATATAGGAGCGAGACACTCAAAATAATAATAATAAAAAGGGGGGGGGGCGTAGAAGAAATTATGACAGGTAGCTAGATTAAAAAAAATAGGGACGGTGGAAGAGGACGACATAAAGGCAGGCAGATAGTAGAAGAGACGGGAGAATGGAGAGACAGGGGGACAGATTTTTAATGGGCTTTAAAAGGCAGGCAGATAATAGAGAAAGGAGAGGGAGAAAGGGATTTGTAATGGGCCTCAGAAGACTCATTTACACAAGTGAGCACACACTGCACTGCCTCCCACCAGCCTTCTCGCGCACCTGTATGTTGGTTGGCACACACACTCAGCTCCACTCCCTACTGTCCGCTTCACTAACATCAAAGGCCACCGACTGGTTAGCTCAATGTCAGGATAATGTGACTGAGTGGGATATCAAGTCATAGTCCCGGCGGCCTGGTCTCCCACTGGGGATGCACTATAAAGTTGCCATGAGAGCGCACTGCCACAAGTAAGTCAGGTAACCGTCCGCATATGACCTTAGATGTTGCCTGGACTTAAACTCCATTTAACAACAAAAGCCACCATCGTCAGTCAAGAGCCAACATGTATACATATAATATTCCAAATTACTAGCATCATTGCAATCTACCCCAAAAGAAATCTGATTGATTTCTTAAGATGGATAAACAAAATTTAATTAATTTAATGTTCCCTTTTAGAGTGAAACAACTGTATTGGTTTTTATTTCCTTTCTGTAGTCTAGTCTGTTCTTGTACCAAAACGAAAACATCATAGTATCCATTGTTGTGAGGTAATTTTGATCCTGAAAAACTAGGTAAAGATTGCTGGACCCAGATGTTGCTTCCTCCTCTCCCTAGCCCACATCTAGCCGAGGCTTATACCTCGGGAAAACAAAAGTTATCCATCATCTATACCCAGGTAAGATTCGTATAACTATGGGGCCAATGGGCTCTCTGCATGTATTTGCTTCCTTCTCATACGCTCAACCATACTTCCGGTGCTACCATTGTCACTTGCGCCCAGAATATACAGACACATACATATAGCACCTGTATGCATTGATCGGCTGTGGAGGAGGAGGAGCAGGACGTGGTGAGTGGGGGCAGTAGCCACACAAGGCGGTGGAACTGTGCGGTGTGTGTATCGGGTGTGTTCTGCCAGTACCAGATCCTACTGCCCATAGGCGCGTCTCTTGGTGTCCTATTCCCGCAATGAATGCTACATTGCTAGCAGACAGACAGGTCCTGCTCGTTCCTACACACGCCGGTAGGTGTCTCACTCAGCACGCCGACTGCTGCTGTCCAACACACACGGTGGCTGCTTCTCACCGCTTCTAACTCCGGGCCGGACGCTGCCTTGCGTCTGTTTGTCTCCCCGGTGATTTGTGATAAATAATTCCTCTCATTCCATGAAGGCTACAACTTAGTACAACTTACAAGTCGATAATAGTGAAAATATTATTTGCTGCATTTATTTGATCAAAATTCACCACCACGTTATAAATCATCTAGTCTTCAACAAGCAAACTCTCTCTCTCTATCTCTCTCTCCCTCTCTCTCTCTCTCTCTCTCTCTCTCTCTCTCTCTCTCTCTCTATATATATATATATATATCTATATATCTATCTATATATCTATCTATATATCTATCTATATATATATATTTCCTCAGTACTATGCCTCTGGCTACTCGTAGCCCAGGGAGAAGGAAGCCCATCTGGGTCAGGCAATTAGCATAATCAGCTCACAGCAGGAGGACGTCTTGTGAGCAGCTCCGGCAGTTTTTCTACATTTACTACAAAACCAGACAGGTTAGTATCTTTCAAACTCGGTACGTTGGTTCCGTTCATGTTAGCATTCACATACAAAGTTTTTCAAAACTTTTCAATAAGTTATTACTGTTTTACAGCTTAGTTTCATTCATATTTGACATGATCGATAGAACAATGCCTCCATTGTTTGGTTCTTAATTAAGTCACCCGTTGTCGAATGGAGAGATGTTTGGCAGGAGCCAGTTACATCGTTGGGGATTTTTTCCCTGGATTTCATTAAGATTCCCCATTTGAGATTCTCGTTGAAGTGTACCTCCGAGTCCTATAGTATTTTCTTCAACTTGTTGGCGAAGAAAGCCACAGGTGGGATAAGTTTATAGGTACTTAGAGTGTGGGTGGGTACCGCTACACTGGTCCCACCCCTTGTTTGGATCAGTTGGTTACCCATACCATCAATCTGCGACTGTCTGTTAGTCATACGCCTGTGTTTAAAATCTTTTTAACGCCATAAATACACACCTATATTCTAATTATCAGTGTACTATTCAGCCTAAGACAATTCCTAATCATTGTTTTTCGTTTTACTCACAGTCTCGGAGCCATGGCTAAGAAGCGGAGTAAGGCAGAGGCAACTCACACACTCAGTGCTGATGAAGACACCACACCGCCTGCGTGGGTACAAAGATTGCCATCGCCAGAACAAATAGATTCTGAGGAGGCGGGGGGGGGGTACGATACCGGCCCCGGCCCAGCTGACCTAGATGAGCAGGTCGCTAGACTGGTACAACAGAAAATGGAGGAATTGTTACCTTCAAGAGCAGCTTCTCCAAGAAGAAGGGGACTAAGGTCCCGCTTGACTCAGATGATTCTGAATGGCAGGATCTGTCCGAGAATCAGGCCTCAAATGACCACAAGTCAGAGGAGGAGCTGTTTGTGTCGGCACGAAAGCGCAAGCACAAGAAAAGAGATCACTCTTTCGAAGGAGATGAGTACATGAGGGCCCGCAAAAAGAAGCCCCTCATGAAGAAGAGCAAGAAGAAGACTAAGAAAAGGAGGAAACACAAATCTTCCTCCTGACTCTTGGTCACACTCTTCAATGATGAGCTCTGACTTAGATAGCAAGCACACAGGCAAATACATAAAATCGTGTGGGAAGGAAACAAAGAAGTGCAAAGTGCAGAGGTGTAAGAAGATTCACATCACAGCGCTAATGAGAAAGACCATACAAGGGCACTTCAATGCTTTTAAGCTGGCCGAGGTGATCACTAAGATGGCCGAGAAGTTTAAGGGAATCAAAGGGATCCCGGAATCTGCCATCAAAGAGATGGATCCCGAGGTGAAACTCAGCAAGGAGCACAAGAAGTTTGAGGTGGCTCTCCATACGGTACACAAAGGGGTACTCTCGGCTCTGACAGCCATCGCGCCGATCTTGAATAGGATGATGGTGGAGAACAAGTTCTCGTCACTCTGCGATGACATGAATGGCGGGATTGCTTTGCTTACAGCAACAAGCAACTTCCTGTCCTCCAGGCAGTTCGAGAATGTATTTAAGGAGGTCTGCACTGATGCAGGCAAAGAGGTGGCTCGGTCCAAGAAAATAACGGACAACAATGGGAAGGAATACACACTATTCCTTGCACCAAAGCCCATCAAGGGAAAGCCACTGGACAAAACCAAAATGTTTGGCGGTCAGCTCCAGTACTTGTTTAAACAAGTGGAGATCAGTTCCAAGTGTGGTAAACACATGGAAACAGACAAAAAGAAGCCGGCTAACGCCAATCGCAACCGCTTCAAGAAGCTGACACAAAAACTTTTAAACCGACGAACCGGCCAATGAGGAGGCCGGTTCGGGACCAACTGCAGCTTCCAGGCCAGGGGAAGGGGCCAGATGCAGTCGTCCAGCTGGAACAACGGGAATAGGCCCTTCAAGAGGGAGTTCAATGCCCAGAAGCTGTTCCCCTCTCCAGGGAACAAACAGAAGTGACGACTCAAACAACACCAGTAAGAAATACATTTCAAGCTGGTAATCTCAATAACAGTCTTTCGGAATGGAATAAAGTTACAAATAACTTAACTATCCTGAGACTAGCAGAAGGGGTAAGGATTCCCGTTAATAGAAGAACCTATTCAGAATAGCATACCTTTCCCTTACCGATTTCACAGTTCCAAACGCGAAGCATTAGACAATCAAGTCCTTAAGTTTTGTGAAAAAGGCATTATAGAACCAGTGCTACACATTGCTGGGGAATTCATCTCCAATATTTTCTTAAGACAGAAACCAAATGGAGATGTTAGCCTAATTTTAGATCTAACTTTATTTAACAAGTTTGTAGAATACAAACATTTAAAAATGTTTTCGATAGACACAGCGAGAGACTTAACACAAATCGCCTGGCTAGCCAGCGTTGATCTTAAGGATGCATACTACACAGTACCTATCTATAAACATGATCGAAAGTATCTAAGATTCTGTGGGAACAGCAAACTTTATGAGTTCACTTGTATGCCAAATGGACTGGCCTATAATGATAGCCTACACACCAGCTATTCTATATGGCAAGGCTCATATCAAATCCTTAGAGATAGATACAAACTTGGTGCTCGCACGCACGAAAGGAAACTTTGAGCAGCGCATGACAATTTCGCCAGAAGGGCAAAACGATATAATCTGGTGGTTTTCACACATTACGAACTCACCCAACCAGGGGCGTAGCTAGGCGTATGCCAAAACGTCCACATCGTTTTGTCAACAACAACAAAATTTTAAAATAATAAAGAGAGAGAGAGAGAGAGGAGGCATGTAGTAGTCCGGAGTGTCGAAAACTCAAGTCTAAAATGTGTAAAATCCGCCAACTTAAGCTTAAGCGGCCCCCTAAACCCCCTGCCGAAATTAGGAGTACACATCGTTAAAGGTCTAGCTACGCCCCTGCCAACCCTATTAGGATGGGAGAGCCTAACACTATCGTTACAACAGACGCTTCATTAGAAGGCTGGGGGGCCAATAGAGACCCAACAGGGAACAGGGGGCCGTTGGATGGAAGAAGAAATATCCGACCACATCAATGTGTTAAAGCTTAGAGTTATTTATCTAGGACTCTGCAGTTTGATTCACATCCCTAAAAATTATGTAAGAGTTCTAACAGATAACACGACAGCTATGGGAGGGACTCATTCCAAACCATGTAACAATCTGGCTAAACTTATTTGGGATTGGGCACAGAAACACAAAATATGGCTAAAAGTAGCACATACTACAGGCAGCTAAAACACTTTGGCTGACAGGAAAAGCCAACGCTTCCATGACTATTTACAATGGTCATTTAACCACAACATTTTCGACAATATTTGTCACAAATGGGGCAAGCCAGACATTGATGTCTTCGCATCACACAATAACAAAAAACTGAAAAAATATGTCTTGGCATCCAGAGCCAGAAACCTGGAGAGTAGATGCATTTTCATTAATTTGGAATAATAAGTTCTATTACATATTCCCTCCATTCAGCATTATCAGCAGAGTGGCCAGGTAGATCAAGATGGATCACACTCACGCAGTACTCATAGTACCAGCATGAGTACTTATGTACACAACCATGGCTAGCGGCGATAACATCAGCAGCAAAAGACTTGATCAGCTTCCCAAGGGAAAGGAACAACCTTCAACATCAAGGACCACTAACAGTCCATGGAGACGTGTCCATAACAACCCTTTTGGCATTCCTTTTCTAAGAAAACATTGAGAACAATTTGGATTGTATCACATGCCTGGAGAAAAGGAACAGTGAAATTATACACAAGGTATTTAAAGAAATAGGGACTTCATTGTCTTCTCAAAGGAGTCAAACCGTTAAAACCTACAATAGCTCAAGTGTTAAGATTTCTAAGAATTTTGGGAGATGAAGGATTAGGATTCAGTGCAATTAACGCAGCGAGATGTGCATTATCAATCATTCTACCAAGAATAGATGGACAAACGATTGGAAAACATCAGTTGGTGCACTGGTTCATTGGATCGGTGTATGAAAGAAACCCCCCCAAACCGAAATACAATAGCTTTTGGGATGTGTCAATAGTATTCAAGTCATGGCCTAGCAACAGACATTTGTCAATGAAGGAACTAGGATTTAAATTAGCAGTGTTTTTACTGCTAGTTACAGGACAGAGGCCAAACTATTGTGGCACTCTCACTAGATGGACTAGAAATAGATAAGGATAAAGCGACATTTGATTTAGAGACATTGCTCAAATCAAATCGCACAGGGGACCCACTGTTCACAGTACATGTAAATAGTTTTTCAGAGGATAAACGGATATGTGTAGTTTCAGACATTAGGCCTTATATATCCAAGTCACGTGGAATTAGGAATTCCAGACAACTACTAGCTTTATAAAGCCGCATAAAGATATCTCGAGAGACACACTCCCAAGGTGGACTATCAAGGTGCTTAGACAAGCTGGAGTTAACACTGGACACTATGCATCTCACTCAACATGTGGAGCCATGGTCTCCAAGGCAAGACAATTAGGAATCTTGGTCAAAAGAATCCTTGCACACGCTGGGTGGAAGACGGCTAGATCGTTTGCAAAACATTATAACAAACGACTAGAAGAGTCAAGCGGCCTGGCGACATGCCTACTCACTAACTAAAGACAGGTCAGAAACAACATTAAATTATGTACTCATATATACATAGTATGGTTACAACATTAAAGGATAAAAGATAAAAAATGAGATTACATAAAATTCTCCCTGGGCTACAAGTAGCCAGAGGCGTAGTACCGAGGTAAAATAGTATAGTTATACAAATGTTACCTGGGTACAGATAATGGATAACTGGTGTTTTCCCGAGGTACTAGCCTTGGATAGTCGTGGGTCAGGGCCCACCCACCCTACCCTACCACGACTATCATGTTTCTCTGGAACCAAATCGAAAACACAATAAATATCCGCATAGAGTTAAATAATTTGTTATCCTAAAAGTATGTAAAAGATTGCTGGACCCGGATGTGCTTCCTTCTCCCTGACCCATGACTACCGAGGCCAGTATATATATACAGATGAACCTCGATCCAACGGACACTAATGCAACGGATTCCGGATGCAACGTGCACAATCCGCGAGAGTGAATATCTGGGCCGAACGTTTAAAACTCCCGGGTGAAGCGAACCGAGACCGCTACTTGAGTAAGCATTTTCATCCTCGCAACATAAGGTCATATTAGGACGGGTACCGACTTGTGACGCGTTGTTTACGTGTTTGGTCCCCTGTTTTCCACATTATCACTATGGCACCTATAGATAAAGCAATTTCGTCGCTGCAACGGACAAACAGCTTTAACGGACAACTGCTCCCCCGTATTAGTCCGTTGGATCGAGGTTCATCTGTATATATATCTCCCCTCAGTGCCCCCTCTCCCCTCCCTCCTCCTTCCCAGCCTTCCGTCCCATCCCTCCCTCCCTTCGTCCTCCTCTCTCCCCCTCCCAATCCCTGTGTCCCCCTCTCTCTCTGTCTCTGTCTCTGTCTCTCATTGTCTCGCTCTGTCTGAACCCCCTCCCGATATAGCATCGACACATACATATAAAAATGACACATATATATATACATATATATGTAATGTATAATGCATTATGCGAGTATAAAAGCACGCAAGGGGATTATTTCCTTATTATTATTATTATTATTATTATTATTACACTATGCACTGTACTGCCTCCTTCATGTGTCAGGACTGGTGGCGCCACCTCCAGCGCTCCACGGTACCTGTATACCCGGAAAACATCACTAAGTTTGCTATTATTAGCAAATACCTTTACCAAATCAGCTAGCCACTGATTATTATCACTTTTTTTTTTACAGTTGCAATGTAGGTGCATTGACATTAACATTATTAACATATTGTCATTGTTAAATGCTACTATGTCCTAGTATTGAAGTACGTTGAAAGCCATAACGTTTAGAAAAAAAAACATAGAACCAGAGTCAATGTCAATGTTAGTTTGTTTGAGGTTTAATGTCTGGCAACATCTTAGGTAATATCAGGACAGGTATCGACTGGTGACAGTGCACACTCATGGCGACTTTACAGTGCTGCCCCACCCGGAGACCAAGCCACCATGACCCGATTTCCCACTCAGTCACATTATCCTGACACTGAGTTGACCAGTCCTTGCCATATCCTAGTAATACTGAGTGCCAGGCTAGGTAGCAACAAGTATCAATTTGTAAGTCACTGGTTTGACTCGGTTGGGATTCGAACTCCCGACCTTCCCCACGGGAAGCCTGCACTCTTTCCGATGCGGCCACCTCGTCCAGTATGTCAGTAGCAATACATTAGGACGAGATGACCAGCAATTGTAATGGATATGTACAGTTGAACACAACACAAGCATAGATCATAATAGCAGATGGACCAGCATAGCGGCCTGTCAATCAAAACCGGAATAGTGAATGATTTCCAATTGGAAATCAGAAATTACTAGAGCTAAATAAAATATTGAAACAGAAATCCTCCACACTAGAAGCATTTCCTCATATATGTGTATTTCAATGATGTACCTAATAAACATATTCTAAATAAGTAACTTCTTTTACGATAGCAAAGTTATGGAAATTGCAGTAGTTAAATATGTTTACATAATCAATAGTTTTTCAAGTTAAAAAATAACAACTACCAAACTATCCGTAGAGAATCGCCACCAGAATCGCACTTTGCGTAGTTGAGTATGGTTCTTATTGCTGTAGTCTTTGATGCCTGTTCTGTCCGGCATGTGCAGACAACGAGAGTGGCGTGCTTTACCTGATTTATGCGTCTTTGTTAGCATGCGCTGCTGTCCGACGACGATGGCGTGTCGGTTGAAACCATCCTCCATTTCGGAGATCGACTCAAGGAGGAAGAGGACCTTGTCATCCAGATTGAGTCTGTCGCACAAAGGTGAGACCTATTCACCATTGTTCAACTGTAGAAATTGGTGTGTGTTTATGTTGTCAAAGGACCTTATGCGAGTATAAATAGACTACACCACGGTTCCGACTGCGCATGCGCTGAAAACGGCGCCGGGAGCAAAGCAAAGGCGTATGGCCATTGAGTTTGCCGATATGTGTAGGGAAAAACTGGCATTTTATTCAAAATACCTAGAAATACATAACAATTTGGCATAAACATGTATGCACACATACAATATAATGATCTGATCAATATAGCAAATCAAAACTAGTCATAGATAAACATTTTGAGCTAAGAAACATACAATTCCAGACAAAACAATCAGTGATATCCACATCACCATTATTAATTCTTGTTCTAAATATTAAAATGCCAAATGTGTCAACATACACTTGTATCAGATAAATATATAACTAATATCTGATTATCCCTACTCATTTTCTAGTTCAATATATGTCATTAATCATAGGATATAAATAAAAACATTAATAAAATCAGTTATACTGACTGGCTATGGCTGAGTGCCCAGATTTGTCTAAATCTAAATGCACATGGCATAAGATGTGCTAATTATATTGATGTAAATGCAATGCTGGATAAAAGATTAATATCTTAAATTATTATATATATTTTTTTAGTTGGTATTCTATGTTTCAAACAAGAGCTGAGATCAGCTGAACATAGCACATTTCATAGCTGCACCCAGTGTATTAGCATGTGCCTTGTGCTTCTGGGGGGGGGGGGGGTGTTTGCTCTGATGCATCCCACAATGCACCGCGCAGCTGGAACCGTGATGTAGTCTATTAACGGAAGTTAGTAGGTGTCATCGCTTGGTTCCCTGATTTATCTGATGCTACTTGTGGCGCCACCACCCAGCGTTTCACCTCATTAAGTGCTGCATTAAAATTGCATGGTCTGATGAAATATAATTTTGTCAAAATTAAAACAACTACTTACATTTGATCCTATATATTCAACTTAGATACTGGTGTATTAGCTAATGATTTGGGGCAGCATATACAGAATAACCAGTGAATTTATAAGCTCACCCCTTTAGACACTCACTTTGAAACACCCATTATGCAGGGAGGCCATTAACCAACTAGGCCAATCTCGTGACCTCATTAGCCTCCCCCTAACCAAGTAGGCCTACTGTGCAGGGTCATCTCACATCACGTGGTCACCGCGAGATGACCATCTAGGTCATAGACACAGGACTTTTGGCAAGCTTGTCGAAAGTATTTTTGGTTCTTTCAGCTCAAATTACTTCAAAACTAATCATCTTTAATCAAAATCACTCTGGACTAATAATTAGTAGCTCGTAACGTTCAATTTGATATATCTTTCTAAACAATAACACAAAAATTCAAATGGCATCGTACCATGCAACTTTAAGCCTGTCAGTTTCAAAGAAAAGATTTAATGTAGTTCATATATGTATATATTTGCATACATATATATATATATATATAAAATACTCCGGTGCGACTGAGACTGGTTAACATCCGGAGAGGTGAGGTGTGCCGAGATGGCGCCACAGGTACTGGCCTGGGGTTACCTATTGTGGTGTGCCGGAAACAAGCTACAGGTGCGCTGGACGCCTGAGTGCACGTGTACTCCATGCTGAGAGTGTACATATTCATGGTCTGAGCATAGATCAGCAGCTAATGACTCTGGAACAAAGCAAGCATTGACAAAGGTCCAGTGTAAATCCCACTGCAGCCAGACACATGCAAGACAGGTACGGTGGTGAGGGTGTGTGTAAGGTTAGAGATAATCATAAGCAGGGGCCTGGCTTCTATATATATATATCAAATATATATATATATGCATATATATCTATTAAATATATATATATATATATATATATATATATATATATATATATATATATATATATATTATATATACACACTACGGTACACAACTGCGTACCCCCTGAGATTGCAAATATGTTGTATTATTATTTAAAATGTATGATGGTTTATAACGTTTTATTCCATCGCGTTTTATTCCAATAGCATTTTATTCCATACTGAAAAAGCATGAGTACCACCTGGAAATCCCAAGCTAGGTGCCTGATAATAATGCCCATAATAATCCAATATAAAGCCCCAGTGGATCTTGTGACATTAGCAGGAGTATATGGGTCATTCTCTAAAACTGGGCGTCACATATTTGGTTTCCATGTTACGATGGTGATAATTAATGCTTTCTTTTATTGAAAGAAAGTCAAATAATAACCGTTGCCTCTGTGTGTTAAGTGTGTTAGCAATACTACATATATATAATCTATCACACAAAATATATCAAAAGTATGCATGTAAGATTTTATGCTAAAGTGAAAATGTGAAAATGTACAGATTGACACCACGCTTGTACCCAACATTTTTTTCCCATATTTTGTTTGACTTTTTTCTTGTAAGACACAATCTTGTTTGCTTAATTGTAAGCAATACAATAAAAGTGATGTTCTGGGTGTGTCTTTGATTTCCATATTACACAAGTGATATTAATGTATTGGTCAATATGTATAAGATCAATATCAACAAGCGAAATAGCTTTTTTTCAGCTATAACATATGCATGATAATGTAAGCCTTCATATGAACATGGATTCTGCTATTATTTGGAATGTTTTTTGGTATTATTTGGGAGATTTTCACTTTTGCTTTCCATGTCAAACTTTAGTGTCTAGTTTCAGAGAATGGCCTATATACTAATGTGATGTATAAGCATTATGTGAGTTCCCCGTGCCCCCAGCTCTGCCAATTTGGATTTCCACCGCTGTGTATAACTTACAGCGTCATCAAAGGCTGGTTGCTCTCATACCATGTCTATGTGGTGTGGGAGGTTAAAAATCCCTTGGGTCGGTAAAAGTGTAGGCTCGGGCTTTCTATCGACCAGCAGTGGAATGAGGAAGACCAGTCGTCTATGACTGAAATTTCCCCTGCTTAAACAACTAATGGACCAACAAAAAAAAAAAAAAAAAAAAGGCACGGAAGAGAGCCATTATTATTGTTATCCATTATTGTATGCATGTATGTATGTATGACCACACATGTGGAGTGTTCCCCATTGTACCCCGATTTGATGACGCCGCTGGTATGTGATAATGAATGACCCAGTGTTCCCTTGATGCAGGCTGAGTGAAGCCCATGGTCGGGTGCGACAGGAGACGGCACGGGTCATCATGGACGAGCAGCGTCTGGCGCTAGAGGTAAACTCCCTGGAGGAGGAGGCAGAGCGGCAGCGGAAGGTGAGCAGTTTAATGGGCATCCTTCCAATCCAGGTAGGAGCAGGATGTAGCTCAGGCGGTAGCGTATCCACCTGTGAAGGTATCGGTCATCCTATCGATCCTGCTCAGTGGAGCCATTTGCAGTTTGGGCTATTTTCCGTTCCGACCAGTGGTCCACAATTGGTTCATCAAATGCTGTGATATGTGCTGTCCTGTCTGTGGGAAAGGGCTTATAAAAGAGCCCCCTTGCTGCTTATTGGAAAGAGTAGCCTATGTGGTGGCAGTGGGTTTCCTCCAAAGAAATATGTCAGAATGACCATATGTTTGATGTCCCATAGCCGATGATACAAAAATCAATGTGCTCTAGAGGCGTCGTTAAATAAGACAAGCTTCACTTTCCTTCCAATATACAGCCTCCAGTGGCTAGGTTTCTGGGTGGATATGCTGGCTATGATATTTTTGTGCATATTGACATGTTTTTTTTCCTTTGTTTTCTTTTTTGTTGCCTTCCACAATACTTCTTCAGAGCTCCTCCACGCACTGCCAATCTATGAACCCTGGTGGGTTTTTAATGGGCGAAAGGTAAGAAAGAGGATTAATCAGGATAGGACAATAAGGACTGCCCGGCGCCCCTAGTTTACTCGGTCGGGCAGGTGAAGTTCTTGGTGACCTGCCTGAATGGTCAAGTCGTTATTTTTATGATCTGCCGTAGCAGATTTCAGTTTCAATTAGCCGACTTGGGCTTGGGCTAGTAGTTTTGCCACTCGGGAAAGTAGAAAATTCAGTCACTTACCCAATTCTGCAGGTGGGGAAAAAGTTACTGTCCTACCCCGGGGTATTGGATTGTGCATACTTCGATATTTCCTTTTTTGGGAGGGTGAAAGATTTTGAGATATTTTTTTATTCTTCTTATTATTTTTTAAGTATTCAATGCTGGGCCACTGGTCTTAATGTCCATAGAGTACATCAGCAACAATTTACACCAAAATGTGATATAGATTACATTAGACTAGATTAGGGTGTTTGAGCTGTATGCTCAGGCCAAGTCGGAGACTCCACCATCAGGGCCCACTACATGTGGTGAGGACTCTCTGTTCAGTTTTGTTATGTGCAGCAATGAATTTGAATCTGCTTGTGTTAGCTGGGTGTATCCTAGAATGTGTGGTTCATCTGTTATTGCTGTTAACACCTTGCCAAGCTGCATTTTGAATGAGTGTACACTGTAGTTTGATTTATTATATAAGCTGGCATTGTATTTAAAGAGCCTAACATGGATACAATATATTTGTAACATATTATAATATACAAACCATATTAATTGGTTTATAGGATAATGTGTAAACCTTGTACTTGATGGGGTTCATGATAAATTACTGCAATCAACAAGCGTATTCCAGTTATAGCACTCCTCCCCACCACTGCCCTCACTTCAAACCACATGTTACATGACAAAATAACCTAATCAACTCAACCTGTAGTAGGAAATCATCCATGAAGCAGGACACTGCCAAAAGGTATCAGTGCAAATACCACCGTCCACAAACAGGCCTAGCCAATACTATTCTAATTTTCCTCCACCAAAGCCAAAGTAAATAGTTCACAAACATAAATAAGCGACCAGACGGGATGGCCGAATGACTTGAGCGTCCGTCTCCCGTTTTGGTAGATCGTGGGATTCGAACCCTGGTCGAGTCAAACCAATGACTTAAAAATTGTTACTTGTGGCTTCCTCGCCAGGCTCTCGGCATTATTAGGATAGGGCAAGAACTGGTTGGCTTAGTGTCAGGATAATGTGACTATGTTGGATATCGGGTCATGGTGCTGGTGTCTGGTCTCCCAGCGGGGCAGCACTATAAAGTCGCCATGAGTGCGCACTGTCACAAGTTGGTACTCGACCTATTATTCCCCAAAAATAACAAAGAAGAGCACACAAACTTCCAAGATAACGAAGGGACAATGCTCTCAGACAAAGATGCAGCAAACAAACTGAACACGCATTTTGCCACAATAGGACAAAAGCTGTCAGAATTTTTTTTTAAAAGGTGGGACAATAGATCAGGAACTGTGCATAATGAAATCCCCACCTGCAAAACAGATATAATAGAAGTACAAAAATTAATAAATGAAATAGACACAAATAAACCAAGTGGAATAGATGAAATACCAACCAAAATACTGAAAGAAGCACTCCAAGCAATCCCGGCCACTATAGTAGACCTATTCAACATCTCCTTTGAACAGGGGCATTTTATCTCAGCCTGGAAAATGGCAACCATTACCCCTATTCACAAAAGTGGAGACAGACAAGACATGGGAAACTACAGGCCAATATCGATTCTTCAAACCCCAGGCAAGCTCATTGAAAAAGTGTTACATAGACACATAAATGAACACCTGGAAAAAAACGATATACTAAACGAAAGACAAGGGGGTTTCAGGAAACTGCACTCCACATCTAAAACAATAGCTAATCTAACAAATGACATATTGGCGTCAATGAACCAAAAACAATTAGTTGGAGCAGCCTTCATTGACTTCACCAAAGCATTCGATACAGTAGACCATAAAATACTACTGGAAAAACTAGAATCCATGGGCATAAAATCCAACACTATGGACTGGATACAATGCTACCTGGAAAACAGGCAACAGAAAACAAAAATAAACAATACACTATCAGACAACCAACCTGTCACATGTGGTGTACCCCAAGGGTCAGTGTTGGGGCCATTACTCTTTATAATCTACATAAACGATCTTGAAAAATGGTTGCAAACTGAATGCCTCCAACTATATGCAGATGACACAGTCATATATACAAATGGCACCACAGAAGAGGAGGTAATAACTAAACTAAACAAGTTCCTACTAAAACTAGATGAGTGGTGTGAGTCCAACAAAATAACCATCAACACAAGCAAGTCAAAAACAGTTCTCTTCTCACATAAACAAATGCCAGAAAGAAAACTACACTGTAAGCTAGGAAACCAAACACTAGAAAATGCTAGAAAATGTAGACCACTACAAATACCTAGGCCTTGAGTTGGCCAACTAAACTACAACCTATGTATAAACAAAATTGTCCAAAAGGTAAACCACAAACTGTGGCTATTTGCAAAGCTAAGAGACTACATGACACAAGAAATGTCAATAAAAATCTTCAAGGGCATGGTGCTCCCCTATTTTGACTATGGAGATGTAAACTACAAAAAAAGAACTTCTAAAAAAACTGCAAACACTTCAGAACAGAGCCCTGAAAATCTGCCTCAGAGTAGACAAGCTGCACCCCACCTATGACATACACAAAAGAACCAAAGTAAAACTGCTAGAAAATAGGAGAATAATTCATCTGAAAACATTAGCATACAGCTATAGTCAAGACAATAAACTCCTAACAAAACCACAAAGGGCTACTAGAGCAAATAATGCACCACTACTAAAGGGGCTGTCACATTAGGGTTTTTTGCGGGAGCGTACGGCGGCGTAGGCGCATTACGTCATATATGTCGGCATACGCCGCCATACGCTATGCATACGCTACGCATAGGCCGTCATGTGCTGGCATATGCCATTGTACGCCGCCATACGCTTTCTCCCGTCCGTCCGTCCAAATTCTTTTGTGCATGCTAAAAAAATCTCGACCTATGGGAGCGTATGGTTCATACGCTACTCATATGCCGGTGTACGCTCCTCGTACGCCGGTGTACGCTCCTCGTACACTAGGGGTGTGCCGGCGTAGGTTATGCATACGCTCAACTTGCGTCACCGTCGTATCTCTAGCGTATGTAGCGTATGCATAACCTACGAGTAACATATGGGAGCATACTCCTAGCATATGCACAGCGTATGCACAGCGTATTCCAAGCGTATGCCATAGGTCTCGACATCGATCTTGACTCATACGCTATGCATACGCTACGTATAGGTTCCATATGCCAATCAAAATTGTCAAAAAATGTCACAGTATGCTCCTCGTACGCTCCTCGTACGCTCCTCATAGGTTACACATACGCTCAAAAACACCCGATAGGTCACCAAAGGTCATCATAGGCCGGCATTCGCAGGACTTACGTTGGTTTTCAATACGCTGCCGCCATACGCCGTAATGTGACAGGGCCTTTAAGCAGACCAGAAGCCAAATAAAAGCTCACGAGAGAAGCACGCTGGAAATGGCTGCCAAGGTGTGGAATGCCCAAACAGTAAAGGAATGACAAATTCCTGACCTAAAAACATACAAAAAATATCTGTGCAAAATAAGGCTGGGAAACCCCCACTAAGCTGCACTGCAAAGGGGCATGTGATATGTCACGGCCCACCAGCGAGACGCCCAATGGAAGGTAACCATGCCAAAAGTAGCCAGATAGCACACCACACAGCTACGTACAAGCCTATGATATGTAAATAGGAGTAGGCTAGTGTAGTAGTAAGAGTAGAAAAAATAAAACACATATATGCAAAGAAAATCCAAAAAAAATAACATAGATTACTAACCAGACCAACCAAACATCTGCTGCTGAAATGCAGGCAATCAAATACCTTAACAGCAGCTACTGTATGATAAGATAACACCGACACTACAGCTGGCCAGCATTGAAAACAAGCCTGAATACCCAGGCTTATATGCTATGGACAGTATAAATACAGCCTCAATACAAAAAAAAAAAAAAAAATATCACCTTGGATGTTGCTCGGAGGTAAAACAACAACTAACCAATCAGCGATGGGGTGGTGGTGGTGGGGGGAATCTGACCTAGTTAGGTGCCCTTGTCTGCCTAACTAGCACGGCTGACACTTGATATGCCCGATAGCCCTGCAAAACACAAGGATTCTATTAAATGTTCGCCACTAAGCCCGCCAGCATCTACCTCCGCCCACCCCAACAGGGGCGCGGCGCACTGGTGTTATGAGCACACTCTGTAGCGGGCCATGTTCACGACCAGAAGGGTAAGTCAGTGTGTTATATGTGGAAGTTAGCTTTTTGGTCTGTTTGATTGCTTAATGCTCCCCCTCCCACCCACCCCCCATGACTTAAAAATTGATACTTATGGCTTCCTAGCCAGGCGCTCGGCATTATTAGGAGAGGGCAAGGACTGGTTGGCTCAGTGTCAGGATAATATGAATGAGTGGGGTATCAGGGGATGGTGCTGGCTGCCTGGTCTCGCAGTGGAGCAGCACTATAAAGTCGCCATGAGTGCGTACTATTACAAGTCGGTACCCATCCTGATATGACCTAAGATGTTGCCAGGACATAAAACTCCAACAAGCAACCCCCCTCCACACACACGTAGAGATGCATCAAACCTGCATCAAACCTGTATACATGAAACTTGTATCAAACAACAAGCACACGGGAACTAGTCTAAAGCCCCTGTCATACCTCGCCGGATTGAGGAAACGGAAAGAAACCTAACAAAGTCTGTTGATATCGGCAAAGTCCGGTTTGTGTCCGTTGATATCCAGCCCGATCCGTTAAAAGTTTTGAACATGCACAAAACTTGGAACGGATGCCGCCGGATTGATGTGTACGGTTCTTGTTCGGTTTGAGTTTGTTTCGTCCGTTGGCTATCCGTTCATGTCCATTTCATGTCTGTTCATCCGGTGGCCTTTGACCCGATATCGCAACATTTTTACACATTTTAATACATTTTGATACTTATCACGCCCGAACACCACCGGACTAGACAATTCTGTCCGTTGCTCAATCCGGCGAGGTGTGACAGGGGTTTAGCGATAGATTAAATATGCACCCCTACCCATAGTAGGGTTGAGTGACAACTTTGTCAGAATCTGAGCAAAAACTACTTCAACTAGGAATTAACTGTGGAAGTAGTGGTTCCAGTGTCCAGTGTTTATATATATTGACACAGAGTTGGTGAAATGGGAGAGAATGCAAAAAGACAAGATGGCAACAACAGAATGCTCTCGATTTGACTTTTAAAGTTTCTTGTAGTACCTGTTTTATTATATTTTTCAAATAAAGAATAATGGGTAAATATGACGAAATTTGTGAAGATATTTTGCTTCTTTATTTTAATCTATTCCTAGCGAGAAATAGTTTTCAAAGGAGAATTCTGCATCCTGATGGATGTTGTCCACACATGGCAGGTGCCCTGTCACTGGAGGGCTGGTTAGTGAACGACTTAATATGTTTATTATATCAATCCCCGTAAAAGCCATGTTCACTATTTGTTTTATATGTTGTTTAGAAACGCCAAAGGAACAGTTTGATCAAGGACCTGGATCCATTTCATCAACTCCATGAGGAGCGCAAAGGTGAGCTAAAAATAGCTTAAATTGAACCAAGAATTACGCTTCTAATTGAACTGATATCCAAATGAAAGTTATAAATAGACTTCCCTTTGGTAAATTCGCTAGAGAATTTAATAATAACCTAATTTTTTCATAGTTGAATGTCCAAAAGCAAAACATATAGACGAATTTGAATTTACAATTGTCAAACTTATATACTAGTGCACTTATGAAGTATTTGTTCCTACATAGAAGGGCATACTAAGTCTTTTTTTTTGGGGCAACTATGCCCAAATTAATTTTACATGCTTGCAATTCAATTGTATCCTAAGTTAGTCATTGTAAATCAAACTAAAGTATAGTAGATTATAATGATCAGCCTAATATATTTATCAGAGAAATGACAGAAACTCAAAACCATCGGACTATGCAACTTTGTTTGTTTGTTTGTTCAAGTGTTTATATTCCTCTGAATATCATGTTGTCAGTGCTAATACACTGGTCTTCCATCCCTCATAACAATTACCACTACACACTAAACAAGGCTACCTATCACATAATAGAGAAACAAAATACAAGACAATAAGCGAAGCATCGATATAAATGACACATTTAATTGCAAATCTAATTAATGGAGGACCTCCGACTTTTTAGTTCAAATTCCTGCCGTTCGGGTCGCCACTGAACTAGTGGGCCTATACGGCACACTGTAACACTGCAAACTCAATGGCTATGAGCAATCTTCATACAGAAGAAGTGAAATATCTCTAAAACCACACCACCTAGAGACAAACCGCTCGATACACATATAGAAAACATATTCAACGAATAGATTATATTAAATTTATAAGGTTAGGGTTCTGCATTTCTATTAATTTTGAATAAAATAAACGTTTTGCACTACGCGTACCGGCAAACTCAAAGCATTGTCAATGGCCAACTAGTACCGACGCGCCACCAACTGTTGGAAAAATTAACTATGCCACATGTCCCCCATTACATTGACGGTGTCTCTCAAACAGAGGAACGCCTTATGGGCACCAAGCAACCCACCACCAAGCGCGAGCAGCCCAAGGTGGAGATCCCACACAAGGTGGACCCTTTCGATCGCACCAAGCTCCACCATAAGCCGCTCTCCGGGGAGAAGCTTTTCGGCGTGCCGGTGGCGCCGCCTATCGTCAAGACGGGCAGCGACGCTAGGTGGCGCGCAGCGGGCGGGGTGGGCGGCGCCGGCGGGGAGGGCGGCGACCCGCCGCAAACGTCGTGGGGGTGGCCGGTGGACGAGCAGCTCGGGGAGCTGACCGGCGGGTTCGAGGACGACTTTGTCGACGTGTGGGCGGCGCTGTGCCGCGGGACGGCCACCTCGGCGCTGCTACACGCAGACGACACTCTGTTCACCGCCACTCTGGACCAGGCCGACGAGCCCGTCTTCAAGACCGTCCCCGGTGAGTCCCCTCGTTTTTTTGGGTTTTTTTTCTTGAAGATTTATACTGCCTATCATGGATAAGTCTGAATAGACTTGTTTTCACCATTAGACAGTTTGTCGAAAGAAAGCCCGAGTCTACACTTTTACCGACCCAACGGATTTTTAACCTCCCACACCATATAGACATGGTATGAGAGCAACTGGCCTTTGATGACGCTGTAAGTTATACACAGTGGTGGAAATCCAAATTGGCAGAGATGGGGGGCACGGGGAATCGAACCACCGACCTTCAGATTAGGAGTCCGACCTGGAAAAAAGTCAGACACTCTAACCACTCTGCTTTACGTCGCAGCAACATCTAATGTCATATTAATCAGGACGGGCACTGACTTGTGACAGTGCGCACTCATGGCGACTTTATAGTGCTGCCCCACTGGGTTTGTTTGTTTGTTGGAGTTTTACATCATGGTAACATTTAAGGTCATATCAGGGGCACCGACTTATGACAGCGCACACTCATGGCGATTTTTGTAGTGCTGCCCCACTGGAAGACCAGGCGTCTGGCATCATGACTCAATATCCCACAAAGTCACATTATTACCCTGACACTGTGCTAACCAGTCCTTGTCCTATTCTATAAATGCAGACCGCCAGGCTAGGTAGCGACAAGTATCAATTTGATAAGTCATTGGTTTGACTCGGGAGAGATTTGAACTCTCAACCTTCCACACGAGAGGCGTGCGCTCTACCGATTCGCTCCCGGTGAGTCCCTCTCCACGCTGACTTTGGGCCAAGTGCTGGGAACTAAGCCGTCGGTGTTGTGTACCGCGGTAAAGCCGAGAGTCCATTCATTCATCTCTACAAAGCGAAAACAAAAAATAATCAAAGCAATGATGGGGTCATGCGGGTGATTGCAGCAGTGCATAGTCACATGCCTTTTCACGGCGGTCTGCGTTAGTTTATTTGTTGGGGTTTTATCCCCCAGCAACATTTATGGTCTTATCATACCGATTTGTGACAGCTCGCACTGATAGCGATTTTATAGTGCTGCCTTTCTGGGAGACCATACTGCTGGCGCCATGACCCGATATCAGACTCAGTTACATCATTCTGATACCCTGCAAACCATCCTTATCATATTCTAATAGTACCGAGGGCCAGGCTAGTCAGCGAGCAGTACGTCAATAGTTTGACTCGGCCGGGGATTGAACCCACGACTTTGCGCACAAGAAACTAGCGCGCTTAGCAATTCGGCCATCCCGTCCGATTCAGAGGGGTCTTCGTCTGTATTCAAAGTGTCATAGTCCGATGGTTTTGACCTTTTGTCATTTTTCTGAGAAAAATATATAGAATTTATTGTTATTATCTACTCTCTACTATTGCACACACACATCGGACGCAGTGGTCGAATCGGTAGAGCGCAGGCTTCCCGTGTGGAAGGTCTGGGGTTCGAATCACAGCCCAGTTGAACCAATAAGTTATGAAATTGATACTTGTCGCTACCTAGCCTGGCGCTCGGTATTAATAGGATAGGATAGGACAAGGACTGGTTAGCGCAGTGTCAGGATAATGTGACTGTGTGGGATATCTGACAATGGTGCCATTGGCCTGGTCTCTCAGTGGGGCAGCACTATAAAGTCACCATAAGTGCACACTGTCACAAATCGGTACCCATCCTGATGTGACCTTAGATGTTGATAGGACGTAAAGCACCAACAAACAAACAAATCCTCCCATACGCCATAGGTAATATACAGTATATGTTCATGTTGTTTTGCATCTTTCTTTTCACTCTTTATGCATTTGTTTGATCCATTTGTATTTCTATTTGTCTATTTCTACGCCATAATTATGCCAATCGGTTTTACTATTAGTTCACAGTCATTGCCTTTTGGGAAATGACATTAAGATCACCGTCCGAAGTCCGTAGGGGAATGCTAGATATTTACTCAAAATAAATTTATTATTGTTATCAAATGAAATTAAAATCTCTAATAAATTATGAAATGAGAACAAAAATCGGTTTCCTCTTGTCAAATTTATTCCTAAACCTCAACAGACCAAGCTTGAAATTTACAAGATATAGGTTTATATATAGGTATATATACAAATAAAAATCCATACAAGTTATACATGTAACTTGTAGGATTGTTCATTGAAAGATAAAAGCCCATGCATTAAAAGAAAATCTGTTCAACATAACTGGGCTAGTTTTTTTTTCTGATTTTGGATGGCACCAAAGTTGGCGCCCAGAATCTATTCATAGAAATAGCCACAATACAGAGACTAGTGAATGGACTCCGGCTCAACTGTTTTAGATGTTGGTTTACTTCAGTGAACATGTCACATCAAGCCATCAAAACCAGACCACTGAATTGATTTTGCAGTCGCTTTAAAGTTGCATAGTCTGATGGTTTTGAGTTTCAGAGATTTTCTGAAATAAAAACAGGTTGATCGTTATAATGTACCTTACTTTAGCTTGAAGTCACTTTTATTTTAAGTGGCTAACTTTTGAGATATTTGAAGTTCAACCATGCATAATTACTGACCCCATGTATTGAGATTTTAGGGCGTGGCCATTTTGAATTCATGCCAATTAACCCCCTTCTCGTGGTAAGATTTTTTAAGACTTTTTTTTCTGGGATTGATTATGATCCCCCGATGCATTTAAAACAATAAAACGATTTGTTGCAATTGGGGCGGGGGGGGGGGGTTTGAACTGTAATTGACCCGTCCAATAGGCTTCTGCAGTAACAGGTGTATTCAACTGCCCCAGTATTCCTTTCTGTGTGGCGACAAACGTTTAATAATAAGTGCACCAGTATCTAAGTTAGATATGTAGAATCAAATTTAGATAATTGTTTTGGTTTAGAAAATTTGATGCTTTAATAACCGATATTTGTACATTGCGGGATACAGTACTCGCAGATAGTAACTGGCTTCCTTGTAATCATGCCAAATATGGATCGATAGTGGTGTATGGGGGTGTGTAGTGAGGATTGGGCGGGTGTGTACAATGAGTGGTGTGTGTGGCCATGGATTACAATTGGCACATTGCGATCAATATTCCATCACTGAGTCACTGAAAGCAAATCAATAGGGTCGACAGCATCAGGGAGTACTCGATATTCCCTCCTCTCCCTCCCCTCCCTCTCACCATCTCCCCTCTCGCATCCGTCCTGATATGAGCTTATATTGAACGTAAAACCCCAGCAACTCACTGTTTGGTAAATCGGTTAAGGCATCTTGGTGAATTAGATTTAAACATCTTTACAACAAAATATGGTAGGGTGTTTTTGGTTGGCAGCCCTCAAGGAGCGTAATCTTCCTGCCTGTACACACAAATTATGTCATGGATTCCTTATAAATATACAGGAGTTACATATGTTATGGCATCCTAGAGATATATACGAATACATCATCATCATCATGCTGTCAGTCGCGATGCGACAAAGACTGCTTTCATTACTTGACTGCGGCTCTCCATTTAGCTCTCTGCTGTGAGAGTTGCATCCATGAGTCGGTCTTAATGTCTCTCAGCTTCAGGTTTCTTTTGGTGGTATCCTTGAAACGGAGACGAGAGCGCCCTCTCTTTCTGTAACCAGAAGACAGTTGAGAATAGAGGATCTGCTTTGGTAGCCTGTCTGATGACATCCTCATGAGGTGTCCAGTCCACCGGAGATTCTTTTTGATCAGAAGATCTTCCATAGAGGGCAGCCCCGTCCGTTCGAGTATTTCCTTATTTGTCACTTTGTCCTTCCAGGTTAGCCTCATGATTGAACGCAGATGTCGCATCATGAAGGCATGCAGCTTTTTCACCTGTCGTCTGTACACTGTCCAGGCCTCGGCTCCGTATAGTAGGGTGGATAGCATGATTGCATGGTAGATCTTGCCTTTGACCCGAATGGACACATGGTGGTTGTTCCAGAGTCTCTGGCCTAGTCGGCTGAAAGATGCACTAGCCTTGGCCATCCTTCTCTGTATTTCAGCATCAATGCGTCCATCACTTGATATAGTGCTTCCGAGATAGGTGAATTCCAGAACAGAGTTCAGCTTGTTTCCGTCAACCATGATCTCCTCCTCTCGGGTTCTTGTAGAGTTGGGTTGGTACAGCACCTCTGTCTTCTTGATGTTAATCTTCAAGCCGAACTTCTTTGATGCATCGGAGAAAGCATCCACTATTTTCTGGATCTCTTCAGCAGAGTGGGAAACCAGTGCACTGTCATCTGCGAATAGCAGCTCTCTCACCAGTATCCGAGTAGTCTTGGTCTTTGCTCTGAAGTGTGCGACATTGAATAGGTCAGCGCTCTGTCTGGACTGTATATAGATGCCATCCCCCATGTCTCGGAAAGCCTCGTCGAGCATTGCTGATAGGAAGATGGAGAAGAGCGTGGGGGCCAGTGCACAACCTTGCTTGACCCCATTGGTAACCCCGAACGATTCAAAGACTTCCCCTCCAACACAAACGTTCGCCATCATTCCTGTATGTAGAGCCTCGATCATAGTTGTGAACTTCTCTAGGCATCCATACTTCCTCAGTAGCTGCCATAGCCCGGTCCTCCTGGGCTATGGCAGCTACTGCCATAGCCCGGGAGGGCTATGGCAGTAGCCATAGCCCTCCCGAAATCGACAAATACCATATACCTTAGTAAAATCGACAAATACCATATACAGTGGTCGGTCCTGCTCAATGCACTTTTCTTGTAGCTGTCGGAGACAAAATATCATATCCACGGTGCTCCGGTTACCTCTGAAGCCACACTGTGACTCCAGAACTACATCAGGTATTATATGAATAGATAGTCTGTTGAGGAGGATCCTGGCGAAGATCTTGCCTGCTATGGAAAGAAGAGAGATTCCTCTATAGTTCTCACAGTCTGTTCGATCACCTTTCTTGTAGATGGTTACAATGCTTGCATCCTTCCATGCCTGAGGTACAGAACCCTCCTCCCAGGCTGAATGAGTTGAGCGTCCGTCTCCCGTTTTGGCAGATCCTGGGATTCGAAGCCACGGGTTCGAACCCTGGTTGAGTCAAACCAATAACTTTAAAATTTATACTTGTCGCTTCCTAGCCAGGCGCTTGCCATTATTAGGATACGGCAAGGACTTGTTAGGCCAGTGTCAGGATAATGTGAGATATCAGGCCTGGTCTTCCGGTGGGGCAGAACTATAAAGTCGCCATGAGTGACCGAATCGGTAGAGCGCGGGCCTCGTGTGCGAGAGATCTGCAGTTCTGTTCCCGGTGTCGCAATTTAGATTCTAAGTGGGTTTAGAGTCTACACTTAGGGTTCTGCGCATGCGCGTATTCGATTAACCCGACCCGGGCGACTCGGGTCACCCGAGTTGCTAATAATTCAAATAGAACACCGTGAGTGGAGTTGACAAAAGCACGTGCCGTGTGCAAAAAGTCCCGATCCCAGCTTGGCTGGGGTTGGCTCGGAGCAATGACATCACATTTGCGCGTCAAAAAGTCGCTTGGGATACCCGAGTTGATTAATCGAATATGCTGAAATGCCGTTCGATTTTGACGCATGTGCAGAACCCTGAGCATAGACTTTAAACCCACTGAGAATCTAAACCGCCACACCGGTCGAGTCAAACCAACGACTTATCAAATTGATACTTGTTGCTTCCTAGCCAGGTCCTCGGCATTAATAGGACAGGGCAAGGACTGGTTAGCTCAGTGTCAGGATAATGTGACTGAGTGGGATATTGGGTCGTGGTGCTGGCGGCCTGAGTGTGCACTGTCACAAGTCATTACCCATCCTGATATGACCTTAGATGTTGCCAGGACGTAAAACTCCAACAACCAACCAACATGTTATGGAATAGAGCCGCATGGCTGAGCACGGTGAGGGGGTGCATTTGTATGCACACATGTTGTGGTGTTCCGGCTGATTGCGCATACGAGGCGACCCCTGCATTTAGCTGGTACCGCAGGGGTACCGCCCAGGTACCTCCCGGGTACCGCCTGGCCACTCAGTCCCTTAAAGCTGTAAACTAGGACTGGACTCACGGATGGGGTGTCACATGCAGCGAAAGGTTCTCTCTTGGCGTATTGGTATATGGTCTTAGCATCTCTCTACAAGTTGTGTGTACGTGTGTGGGTATGGGGAGGGGGGGGGGAGCGAGAGTGGAGAGGGGGAGGCGAAGGAAGGGAGGATAGTGAGAGGGAGGACGGGAAAGATGATGGAGAAGCGGGAAGTGAGAGGGGGTGGGGAGGGAGGGGTGGAGAGGAGAAGGGAGAGGGATGGAGAGGAGAAGGGAGAGGGATGGAGAGGAGAAGGGAGAGGGATGGAGAGGAGAAGGGAGAGGGATGGATAGGAGAAGGGAGAGGGATGGAGAGAAGAAGGGAGAGGGATGGATAGGAGAAGGGAGAGGGATGGAGAGGAGAAGGGAGAGGGATGGAGAGGAGAAGGGAGAGGGATAGAGGGAGAGGGAGAAACAAGTCTGTTGACGCCGTATTGAACCTTTACAGATGCACTAACCCCCGTCTAATATTAGAACAGCTACACTTTTGTTGTTGCTTTAAATCCGGTTATAGTTAAACCCATCCTTCTTTTTTATTGTTATCAGCGGGTTAACTTTTTTTTCATTGTCTGTGATATTATTAGGTGTTAGGGTGACGAAGCTGGATGATTAATGGTGCCCCTGCACCCCCCCCCCCCTCCTATCCCCGCTCCCTACAGACTAGACTGGACCAACTTGCTGTGTTAATATTCTCTGTTTACAACCAGATCACGTCCAATACGATCTTGATTAGAGCGCAAGCAGACAATGAAGGCCATCCACCCCAAAAATAACAATAGAGACCACTAAATAATACCAATGACCATTAATCCCAATTTCACAGTCCCCTCATTCCCCCTGAAAACATTGCCTGTTAAACCATCAACCGGACATGTAAATAACAATGTTTTATATCAGAAGAGCATAACGGCTGTAATAGTTCAACTACATTGATTTAACATTCCTTGGAGTAAATTCCATTCGGTTATATATGCTATTTCCCATGTGTTTCTTTGTAGGCCTACTTTCTGCTCGGTCAAGTGGCATTCGTAGGAAGCGAGTATAATAGAGCGTATAAGAAAGTAACTCAGTAAATGTGTTATGAATGTATTTTTAAAGATTAATCGACATGATATGACATACTGTAATATTTTGATTATTGGAGTAGAGACTGTTCGGATGGCAAAAGGAGGTAAAGAACCAGTAGGTTACTTGGAAGTTCGCAGTTTATTACCCCAAATAACTATTTACAGTTCTAGATTATATATTAAGGTTGAAAGCATACACACAAGGTACATATGAAGAATAGCTCTAGTAATCATCAACTAAACCAGACCCAAGAAATAAATATAAATTAACGTCGGGAACATGCCTGAGAAATGTCCAAGGGGCCTTTCCCTCATAGGTGAGCCAACACACACACACACATTGTTAGACACCACGTAGTGAGGGAAGGAATAAATAGTCCTTTCTCAGCACTTATGGCATCTGCGGGCCCACATAGGCGAATGACTCGCAATTAAGTGCATGTCACTCATCCTAGGCCAGCAAATGCCAAAGCTCACCTGCTGATACTTTGGTGCTGTTGTGTGTTGTAGTGACGGCAGAAGAGGATGACCTGTGGTGCGGCCTCCCCCCTGAGCAGCTCGCCCTTCAGACCGAGCAGCTCATTCAGCTGCAGGAAAAGCTGGTCTCCATCAGGAACCATGTTGAGCAACTCGGGGACCAGCGAGTCGTCATGGTGAGTAGCCCACTTATTTGGCAGCACACAAATTTAGCATCTTTATTAAAGTTGCATAGTCCGGTTTTGAGTATCTGTCATTTTCTGAGATAAATATATTTGGTTGATCGTTATAATGTACCTCACTTTAGTTTGAAGTAACATTTATTTTAAATGGCTAACTTTTGAGATTTTTGAAGTGCAAACATGCACAATTAATTTGGGCAAGTACACCAAAACTCTGACATCATAGGCTTCTGTAGAAACATATTCTATTAAATTGCCTCAGTATTCCCTTCTATGTGTTGACAACTGTTTAATAAGTCACCGGTGTCTGATTTAGATATGTAGAATCAAATGGACTATGCAGCTTTAACTAAATGTAAGCAGGGGGGAGTCTCTTGTCGTGTGAAGCATTGGCCGCTTTCACAAATAAGGTTTCGTGATGCCCCATCACCATAGACAAGGGGCAAGATAGAACCATAACATTGCTTTGAAATGAATGGAAGTTCACTGTTGAAGTTTTCCAATTATTGGTGTATCCAAAAATTGCACCAGCAAACCTTATTGAGATCACTAATACTCATGAGCTGAAACAATAAGACTTTGTTTTGCTAGTTTTTTCTTCTCTTTTTAAATGCACTTGTCGCACCCCATTCGTATCCCATGCTTAATTTCCTGGAACAGCAGGATATGGTCCTGGAACAGCAGGATATGGTCAGTTCTCACATTTTTAGTCTCAATTTGAAGTCAAGGCCAAATGGAAGCAAAGCTCGGCCTTTGACAACATTGAGTGAAATAGTTTATACTATTATGAATATTCCGGGTAGTCACTTTAGGAGCCCAATATAACTCCCCCCCCCCCTCTCTCTCTCGGTTTCCTCTTCTCAAAATAGAACTGTAATTGTTGTGCATGATCTTAAAGATCTAGTTACTTGATTTTAACTTGTATTCTTTACATGAATATTCGCTATATTTTATATCAGTGAAATATTTACATTAAAAAAAGTATCAACAATATTAAGTATAGAACTGTTAAAGGTATCCATGGGCGACTTTATCTAATGATAGTCTGAAGATCGATCTCTCCCAACTCGGCTGAAATATACCCCACCCCCTTTTTTTCCCATCAGGCGTGGAAGGAATAAGTGAAATCTTGTATTTCATAAATATTTATGACCAGGAAACAAATAAACAAAATATTTAATCAATTATAGATGAAGGGCTTCAATTGAGTAATATTCAAATGAGGCTTATGATACTTTCCTTGTGGGTATTATTATTTCTATTGCAGTATTTTGCTTGTTTAAGCATTCTTATTTGATTACTGAGATAACGGCTTCAATTGAGTAATATTCAAATGAGGCTTATGATACTTTCCTTGCGGGTATTATTATTTCTATTGCAGTATTTTGCTTGTTTAAGCATTCTTATTTGATTAGTGACATAACGGCTTCAATTGAGTACTATTCAAATGAGGCTTATGATACTTTCCTTGCAGGTATTATTATTTTTGTTGCAGTATTTTGCTTGTTTAAGCATTCTTATTTGATTAGTGACATAACAGCTTCAATTGAGTAATATTCAAACGAGGCTTATGATACTTTCCTTGCGGGTATTATTATTTCTATTGCAGTATTTTGCTTGTTTAAGCATTCTTATTTGATTACTGACATACCGGCTTCAATTGAGTAATATTCAAATGAGGCTTATGATACTTTCCTTGCAGGTATTATTATTTCTATTGCAGTATTTTGCTTGTTTAAGCATTCTTATTTGATTAGTGACAAAACGGCTTCAATTGAGTAATATTCAAATGAGGCTTATGATACTTTCCTTGCAGGTATTATTATTTCTATTGCAGTATTTTGCTTGTTCAAAGCATTCTTATTTGATTAGTGACATAACCATAGGAACCCTATCTAATTGGCTGAGTATTCCTTAGCCATCCGAGAAGGGTCATTAGAGCTGAATGGCTTTAATAGTCACACACAAAAAAAAACACCCTGTCTGATTGTAATTTGCAAGTTTATTTTAATAATAACGTTGGTGTATGTAGCCTATATAATTATAATGACACTTGGTAGGTTGAGTATGCGATACGGGATACGTCCGGTCGAACATGAGCTCAATTGAGTAGCTAAATTCTTTCGATACTCATAACATGAACATGCTAAAATGAATTGATGGGATAAATAGAAAAAGGAGAAATAGAAGGATGAGGGTCACTCAGGTGACTGACTGCATGTGGGTTGGTTCCAAAGGTGTGAGTTAGGCACAACCACACGTTAATGTACCACTGACTCCCGCACAGTCCAGCGCCACTATTAGTTCACAATGAATGCACCAGGTGGCAATATAATACCTTAGTGCTGACCTAAATATGGCCATCTGGGCTAACACCGAGTAGAGTGGTGATGGTTCTCAGCGGCCGGTTAGCTCAGTTGGTTAGAGCGTCGTGCTAATAACGCGAATGTCGTGGGTTCGACCCCCACATTGGCCATCGCTTCAATTTTTAGTATTGCAAGTATTGTTGCAAAACAAATAAAAATCATTCTATCATATAAACAAATTGCCATTTTAATCATGTTTTGGATAGCATACATAGACCTATTATTTGAATATCTAGATTTTGATACCAGTACTAGGATAGTCCGTATCTACTCACTAATTCAAGTAGTTGATTTGCTCTAACTTCTAAGCTAATTTAATTAATTAATTAATTAAAGCTGCATATCCCAATGAAATATCAAATTTTCAAGACCAACTTAATTATCTAGATTTGATTTTACATATCTAACTTAGATACTGATGCACTTAATAAGCATTTGTTTCTGCATAGAATGCAATATAGGGTATGCACCGACGTCACGCAAACCGGAAGTGCGGCCATTGTGGCGATAGTAACCACAATAACAAACCACACGTTACCACGCGCTCATGCTTTAAGTCTATCTCGATCCCATTTCCTCTACATGGCATCTCACATAGTCAGTGATGTTGCGCTCAGCTATCGTGATAGGCCTACTTTGAAAGGTGCTGAATTAGAACGATACGATGCCAAATTAGGTCTTATACGACACACAGATCCGTACCGATTCATGCGGTCGGACTGGACTGACAATGTGACACTTCTACCGTCGACCACATACATTGACATAATGAACTACCTGGTATTTTCTCCGAGTCCATACACAATGAAGGATTTACAGGCCTACAAAGGTTTAGATGCGTACAACCAGTTTGTTTGTGGATGGGTCCGAGATAAACAGGTGTGCGTGAAAGAAGGGCTCTGTGTCATGACAGCCAAAGTAAGTGTGCCGATGCTGCATGCTGATCTTGTTAGTGTTACTTTTTATGCGAGCTAACTTTCCCGGATTTAGGGAGCTAGGTTTTGTCAAATTTTACGGGGATGGTTCCATTTTGAAGCCAGTTAGATTTGACAGATTTGTGTCTTTGTCTGGTCACTATCCAACAAGAATTGACCGATATAGAGCTTTCTGAAGCAGCACCAACTTTCTTCACCCGAGACCCGGCCGTCGGGTGTTTTTTAAACGGCTACAAGAAATCAAATATTTTAGCTACTTTCATATATTTGAGATACTTTCGCCGATTTTAGATACTGTAATATATGATCATCGATTGGTTGAATTAACATATTCCATTGTTTTAAACCAGTCTTGGATACTTTTTAGGCAGTAAAGACTATATTATGGGTTTCCCCCCCCCAACCCCCCCACCCCCCCTAAAGGTTATGCATTCTCAACGACTGCGTGCCAAGCCACTCAGTCCTTGGATCATTTCTGAGAAGGAAGGACGTATCTTGGCTGCACACTGTGACTGCATGGCAGGTCTGGGTGAAACCTGCACCCACATCGCTGCACTGTTGTTTGCTATTGAAGCGACAGTGAAGGTGCGTGATGCAAAAACAGTCACTGAGGAAAAGGCATACTGGTTGTTGCCAGGTGCTGTCAAGGGTGTCACCTACAGTGAAGTCAGTGACATTGACTTCACATCTGCCAAAACCAAAAAGACGCTCTTGGATAGCTCACTTGCGTCCCCACAGACACCTAGGATCAGGCCACAGAGTGTAAAGTCAATCCATATTCCAGAGGCAACGCCAGAGGACTTCTTTGCTTTCTGTAGTAGTTTGCATGCTACTGGCAAGAGAGCAGCTATTTTGACAGCTGTGCCTGCCTTCTCAGACCAATATGTGCCAAAATCACTTGGTGATAACTTCCCTACCCTTCTGACTAGTCTAGTTGATGAGAACTGTTTCGATCTGAACTATGCCACACTTGTTGACCACTGTCAGGGCCTGAGTGTCTCAGTAACTGAGCAGCAGGCTGAAGCAGTGGAGATGGCCACACGTGATCAAGCAGACTCGAAGTTGTGGTTTAGTTTTAGGGCTGGTCGGATAACAGCATCTAACATGAAATCTGTGTGCCATACTGATCCTAACCAACCAGCCCTCAGTCTAGTTAGACGTATATGTAACCCAAAGAGTACCCAGTTCACAACAGTGGCTACTCGTTGGGGTGTGAACATGAGAAAGTGGCTCGTGAGAAATTCCTTACAGAAATGTCTCCACTGCATGACAACTTTCGTGTTTGTGACACTGGATTATATATAAACCCAGATGTGCCTCATTTAGGAGCTTCCCCTGATGGTTTAGTGAAGTGTGATTGCTGTGGTGAGGGCTGCCTTGAAATTAAATGCCCATTGTGCCAAAAGAACAAGATTCTAGGAGACTGCACTGACCCAAAATTCTGTCTGCAGAAAGATGATGATGGAAATTTATTACTAAGCCATAAACATGCCTATTATTACCAAGTTCAGACGCAAATTGGTGTTTGCAGAAAGGAGTTTTGCTATTTTGTAGTTTGGACAGAACTTGACATCCACATTGAACTAATAGTCCTGGATAATGCTTTTTGGGAAGAGATTTGTGCCAAATCATTGCATATCTTTCAAACTGGCATTCTTCCCGAACTGGTAGCTAGATATTTTTCTAAACTGCCAAACAGTAAATCATCATCTCTCTGCCGCACTTTGAAACCTGGTGTGACTCCCAATGACAGCTCTGCTGATAATGCAGTTTTCTGTTATTGTGAGCAGGTAGAGTCAGGTGACATGGTTGGATGTGACAACGATATGTGTGACATCAAGTGGTTTCACTTTCAGTGTGTAAAAATCTCCAGAGCCCCGAAGACAAAGAAGTGGTATTGTCCTGATTGCAGGAAACTTCCACAGTTCAAACGTGGAAGAAAAACATTTGCGAAGTAATTACTCATATATATAAGACACATTTTATTTGACAATGAAATGAAAATTGTATTTTCTTTTATTGACCTAGTCATTTTATATATTCACACATATTTGTAAGAGATTTGATTGATTGATTGATTGGTGGTTGCTTTACGCCGTGTCGGCAGCATAGGCCATTTATTTACGGAACACAGTATGTCTTTATTAACAAAGCCATCGCTGTTTATATCAGTCAAATGCAGACAATATAATTATGTGCCATATAGACACTAATTATTTGTAGAGAACAGACGATATTGCAATGAAATGAAAATGGTATTTTCTTTTATTGACCTAGTCATTTATTTAGTAACACAGTATGTCAGTATTAACAAATGCCTCATGTTTTAGTATCAGTCAAATGCGACATAGTATGTATTGATGGCATATAGAACTAGTCATTATATTTATTTACACAGTATGTAGTTATTTGACAATGAAATGAAAATAGTATTTTCTGTTATTTACCTAGTCATTTATTTAGTAACACACTATGTCTGTATTAACAAATGCCTAATGTTTTAGTATCAGTCAAATGCGACTATTGGTTCACACATATTTGTAAGAGAACAACACACATAGCACATTTTATCAACCATTGTCACATTAGTTTCATCTGTTTTGATTAAATAATCGATTGGTAAAGTGCTACTCAATATGGTGTATTTCTGTCTAACACACCCTATGACTCGCTCAACATGTATGCGGCAATTAGCTATTTTTCTGGTAGTTTCTATTTCAAGAGGGGATAATTGATCTTTACCCCTAGTGAATGCTGGGATTTTTACTTCGGCAGACTGTGTACCTACAATGTCTTGAATGTCAAAGCCCCTGTCTGCCAAAATGACATCGCCTGGCAGAATATTATTTAAGAAACCACAACCCTCTGTAATGTGTTTATCCGTCACCCGACCACCCCAACCCTTTGATATGAATGAAATTAAACCCTGTGGTGTTATGCCCATCAGAAATTTGACTGTGTTGTGATGCTTATAAGAAGACCATGTTTGTGCTCTGGCCATGAGATTTGAGGGGCGTTCAATAAAAATTTCGAAGCAGTCAATAATGACAGCAACCTTTTTCCCAAAATATTTTCGAAACTGCATTGGCATAGTTTTGTGCAATTCCTCTCGTTCAGGCCAGACCACAAATGATCTGGTTCTGTGGTAGAGAACCTCGATTACATCACTAAAAATTCTGCTTATTGTGGTCTGCGAGACAGAAAATTCGTACGCTAAAAATTGTTCTGCCATGTTGAGTCGGAGGCGCATGAGAGTCATGAGAAGAATTTGAAAGGATGTCATGGATTTCTTCTTTGGTAGGAAAGGCAGGATGTATGTGAAGAGTGTGGATAAGGCAATAAAGGAGGAAATACCTGTTAAATATTTCACTTTCTCATCTTTCCCTTCCAAATGTTCTAGACAAAGTTTTGACACCGCAGTCCTCTGTTTTAAATATCGAATTTCCGTTCTTAGCTCTTGCATTTCCTTGATCATACCCTCCATTAGCACACTGTCTATCTCAGTCTGTGTTCCCACAGACAGTTCTTTTTCATCGGGGATCACATCGTCATCGACCTGAAGCAGCAGCAATGACTCGGCAGCAGCACTTGCTTGCTTCTTAGCTTCCCGAATTTCTGACCTCTGATGTCGCTCCTGCAGCACTTCAGGCACCGTAAACCTCTCATGACCCAGCATAACGTTCGGTGCCCAGTCTGGGTTGGTTTCAGCGTATAAAGACGCAGGCTTTCCTGTAATCAAATCATAACATAATGTGAATACATAACAACAATTTCCTCTGGATCGGAACCAACTTTTCTATTTGTGATAAACTTGTTTCACAGAAATACCTACATGAACTGACTTTTTGATTGGTGATTTAATTGAAGAAACTTGTTTCACCTAAATAGCTACATGTTGCCCTATGTCTGATTAAGCCTACCCACTTCCTAGATATAAATTTAAAAAAATTAAATTAGTAAAACTGACTCTAGAGCATAGAAATAAAGCCATCAGTGTTTCAACATACCGACTTCCTAGACATACCAACTTCCTAGATATAATTATAAACAAATTCACTGAGTAAAAGTGACTCTAGAGCATAGAAATAAGGCCATCAGTATTTTCAACGTACCGACTTCCTAGGTATAAATATAAACGAATTAAAAAAGTAAAACTTACTCTACTACTCTAGAGCATAGAAATAAAGCCATCTGTGTTTCAACATACCGACTTCCTAGATACAAATATAAACGAATTAAATAAGTAAAACTACGTTTCCATGTTCAAACAACAGATAAAGAATATAATAGACACACCACGTACCTGATAGGAAATGATCAGAACATACTCGGACATTGCTGAGGTTTTTGCCAGTGAAATCCTGATTTAGGTTCGACAACCATTGCCGCCGCCGCTTTGCTGACAAAGACTGGCAAACTTCGCCTTGGTTAGTAATCACTGCTGGTAGTCTGAAGAAGGAACGATCTACCTCTCTATGGCCTATATTCACCATAGTGCTTACTTTAGCTCAGGGTTTCGATCTGGTAAACATGAACAGTACGACGCTGGCGGGTTTGTTTACTGGTTGGTATCGCCACAATGGCCGCGCTTCCGGTTCGTGACGTCACGTGAATACCCTATATCCTGAGTCAATTTAACAGAACCTGTTACTGCAGAAGTCTATGGTATCAGAGTTTTGGCAAGCTTGCCAAAACTAATCTTACACGTTTAAACTAATTTAAAGTAGATACTAGTGATTGATCTAATATATTTATCTCAGAAAAAATACAGAAATTCTAAACGATCAGACTATGCAACTTTAATTACAATGTTATATTGAATGAGAACGCTGACATGTTTATGACTAAGTGAACAAATTAGTGAAATAATGCACAAACGATAAGTACACATCGTCAAATGTGCAGCAAGCAGTGACAAAAATCAAACCAACACGCTTACTTCCTTATACCCCAGTCACACGAGGCCTGCGTTCGCTTACGGTCGATTAGAGGCATCCATACGTCCTCCTTACACACTGGTGCCGCAAGGTCGCCGACCTCCCTGTGACCATTTCGGAAATTTTTGGATGCAAGGAGGTTGCAGCTGCTGCACTTGCAACCTCCTTGCGACCAGTGAGGTCGGCGCCATTAAATAGTGGTTGGCGAACTGGCGCTGCCATGTCACTGACCCCTTGGGTGGGCAGTTGGCAGCGATCTGGCGGCGCCAAAATATGCAATGCCGCACTCACCGTGCGGTCGGCACTTGGGCGCCAGCCCGGAGGCACCGATCCAGCGCTGATGTGGCAACCGTTTGGGCGTAAGGAGGTTGGCGGCGGACGCAGGCTCTCAAGTCACTGGGGTATTGAAGTTGCAAACACACTGGACGCGGACGTCACGCAGTTCTAAATCTAAATGTATGTAACAAAGAGAAGCTGAACACACCGGCGCGGGCGGTTCTCACGCGGGCCTCGTGCGGCAGGATAGGATCGCTTTTGGAGTGATTTTTGCCGCTTGACGCGTGGTGCCGCTTGGCTTTTGACTGACTTTGCCCGACTTTGCCCAGCTCTTCCCGACTTTGCCCAGCCCTTCCCAACTTTGCCCGACTTTTCCCGACTTGACTTTTCCCGACTTGACTTTACCCGACTTGACTTTACCCGACTTGACTTTACCTGACTTGACTTTACCTGACTTGACTTTACCCGACTTGGATTTACCCGACTTGACTTTACACGACTTGACTTTCACGACTTGACTTTACACGACTTGACTTTACAAGAATTGACATACAGTGAGGTCGGGTAGAGTGAGGTCGGGTAGAGTGAGGTCGGGTAGAGTGAGGTCGGGTAGTCAGGTTGGGTAGAGTCAGGTTGGGTAATGTCAGGTCAGGTAAAGTCAGGTTGTGTAAAGTGAAGTCGGGTAGAGTGAGGTCGGTTAGAGTGAGGTCGGGTAGAGTAAGTCGGGAAGACGGGTAGAGTGAGGTCGGGTAAAGTGAGGTCGGGTAGAGTGATGTCGCGTAGAGTGAGGATGGATAGAGTGAGGTCATGTAGAGTGAGGTCGGGTAGAGTGAGGGCGGGTAGAGACAGGTCGAGTAAAGTGAGGTTGGGTAGAGTGAGGTCGGGTACAGTCTGGTCAGGTAAACCCAGGTCTGATAAAGTTAGGTCGGGTAAAATCAGGTCGGGTCAAGTCGAATAAATATATAATATATGCATAGATTTTTTGCCGCGTACCATCCGCATCCAGTGGGTTTGCTATTTCCGCGTGAGAATCGCATGCCGTCCGCTTGTACTTGCCGCCCGCGCGACGCCCGCGTCCTGTGTGTTCCTCGCTTTAGCATTACAGTTAGTGAATTGCAATTTTATAATAATTAATATAGCCTGCCTAGTTACTAACGCAATCCTGTATCGTCACTAGAGTAGAGCCTAGCACTTAGAAGTGAATACTTGATCTAAAACCGACAATATTTATATCATGTGTAGACTTATAGTTACTCCCGCAACCATGTACATAATGTAATGGTGGTGAATATTCTATCCAGTGTAGACTAAACCGTGCATAAATGCACACGCAGGGGACATGCACGACAGACACCACACACACACACACACACACACAATGCACACGCACACAACACACAACGCACAACACACAACACACATGTACAACCATCCACCCCCCCCCACACACACACACACAACATATAGTACTAGTAGTGTGACTGGATCATTACCTTCTCTACAGTCGGGGTTGTATTAACTTTGAGGCATTATGTGTTTGTTGTGCATTTATTGCAACTGGGTTAGCCTTTTAAAAAATAACTACGATCGATAAAAAAACACCTCACCCTAATCATACAAACATATGTTTGATATTGACACCTGGGCTTGTGACAGAATACGTTTAAAATCCGATCTTTTAATGTTCTCTACGATTGGGGTTGCGTTAACTTTGATGTGTTACGTTTCTTCGTTGTGTACCTGCAGTATGCATACATTCTTCGAGTTGATTTGTCAATTGATCTTTCTGGCCGATTGCCAATAGGCCAACCCGTTGCACCAAGCCTTTCACATTTCACACATAACTGGTGGTGGTAGTGGAGGGACGTGAGGGGCGGGTGTGTGGGGTGGGGGGGGGAGACCTACATTCATCTCCTGCCCAAGATTTCCATCTATCGTTCTGTGTTGTACTGAAACCCAGCTTTAAGATACACTTTTGGTTGAAGTCGCTAAGGCAAGAAAAAAGGCAGTGACCAAACTTAAATGGCATACGTTGTTATACCCCAGTCACACGAGAGCCAGCGTTCGCCGCCAATCTCCTTACGGCCAAATGGACGCCAACCTCCCAGTGTCACACTCGATTCATTGATTCAAATACGTGGTCGGCGCCAGAGCGGCGCTGGGTCGGGTTGGGGCCATGGCGGCACGGTGTCGTTGCCGGCAACTCGCCAACCAAGAGGTCGGTGCCAGGTCGGTGCCAGGGCGTCGCCAACCAGTTTTGAATGGCGGCGCCAGAACAGGGCACAAGGAGGTTGCAGGTCCAGCAGCTGCAACCTCCTTGCGTCCAAAATTTCCGAAATGGACGCTGGGAGGTTGGCGTCCTCGCGGCGCCATCACTTAAGGAGGGCGTAAGGAGGGCGCAATGAAGGCATTTTGACATCGTGAATCGATCGTAAGCGAATGCATGCCTTGTGTGACTGGGGTATATTTTGAGACTAAGTTAATACAATTTCGATTAAGTTCACCGTGTATGCCTACCTGTCTATATATACTGCCGAGTAGCAAGCAGAGAAACGTGTCGCTGCCACCAGGATAACTGATGTTTGTGACCTATTTTTGTGACCTTCTAATTTGCTGGTACAAAAGTATCGGGACATTAAAGTTGCATGGTCCGATGGCTTTTGAATCATTAGTCCGGAGTAATTTTGATGAAAAGTGGCTAGTTTTGAAGCAATTTGAGCTGAAAGAACCCAAAATACTTGTGAAAGCTTTCCAAAAGTCTTCTAGCTATGATGCGTATTGATGTCTTCCGATGAGCACATGATGTGGGATGACCTAATTCAAATGTAGCCTGGTCTTCTGGTATTTTCACTAATGGCACCATTGCACCATCATTTGTTTGTTGGCATGTGATGTGATGTGGGATGACCTACTGATGTAGTTATGGTAGGTCATGGCATTCAAGCCCATAGGTTTGAAACTTGTTATAGAGAGGCATGGTCTGATGAAGCATAATTATTTTGTCAAAATCAAAACACTTACTTACATTTGATCTTATATTTCCAACTCAGATGGGACAATGTTAGACTAAAAATCTGAAGCTACCCAATTTGTGTGTGTGTGTGTGTGTGTGTGTGTGCGTGCATGCGTGCCTGCGTGCGTGTGTGAGGGGGTGTTTTTTGTACACCAGTTGATTAAGCTGGGGAATTTTCAGTCACAGACAATTTGATCTTCCTTATTTCCCCTGCTCCTAACCCTATCCTAGTTAGACCAGGCATGTAATTTTTCAAATTATTTTATTTGGAATAGATGTCCTTTGTTTAGATGTGTTATGTATATGCAAGTAGAATGAGAATGATGGGGAGAAGGAGCCGGAGATAGATTTGGAGAGATGGGGATAGACAGAAAGCCAGAGAGGCAAAGGAGAGGGGAGTGGGATGAGGGGGGGGGGGGAGGAGAGAGGGGTAGCAAAAACAGAGGAGAGAAAAAGAGCGAAAGAGACAGGGAGAGATGGAGGAAAAGACAAATAATGACCTGTAGAAATAGACCAGAGGACATATCAGAGATACAGAATCTTCCCCCATCCTCAATTTTTTCGATCTTGCTAGATTTTCCCAAGTTGTGGTGGTAGGTCCACATTGTAAAACAGATTTCAGGATTTGTGGTCAGACCTAGATGCATAAAACATGCATGGCCAAACCGTGAGGACTCATTACCACGGTACAGCTCTTGGCTAAGATGCGCACAATGGACATTTTTTATAGAGAAAACAACTACAAAAAAACAACAAGAAGCAAATGACAACTGTTTTTTGTTTGTTTTTAACTCTTGAACCGACGCCAACCCCATTCAAAACATAGACCGCAAAGAAGAGGAGCGACAGAAGGTGCCAGTGAGGTGTGTGAGAGTTAGGTAGACATAGTAACCCACCTAGCGACCAACGATCTCTATTAATCAAGGAAAATTAATTATTAATATTGGTATTCCAATGTAGGAAATAGAATTTCATTACTATTATTAATAAGATAAGTGGAAGCTTGCCCTGTTTAAAAAATATAATTAAACATTTTTATTTTTCGATCAGTGTGCTCCGTCTGTATTAGTTTCTTAATAAATTAAGTGAATAATCAATCTACAGACATGAGACTGTCTATGTTTGTCTGTGGTGGAATATGTATATGGCTGATGGGTAGTGGGATGCACAAATATTTGTCAAAGTGTTCGCCAAAACTTCTTAGGGTAGAATCTAATAATTATAGGAATCATATTTATTATTACGGTTTTATTGCTAGTATTACTGTAACTATGAATACGTAATATATATTCTCTATATTATCACTGTGTTTATATAATGTATTAATTATATTTTATTTAATATTTTTTTACAATAACATTTGATATTTATAGCAACATGAAATTAATCTGAGAACATAATTACCAGTATTTTATCCACACACATATATATATAGTACCTTGATAACTGTTGTTTTCCCCCCGATGCTGCTTCTGTTTTGCTAGTAAACCTCACCATTTACTGCTGACATTGGGCGTGTGAGGGGTGTATGAGGGGGGGTGGGGGCAAAGGGTGTGCGGGGTGATGTTGATGTGCTGGGCAGAAACCACCGTGTGTGTGGGGGGGGGGGGTGGAGGATGTGAGGAGGGGAGGTGGTTCTCAACCATCTCAGTTCTCATATTGTTGACGGAAAAGGGCGGTGAATATAATGTAGCCGCAGTGGGAGGAAGGGAGGGCAGGGGCATAGCTCCTGCGTGATGGAATGCACAGCGAAGTGGTCCCACCGTCCGCCCACCTGTAGCCAGCCCCGAGAGGCGACACCTAGAACTTACAAGGTGCGAGCACATACAGGTACAGGCGCTGGCGACGGTCGGTTGGTTGTTGGAGTTTTACGTCCTGGCAACATCTAAGGTCATATCAGGACGGGTATCGACTTGTGACAGTGTGCACTCATGGCGACTTTATAGTGCTGCCCCACTGGGAAATCACCGCCGCCGGCACCATGTACCGATATCCCACTCAGTCATGTTATCCGGACACTGAGCTAACCAGTCCTTGCCCTATCCTATGGATGCCGAGGGTGCTGGCGACATCTGGGAGCCGGACCCTCCCCGACTGCCTCAGCAACCCGGTGGCACTGCCGTGTGGTCTGTCACCATGGCGACGAGCCGGCCTGTAGACGTCACGTTAGTTGTGACGTAGCGCTCAGTGACGTGACCGCAGAGGGAGACTGAGGGGGCGTGGACGGATACATTTGTTCTCTAAGGGTGTCATCAGCGGTGAAACTGTCTGGCAGCTCGGAACACACTCCTACTGCATACAGGTAAAGCTCACATGCCTATATGGATGTACCATCTATATGTACCACCTATATCTAAGAGCATAAACAGCAAGGGTGTGGGGTATATATATACTATATACAGTATATATATATATATATATATATATATATATATATATCCCATGCCATAAATATATACTGTTCCATATATAAATACATATATATATATATATGGAACAACATATTTTTATCATGGGATATATATATAGTGTATATATAGTATATAGATATAGTGTATATATCGCATATATACCGCAGCCCCTTGCTGTTTATGATCTTATACCCCTGTCACACTACGACGTAACAAGCCAATGTGAGCCTGATGTGATCACTTTTCGTCATTACGTTGCCATACGTTTGGTTACGTTATGATGACGTCAGAATGATGTTAGACTGACGTCGAGATACGTCACATTACGTCGTGTTACGTCTGCGCGCGTCAAGGTTTTGAACCTGTTCAAAACTTTCGACGTGATGCGAACGTAAGGGTTTACGTTCGCCGTACGTTCTGTACACGTTCGGTGAACGTCAATGACATTAAACGGACGTTAGTCAAACGTTCCTCACTACGTTCCACTATGTTCCACTCGTTGACCCACATTAAAGCTGGTGGAAACGTCCATGCGGCGTAATGGGAACGTCAGGAGAACGTCAGGAGAACGTATGTTCAGCGTTTCGCCAACGTTTAATGACGTAAGTAACGTAAGGTAACGTAAAGCAATGTAGTTCTGGCGATGGAATAATGTTCATAACGTGCCGTGAGCGTCATTACGTTGTCCTCTCTCGTTGAATGACGGTATCACTATGCTTTACCGACCTTACACTCTCGTCCACTACGCTGCATCCACGTTCAACTTGTGCCCAAATTTGCATACTACGCCGAGAAGTTCAATGTTCTTCACGTTCTCCCTACCTTGACGTCGTTACGTCGTAATGTGAAAGGGCCATTAGATATAGATGACACATATAGATGACACATCCATGTGTACACACATACATATAGAGTGCTATCACGCTCGCCATAAGCCGTCCAATGCACTTGTCATGAGACCGACAGTGCCAGTTACCATGACGACCTTATGTAATAGTATTAGTAGCATTTCCTCACCTTAAGCATCGTAGCCGGATGAAATGACGTTAGTCACACCGCCCCTCCCACTCGGACCTTCTTTCTCTGTGTGGATCTTTACTTACTTTTTTTGTTTGTTTACCCACTACTGATTTTTTTTGGCCATAAGCCTGTATAACGATGTCTATCTAATGCACTGTAGACGGAACGTACTGATGGGGTTCAACATTGCTTAGCTACAATGATCGGACGAGAATTTGTGTTTTCGAGGTGATATTAATAGTATATTTAGCTGAATTTGTGAGTAAAGCGAAAAGTGTAAGCACAGTAAAACTTCGGTATTGTATAATGACGTGGGTTGCTTCAAAGCTCCAGTAGCTGGCAGAAATTGAACATAATGCTTTCTATCAGAATCATACCAAGTGGCAAGTTCCCTTAATTTTAGACGCAGGAGTTTATATTGATTGATTTATGTTTCAATACTTTGTGTTCTTCTCCCTACTTCATAAACAAACAGTGGCTACCTGACACCTGCTACTGACACGGTATCTCTCTATTTTTGTTCTCTTTGTTTTCTTCCTTCCTAAAATTGTGTTTATTCAACTCAAGGTATGCAGTGTTGTTGGTCACAGATGTCGACTTCTGTTGTTTGTAACACTGTTTAAAGGCTATCCCATTCGTTTCTGTCTTATTTGTCGATGCAGCTTTGAATCAAATATAAAGTTTTATTTAGACTCGTCTAGCATTAGCAGTAGATTATTTGTTTGTTGGAGTTTTAAGTCCTGGTAACATCTATGGTCATATCAGGACGGATACCGACTTGTGACAGTGCACAGTTATGGTGATTTTATAGCGCTGCCTCACTGGGAGATCAGGCTGCCAGCACCATGACCCCCATATCCCACTCAGTCACAGTATTCTGACACTTAGCTAACCAGCCCCCGCCCTATCATAGTACAAGACAAGGTAGCCACAAGTACCAATTTGACAATCTTTGATTTGACTCACCCAGACACTAATCCCATAGTCTACCGCATGGGAAGCAGACGCCCTACCCACTCGAGTATTTTGCCCAGTCAGCATATTCCCGGTGTCGCAGTTTGAGCGCCCTGCTAGTTTCAGCTGACTGTCAGTTTCATGCACATGCGTCAAAATCTCTAGCCTTATGAATCGGCTCTAGCCTTATGAATTTAATATAATGTTTTTGGTAAAGATGTTTTCTATATGTGTACCATGCGATTTGTTTCTAGGTGGTGTGCTTTTAGAGATATTTCACTTTTCCTGTATTTTCTGTATGAAGATTGCTCACGACCATTGACAATGCCTTGAGTTTGACGGTACGCGCAGTGCAAAACATTAGTTTTATTCAAAATAAATAGAAATCAAGAACCCTAACCTTATAAATTTAATATAATCTTTTTGGTAAAGATGTTTTCTATATATGTGTACTAAGCGATTTGTTAATAGGTGGTGTGGTTTTAGAGATATTTCACTTCTTCTGTATTTTCTGTATGAAGATTGCTCACGACCATTGACAATGCCTTGAGTTTGGGTGTATGCAGTCAGCTGAAACTGGCAGGGCGCTCAAACTGCGGCACATGGCAAGCCTTCTACCACGAGCTACTTGCTCATATAACGACGTTCTCACAGCTCTTGAAATACCTCGAATATCATACAATTGTTTAAAAAGAAACATTTTCCACTTGAAAATCATGGAATTTTGCGTTTATTTATATTACAATGGATAATTCATACAGTTATTTTCATTCCTATAAGAAGTGGTATTTATTATTGGAACCAACTTGTTGTAGACCTGATGTACATGTGTATGTCATGGTATTTAAATAAGTATGAAATAAGTATCATAGGAAAGGTATGGCATTTAAAGTCAAAAGGTATAGGACTCCTGTATAATGAACACTTTCGTTGTTGATATATAACTGCGGTGTCTACCATGGATAATTCGCTTCGGGAAACTTCTAGTAAGGCTTGGGGCACATGTTAGATGGTTGGTTGTTGGAGCTTTAAGTCCTGGCAACATCTAAGGTCATATCAGGACGGGTACCGACTTCTGACAGTGCACATTCGTGGTGACTTATAATGCTGCCCCACTGGGAAATCAGGCCGCTCTCACCATAACCCGATATCCCACTCAGTCAGACTATACTGACACGGAGTTAATCAGTCCTTGCCCTATCCTATTAATGCCAAGCGCCAGGTTAGGAAGTGACAAGTATCAACTTTATAAGTCATTGGTTTGACTCAACCGGGAACCGAACTCCCGATCTCCCGCACGTGAGGCCCGCGCTATACCGATTCGGCCACCACGCCCGGTGGGAGCGCATGTACTTGTATTTATTTAGACATCGTTATATACCACCGTTTAGGTGGTCGTTAAGCAGTCGCTTAATGTTGCAGGGGAGATCTCGATTTCAGGCAATTGATCACCCGCCTTTCGCTAGTCCCGTACGGGATATTTACCCTCAAGGTGCTAGATCAACTTACATCAGGAGATACAATGGGGTAAGTTGTTGTAATAGGCCAGATTTGTGTGGCACCGAAAATGAGGCTTGCACAGCCTCTATTTGTTGGTTTACAACAATGGCACTGTAATATGGTATACCTGAATTGATAAATGTATGTGTATGTGTGTATAAGTGAAAGGGGAGGTTGGTTGGTTGTTGGAGTTTTACGTCCTGGCAACATCTAGGGTCATATCAGGACGGGTACTGACTTGTGATAGTTTGCACTCATGGCGACTTTATAGTGCTGCCCGACTGGGATACCAGGCCACCAGCACCATGACCCGATATCTCACTCAGTCACATTATCCTGACACTGAGCCAACCAGTCCTTGGCCTGTCCTAATAATGCCGAGTGCCTGGCTAGGAAGCGACAAGTATTAATTTTTAGGTAATTGGTTTGACTCGACCAGGGTTCGAACCACCAACGGCATACAGTAGTAGCCTACCTTTCTTCATCTAGCGACTCTTGTGATCACGAATTCCTGCCTTGTTTGAACAATTTAAACAAACAAGTTATTGTCTCATTTGACTGGCCCTCGGATGACACCTAGTGTAATAGGACAAATCTGTAATATGGTATACCTCGAGGACCAACTTTACAGTACTAACCAGGCAGCCAATGCTCACTTGTATATGCAACCCGATCTAAAGCCGTGTTCACACGGGCAAAATGTGAAGTGAATTAGACAAATCGATTTATATGAAGCGATTTAGCCGCCCGTTCACACGGGCAGCGCTTGAAGGCGGAAGTGGATATCTGCGCATGAGCAAGTCCAGTCTGACCAGCGCCAGTTTTCGGTTAGGCGACGTCACCACGAGAGAGTGGGTTCGACCTAGATATGTATAGACTGAATCATATTGTTTTGGAACCGTAAAGACTTCTGCTGGGCAGTGAAAACCTATAAATAAATGATGAAAAAAATATATGTGAACCTCTATCTGGTTCATAGACCAAATTATATAATATGCGCTTTTGATCGACCGGAAAGTCAACAAACTAAGGTGTCGACTGCGCATGCATGTGAGGTGCTTAATCGGCCTCAGTGCGTCCACACGGGCAAAATAAATCGCTTCACAGAAATCGAATCACGTAAACTACCTCGAGAGGTGGTTTACAGTATCCGCATCACGCGAATCGATTCAGCCCTAATTCGACTCAGACGCCCGTTCACACGCGAAATGTGCGTCGAACTAGGCAAGTCGCTTTCTACGAATCGATTTACATTGCCCGTGTGAACACGGCTTAAGCTACGTCAATGCATTAATATATGTGTTACGTTATACACAATGCATGTTAAGATGTACGCAACGTGAATGTAGGTCATAGTACTTTCGTAATTTGTGTTGATGGATGGGGGGATGATGCACTGTGGGTAATTTGTGCGGGCTGTAAGTACGTAGTAGATATCACATACTGTCAGAAGTAAGACCAATATGGGTTGGTTGGTTGTTGGAGTTTACGTCCTAACAACATCTAAGGTCATATCAGGACGGGTATCGACTTGTGACAGCACGCACTCATGTCGACTTTATAGTGCTGCCCCACTGGGAGACCAGGCTAGGAAGCGACAAGTATCAATTTTTATGTCGTTGGCTTGACTCGACCAGGGTTCAAACCCATAGGTTCGAGTTCCATTATAGAACGAAAAGGTTATGGGTGAAAGGTTTGGTATAGTTAGTGTTGAGTCGGGGTGAGTGGTCTTAGCTTAGTCAGTCATGTGGAAAATGCTGTTCATTTCGCGTTTCTGTTGAAATGCGTGTTACAACTTACAGCAGATACATAGCAACAAGTATCAGTTTGGTAAGTCTTTGGTTCGACTCAGCTGTAAATTGGTCCCACAACCTGCAGGTTCCCCACAGTCGGCCATGGTTTCCAGTTGGGGAGGGAGGTTGGGGGGGGGGGGGGGGCTGTCAGTGTGTGCCTTTGAGGGAAGGTGGCAGCACCATGAGTCCACCGCCGCAGCCTGTGTAATTAAAGCTGCATAGTCCGATAAAAGCCTAACATTTTCAAAACCAAAATAATGATCTAGATTTGATCCTACATATTTAACTTAGATAGTGATACACTTACTAATCATTTGTTACCACATAGAAGTGGATGAAGTAAAAGAAAAAAGTGAGAGATGTGGCCTCAAAATGAATGTAAAGAAGACAAAATCCATGGTTGTCAGCAGAAAGGAATACAAACCAAGAGCAGAGATAAAAGTTAATGGTGTAATCTTGGAGCAGGTAGAGTCATTTGTGTATCTGGGCCATTTAATAACGAGTGATGGTGGATGTCAGAGAGAGATTAACCGGAGAATAAACATTGCCAAAACAACATTTCTAAAGATGCAGAAAGTACTAACATCTAGAGACATAAATATAAAAACAAGACTCCGACTGCTAAAATGCTATGTGTGGTCTACACTTTTATATTGCTGCGAGACATGGACTTTGAAGAAAGCAATAACAACAAAGCTCGAGGCATTTGAAATGTGGCAATACAGAAGAATGTTAAAAATTCCATGGACAGCAATGATAAGCAACGTGGAGGTCCTAACAAGAATGAAAATAAAGAGACAGATAATACAAACGATCAAAAACAGAAAAATTAAATACTTTGGCCACATGATATGACACCAGGAATCACAGAGAAGAATACTGGAAGGGTTTGTTGTTGTTGTTTTACGTCCTAGCAACATCTAAGGTCATATCAGGACGGGGGAAGATAGAAGGGAAAAGACCAAGAGGGAGAAGGAGAACAACATGGATGGACAACATCGTTGAGTGGACAGCAATGAGCTATGCGGAATGCGTGAGAGGAACGAATGACAGGAAGAGATGGAGGTCCATTGCAGCCAACCTTCTTCGAGAAGACGGCACCCATTGATTGATTGAGAAGGGGATATTGAGTCAACTTAATGTAATCTGTTTCTGCTGAAACCTATGGTGTCAGAGTTGTGGCATGTTTGCCGAAATGAATGTTGTATGTTTGAACTTCAAATATCTCCAAAGCTAGCCATTTAAAATAAAAGTTACTTCAAACTAAAGTAAAGTAGATTAAGATGATAAATATAATGTATTTATCTCAGAAAATTTCAAAAGCTCAAAACCATCGGACTATGCAACTTTAAGCACAGTGTTCGCACCCGGGGAGGAGCTGTGCAATTAAAGCTGCAATATGTTTTAAACCAAAACACTGAGCTAGGTTTGATTTGATCTATCCAGATTAGATACTGATGCACTTATTAAGCACTTTATTGCTGCATATAAGGGTATCTAAGTCAATTTAATAGTTACTGTTACTATTGAAGCATTTGGTGTCCAAATCTTGACATGTGCACTCAATTAAGATAGCCTGTTTTCACCTGAAATATCTCCAAAGTTAGACATTTAAAATGGAAGTTACTTCAAACTAAAGCAAGGCATATTATAACAATACTTATCTCAAATGATTACAGAAACTCAAAACCATCTTTCTATTTAGCTTTAATTTATACCTGAACTAATATCAATTATACATCAGCATAGCTAATTTTAGTAGATCTAGACAAATGTAAATTACACCTCGACCCATGTAAATTGCACCTCAGTAAACCAACGTATCGTCTGGACTCATAATGGCCGCTAAGTGGTGGGTTGGAGTTTTACATCCTGACAACATCTAAGGTAATATCAGGACAGGTACTGACTTGTGACAGTGCACACTCATGGTGACTTTATAGTGTTGCCCCACTGGGAAATCAGGCCACCAACAACATGACCCAATATCCCACTCAGTCACATTCCCCTGACACTGAGCTAACCAGTCCTTGTCCTATCCTATTAATGCTGAGTGCCAGGCTAGGAAGCGACAAGTATCAATTTTATAAGTCATTGGTTTGACTTGACCGGGAACCGAACTCCCGACCTTCCGCACGCGAGGCCATCGGTCATCCAATTCGGCCACTGCGCCTGGTGAAGAGAGGTAGGTAGGAGGAAGTGGGTAGCCGCTAGACCCTTTACTTGAGCACATTGGGTGTCCACCAGACCGGAGAAATTACAGCAATCTGAGGCAATTAAAACCACTGATGGGCCAACAAGATCTACACACACAACACATACCACAATTGACCTATTATTTATCTATTTATTGTTGTCTTTTATATATCTATGTAGCCAATTTATATAATTTATGGGAGCAATCTCCGGTAATCCCCTTGCCCCGCCTAATTTCCAAAACAAGGTTGAAAAGAATAAATACTAAACGGAAATGAATTTGTGGGGGAAAAACACGGAATTTCAGGACCTTTTATTATTGTTGAAAGTAGAAATATCTACTGGGCATTTTCCTGATATAATGTCTCACCGTCTCAGTCTCGCCGGAATAAAAAGTCTGACGCACAAAGCAACGTTATCCTAAATGGTTACAGAATTTTATAATTGATGATGATGATGATGATGATGATGGTGAGTAGTTGGAATGGATCATGGATTTGGGGGAATTAGTCGTGTATCATGAATCTTGGCCAATTAGCATTAAGTTAACAGTTAATTATGCATTGGATTAGTCACGTTAGTAGCATTATCTTCCATAGTGAATCTCAACATATCGAATCTCAAAATTCTCCAATCTGTGTGGAGCGCGAGGGGGGGGGGGGCACTCCACCAATGCACCACTGAGGAATAGATATATATAAAGTATATGTTCCCCTTGCATTTATACTCGTATAATGCGTTATGCATCACATATATCTTCTTACATATGCCGATTTACATTTAAAACAAAAACTCTTCCAAGAGAGGAATTTATCTTTAGCATTCCAGGAAAGGTAATTTTGTTTTTGTTTTAATGCATGATCCAATATCTATGTGGCATTCCAGTTAATGGCAAACAATGCAAGCCATGCCAACGTAATGAGTTGTGCCAGATCACCCAGTACACTGGTTTATTTGTTTGGGTTTGATGTCCTAGCAACATCTATGGTCTTATCATGACCCGATATCCCACTCAGTCACATTATCCTGATACTGAGCTAACCAGTCCTTGCCCTATCCTAATAGTGCTGAGCGCCAGGCTATGTAGCGCCAAATATCAATTTTGTAAAGTCATTGGTTTGATTTGGCTGGGAACCGAACTCACGACCTTCCGCACATGAAGCCTGCGCTCTACTGATTCGGTCACCGGTCCCGGTCCCAGTACACTGGATATGGTGCGCATGACACCAAAGACCCTATAATATACTAAGACAGCTCACTCCCTATCTCTCCCATGGTAATGTAAATTTCGCAGTGCCACCTTGTGGTGGGTTTGATCAGCCCGGCTGCTGGTTGGTGTTTCACATGTAAACACATCCAATTATATTATACATGATATAGGTAAGTATGAATACACATCAATATGAAATTGCTATGAACAAATACACATCATCATCAGCATCGCCATCATCACACATCTTTCACATTCATATATACATTTATACATATAATATAGCACCTGTTTAACCAAGAGAACAGCCAGCGCACCAAGTGGTGGGTTTGATCATTTTGATTACACAGTACAGGCTGAGTGAGCAGTCTTAGTAGTATAGGGTCTTTGATGACGCCCATGTATGTATATAGCACACGATACCTCTCTGTTCAGTCAGAATCTAGACCCACCAACTCCTAAATGCCCACTCACACACTAGTGGCCCATTTGCTGAGATCATTTTGCAGGTTAATAATGAGTTTACACTAAGAGGAAGTATACCTAAAAACGTACTCACTAATGGCCCCGGAAGATACATCTGAATCCCTTTGTTTCATTTGTTTCTTTTAAGTTATTACATTGTATTTAGTTGTCGCATTTGCATTGACCTAACATAATTGTGTTGAGATGGAAACCTTTATCTTTTTCTTCTTCTTTTATATAGAAAGAAAGAAATTAAAAGTTTACTTATATGATATTGTGCTAATGTGAAAAAGTGAAGATTTACACATTTACACTATGCATGTAGCCAAACTTTTTTTCAACTTATTTTTCAACTTTACCTTGTCTGCTTAAGAGTAATCAATAAAATCTTGTTTGACTATGTTGTATATGTTAACATGAGGTTCTGGATGGGTCTTTGATTTTCATGTTACACGAGTGTTAGTGATGTATTGCTCAATTTGTATAAGATCTATTTCAAAAAGTGAAATTCAGTTTTTTCAACTCTGACATATGCACAACATGCAATCCTTCATAGGACATTGGATTAAGCTATTATTTGGAAGGTTTTTTGCTATTATTTGGAAGGTATTCACTTTTGGTTTCCATGTCACACTTTCGTGCCCAGTTTTAAAGAATGACCCATATATAAATCATTATGCTTGTAGACTTAGACGTTTTATTCACAATGTCAACACACAAACATAAATTAACCTGTTGACAATATTAGAAATAGTAAGAACAGTGTAACCATTAATGGTTGTCTTCCCACTGCTCCCGATAAACAAATAATATGCAATGCAGCAACATTACCTTTGGAGCTGATATACAGATAACCTACAGACTGCTCTTTGAGGAAACAAACACATGTTAGCCATAGATCTGATGATACCAGGGCATGGTCATGTTGTATGGAATGAGCAATATTTGATTTGGTTTGATTCTGCCTTGTAGCACATTATTAATTATATGAGAGAATGATTCACACAATCGCAATGTGACACAGACAGGGGAAACCATGCCATATGAACCTGGGTTATCTTATGCACTGATAACACACACTAATTTGGTCAACTTGGCGTTCTCTGTGGCGGAGTGGTTAGAGTGTCTGACTTTTTTCTAGGTCAGACTCCTAATCTGAGGGTCAGCAGTTCGATTCCCCGTGCCTCCAGCTCTGCCCAATTTGGATTTCCACCGCTGTGTATAACTTACAGCGTCATCAAAGGCCGGTTGCTCTCATACCATGTCTATGTGGTGTGAGAGGTCAAAAATCCCTTGGTTCGGTAAAAGTGTAGGCTCGGGCTTTCTATCGACCAGCAGTGGAATGAGGAAGACCAGTTGTCTATGACTGAATTTCCCCTGCTTAAACAACTAATGGACCAAAAAAAAAAAAACTTCCTATGATTGTTATATAGTGGAATGCTACATATATAAATACTAAGTCATGTGTTTATGCGCTGTAATAAAATCTGAATCGCTCTCCTACGCTATCTCTTCATGCTATTAATTAGAGAGGTAGGGGGCTCACTAGCTGTCATCACTACATATATTTTGATATTTGAGAAATTACATCTCTAATTATTAATAATTTTAGTAATGGTCTGAATTTTATCGATGTGTTTATATTCTCATAAATACTTTATCCATTTTAATTTTGTTATTTGAGAAATTACATCTCTAATTATTTATAATTTTAGTAATGGTCTGAATTTTATCGATGTTTTTATATTCTCATAAATACTTTATACATATTTTGTTATATTCGAGAAATTAAATCTTTAATTGTTTATAATTTTAGTAATCATCTGAATTTTATCGATGTTTTTATATTCTCATAAATACTTTATACATATTTTGTTATATTTGAGAAATTAAATCTTAAATTGTTTATAATTTTAGTAATCATCTGAATTTTATTAATGTTTTTATATTCTCATAAATACTTTATACATATTTTGTTATATTTGAGAAATTACATCTTTAATTATTTATAAGTTTAGTGATCATCTGAATTTTATCGATGTGTTTATATTCTCATAAATGCTTGATAGTCCGATTTGGACAAATTAAGCCTGTCAGACATCTACGCTGAGCACACTGCAGACAGCATTGTTCGCTAAGTGGTATGGCTGGACCCAGAAATCGGTGGTACATGGCGTCTTTAAACATTTATGAGGTTGGCAAAATATTGTGAATCCCTCAAATGTACGGTGACCTCAGTGTTGATAGTCGGTAGTAAGTGAGTGATTGGGTGGGTTTTTAGGTGTTAAAAAAAAAAAAAAAGTGTTTCTAATAAATTGTCATAACAGTATTATTTAGTATCTCTCATACAGCCTACCTATCGAGTATATAAATACAGTCTGGATGGAGTTCGACAAGGGGAAAAAAAAGACATAGCCCTGATAGAGAATGTCCAGCGAAGAACTACAAAAATGGTACCAGGATTTAGGTTGGTAGGTTGGTTGTTGGAGTTGTACGTTCTGGCAACATCTAAGGTCATATCAGGATGGGTACCGACTTGTGACAGTGCACACTCATGGTGACTTTATAGTGCTGCCCCACTGGGAAATCCGGCAACCAGCACCATGACCCAATATCCCACTCAGTCACATTATCCTGAAACTGAGCTAACCAGTCCTTGCCCTATCCTATTAATGCCAAGCACCTGTCTAGGACGCAACAAGTATACATTTTATAAGTCGTTGCTTTGACTCGACTGGGAACCAAACTCCAGAGGCCACGCTCTACCGATTTGGCCACCACGCCCAGTACCAGGATTTCTGGATGTCAGTTATCCGGATAGAATAAAAGAGCTCAAGCTTTCTACATTGGTGTATCACCATCTATGTCGGGACATGATTGAGACATTAACAATAATTAGATTTAGAGTGATGTATGATTCGGCAGCTTCACCAGGTGTGTCCACAGCAGGGGCGGATTGACGACCAACTCGAGGACATCCATACAATCTATACAAGAGAAGAACCAACTCTATTTTACTGAGAGAGTTATCAGTGTGTGAAATAGCATCCCGAGTTGTGTTGTGGAGGCCCAATGTATTAAGGAGTTTCAACGGAGGATTGGCAGGTACTGGACGAATCAAGATATTGTATATAATTACGAAGCAGTTCTGATTTCATGTCACACAGACCAGTCTAACAATGACATCTCTCCAGATTCATCAGACAATGTTGTGGATATGTATAATGACCATCATCAGGTAAAGACCTAAGTGAACCTAAGTAATGGTCCTCTGAGTGCTTGGTCACCAGCTCAACTGTCGATAATGTGGCCTATATCACAATGGAGACCTGCGTCCGCCGTGCACCGCTGTACCTGTGGTTTTAAAAAAAGCAAGAAAAAACAACAACAAAAACACACGCAAAACTAAATAAAAGAAACAACCTACTTTTATTGAACGGAATGACACCATCTTAAGCCGTGTTCACACGGGCAATGTAAATCGATTCTTAGAAAGCGACTTGCCTAGTTCGCCTCACATTTCTCGTGTGAACACACGTCTGATGCGGATTAGGGCTGATTCGACTCACGTGATGCGGATCCTGTAAACCACCTAAGCGAGGTAGTCTACGTGAATCGATCTCCTGTGATGCGGATAATTTTGCCCGTGTGGGACGCTCTGAGCGGATTAAGCACCTCACACGCATGCGCAGTCGACACCTCAGGTTGTTGACTTTCCGGTCGAATCAAAAGCGCCATTATATATAATTTAATTAATGAAACCGCTATCTAAGCACCAGATATTTGTTCATCATTTATTTGTATGGTTTCACTGCCCAGCAGAAGTTTTGACCGTTCCAAACCAACTACGATTCATAATTACATATCTAGGTCGAACCCACACTCTCTGGTGCCAGCATCCGTCGGAACCCAAAATGGCACTGGTTAGCCTGGACTTGCTCATGCGCAGCATTCGATTTCCGGCCTCAGTACTGCCCGTGTGAACGGGCCGCTAATTCGCCTCACCTGATTCGATTTGCCTGAATCGCCTCACATTTTGCCCGTGTGAACACGGCTTTAGGCTGTATCAGGACAGGAATTGACTTGTGACAGTGCGCACTCATGGCAAGTTTATAGTGCTGACACAATGGGGTAAAGTGCCATCGGTACTGTAATACATGCGTAAGAGACATCCAGGCCCGAGCAGGGAACAAAGGAATATGTAAATGAGATGACGTCAGAGGCACAGGGTGCCGGCGTTTCAGGTTCCTGGATGGCGAATAAAGCATTCAGTATCCAGAAGTCAAAGTGTTCAGACGTCGTACTTTCACAGGTACCATGGCGCGATATGTCACTCGGTCTGATACTGATCCGGTCAGTGTAGAATTGTTACTGTCGAGGGGATTTCTAGCGGGAATAGGGATAACCTCTAATATTTATTTGAAATGAAAGCTCATGGTTAAGCACTGCTGACCCGGTGTTATTAAACACTGGCACCGTGACATTGCTTTCGGTCAGGACTTGGAGCATCAAATGACGGATGGTGCTGAGGGGTTAGGCTGCAGATGGGGGAGGGGTGGGGCGGATGGAAGCTAGTTGGGAGAGTTCTAGTAAAAATAAAATAATAGCCAAGGTTTTAGGACCGAACAAAATGACGGACTAAGCTTTAAGAATTAAAAAGAAGAGTATACAGTACAACCCCGTTAAACCAAGCTCGGTTAAACCAAACGATCGGTTAATCCAAACTTTTTTCGGCGGCCTGGCAAAATACTACCATTTATCATATAAAAAAGTTGGTTGAACCAAAGTCGGTTAGTCCAAATTATCGGTTAATCCAAACAAAATTGTCGGCCCCAGGCCACTTCCGGTACAGTTAAACCAAACTTTCATGTGGCTTTAAGGTCATCTGAGACTTTTTTATATGATAAATGGTAGTATTTTGCCAGGTTGCCGAAAAGGTTTGGATTAACCGATCATTTGATTTAACCGAGGTTGGTTTAATGGGGTTAAACTGTATATACATAAAAAAAACAATAATCATTGTGTCCACATACATTGTACATTCATAATGCACCCCCGTTTTTGCCAAAGCCAAGTCAAATTCAAAGCTCGGTTAAACCAATGATCGGTTAATCCAAACAAATTTCTAGGGTCCCTTCGAGTTTGGTTTAACGGGGTTATACTATAAATGGTTTGACCATCTGGTGATCTTGAGTCTAAAAAAAATAAAAAAGCGGGGGTGGGGGAACAACAGAGAAGGCGCTGTTCACATCATTGTTCAGGTATTTGAACGTCGCAGTTCGCAGTGCTGCCAATCGGCACATTGCTGAATGAAAACAAACAAACAAATAAGTAGTGAAAAAGCCCAGTGGTTACAATTTGCAAGCAGTTACACAAAAAACAAAAACAAACCGAGGGGTTTGTTTTACTAGAGAGTTATCCTGGTGACCAAGCTTGATTAAATATGGGCTTTACATATTTGGTTACCAAGATTTGACTTACATTTTTTTAACATAACTATTCACTATATCGCAATAGTATATTCAAATTCCACTTCAGTATGTTAACAACATTGCGCTTAGAACTCTGTGTAATTGTCCCAGCTCCACTGGTCCCTTAGGAAGGACTGAAGCTGCGACGCAACACACCAGGTCGCAGCTTCAGCTTACACACTAAGTTGGGTTTGGTGCCTCTCCCAACCCTATCCTTAACTATAGGTCATATACTTTAAACTTCCTTTGCACTTTAAACTTACTTGCATAACCACTGCCCTCCTGTTAAAGCTGCATCGTCTGCTGAAATATCAAATTTTCAAAACCAAACCAATTATCTAGATTTGATTTGACATATCTAACTTAGATACTGATGCACTTATTAAGCATTTGTTTCTGCATAGAAGGCAATACTGAGTCAATTTAACAGAACCTGTTACTGCAGAAGTCTATGGTATTTTGGCAAGCTTGTCAAAACAAATTTTCCATGTTTGCACTCAAAATATCTCAAAAGTTTACCATTTATAATAAAAGTAACTTTGAACTAATGTGAAGTAGATACTAGTGATCGATCTAATATGTTTATCTCAGAAAAAAATACTGAAATTCGAAACCATCTGACTATGCAACTTTAACCAAACTTGTTAGGGTTCTTGTCAAACATTTGTTTCTCATGTAGATTGTTTTGAACTGTTCCCAGCAAATATTTGACATTAGATTAAATACCCCTTTGTGTATACAGTGAAACCTCTCTAGCTGACCACCTCCAGAGATCGACCACACCCATATATTAAATGCTTTATTTGGGTCCCAAACGATCACCCATACAATACCATTGTAACGATTAAAAAAACTCCCTAAACAGACCACGTCCCTAAATGTACCATTTAAAGTTGGTCCCATGGGCGGTCGATTTAGAGAGGTTTTACTGTATGCAGTAAAACCTCTCTAAATCGACCGCCCTTGGGACAGTCTTTAAGTGGTCGATTTAGGGATGTGGTCGGTTTAGGGAGTTCGAATAAGGTTACAATGGTATTGCTGTGACCCAAATAAAGCGATCGATATAGGGGAGTGGTCGATCTGTGGAGGTGGTCGGCTAGGGACGTGTTACTCTATGTATTCAGCACCTCTCCCACCTTCCGCCTTTTACACTGATGGAACCCGGAGTGCTGGGTCTCGGCTGCAGTTCTTAAAACTAAGATTCCTTACACGCGGTATGCAGTATGCGCCATGCGGTATACGAATGGGAGGATTCCTTCTACGCGGTATGCGAACCCGTAACCCCACCACCACCACTACCATATGTTTCCCTTCTGCACCCTTGTGTGTGACCGTTCCGTAATGCTCAGTCGCCTCTCCTCATCTAGAACTAATGGACAAGTGCGACTGATGTTTCTATTCGATACCGCGTGCCGCATGCCGCACCGATCGCTACAGGGACCGATCGAGTTGCCGCATTTGCATTTGCATTCGGACGTAAGGAATCACCCCCATTGACTTAGATGCTTTCCGATTTTTTGCCGGATTCGCATTCGCATACCCCATACCGCATACCACGTGTAAGGAATATTAGCTTAACTGAGGGACCAGCGGAACTGGGACTACCTGTATTACTAGTATCAAGGGGGGCGGGGCCCTAATGACTCATTGCCTTCTGTTGTGAATGTGGAATGAGAGGCCTTTGGGCGACAAGGAGAGAGAAGGGGAGAGACTGGGACGTGGGGTAAGGAAGAGGGGCTTATGGGGCTGTCACACTACGACGTAACGACGTCAACGTAGAGAGAACGTGAAGAACGTTGAACTTTTCGGCGTAGTATGCAAATTTGGGCACAAGTTGAACGTGGATGGAGCGTAGTGGACGAGAGCATAACGTCGGTAAAGCGTAGTGATACTGTCATTCAACGAGAGAGGACAACGTCATTACGCTAACGGAACGTTATGAACGTTATTCCATCGCCAGAAGAACGTTACGTGACGTTACATACGTCATGAGACGTTGAACGTACGTTGAATGCACGTTCTCCTGATGTTCTCCTGACGTTCTCCTGACGTTCTCCTGAAGTTCCCATTACGCCCCGTGGGCATTTGCACTCGGTTTAATGTGGGTCAACGTAGTGGAACGTAGTTGAACGTAGTGAGCAGCGTTGGAATAACGTCCATTTAACGTCATTGACGTTCACTGAACGTGAACAGAACGTACGGCGAACGTAAACCCTTACGTTCGAGCTACGTCGAAAGTTTTGAACATGTCCAAAACCTTGACATAAGTCAACATAACACAACGTAATGTGACGTAACTCGACGTCATTCTAACGTCATTCTGACGTCATCATGATGTAACCCAACGTAATGACGAAAAAATACCACGTTAGGCTCACGTTGGCTCGTTACGTCGTAGTGTGACAGGGGTATTATATGCACACAAGTACGAAGTAGTCCAATGTATTGTGCGAGAGTAAGCGAGGAGGGGCGAGTGGTACTAGAGCAATGCAAAGTGTGTCTGGCCGTGTCAACATTGGGACCATTCCTCATCCACACCCACACTCACACCCACACCCACACCCACAACCACCGGGAGCCTGCTTCACCAATGTCTCACCGACACTGCCTGCCTAAGAACAACCTGATCGCGTTGTGGGAGAAAAAAAGAAAAGAGTTCACAATTTTGACGGAAAGGCCTGCGTTGCGTTTTACTGCAGAGTTTGTTTCTGTCGGTGTGAAGAAGCGAGAAGAAAACAGAATATGCTGATTAATATGTTGGTTTTGTCAGTTTTTACCGCTGGGTAAGTAGTAACGCCTTTTTAATAATTACAGTCACTGGAGATGATTGGAGCCCTGGAGAGTCTACCTTTTGCTGTTGTATACACACACACATACATGCACACATACATGCACACATACATGATACACGCACACGCTCACACCCACCCACACACACACACACACACACACACACACACACACACACACGGATGAAGCCCGCCTCCCAACCACACCCAACACACTCACACCCGGCGCACATAAGTCCGCCATCTTGCCGCGCAACTCTACCTTTCGGCGCCGAGTGACGTAGCACCACCTGACCGGTGACGACGTAGCTCCCGTGTCAGCGTGATGGACGCCAAGTGACGTGACGGGGATGCCTGTCCACCTGGCGGCAGCAGACAACACTAGTTTACACGGAAGGGGCCTGGGCGCCTCTCACCCCACCTGGCGGCAGAACGGCATACTTCTATACCCAGCGTGTGCAGTGGTGTGTGGGAAGGGCACTGTGACTGTTGTCCATGTGCATACGTCACGGTTATGTCATAGCAACCGCTGCATGTCGTGTCATATTAGATGTGATTGCCACACACCGTGACCACTTGTCCCCCCCTGCCCCCTCACCCCGTGCTCCTCAGCATGTGGTAGTACGCTGATTCGACTGCACCGGGCTCACACCAAGAGCCAGGAGGACCTAACCATCTACAGATCACATCTCGGGTCGTAGCGCCACCTGGAGGACCGCCGAGCACTGTGTGTGCGTTTGTGTGTGTCTGTGTGTGTGTCTGTGTGTGTGTGAGGGCAGGGAAGTGAGCTGTGCTGGAGGAGGATTCTACTTGCTTATAACTTATATATAGCCAGCCTCCCCCCGTGTAGAAGGGATGGCGGCCCGGTACCCGGAGGATGCGCCTGCCTTCAGCGGGTCCCTGGAGGTTCCCACAACGGTCACCAGAGGTAGCATCGGTGAGGTGTGTATAAAATGGTCGACGTCCACGTTGATCATCTTAGCAATCATTTATTGGAAAATGTTCAAACTGAATAGTCCGATGCAGACATCAAATTTTCCAAACCAAAGCAATTATCTAGATTTGATTCTACATATGTAACTCAGGTAGTGATGCACTTATTAAGCAGTTGTTGCCACATAGAAGGGAACACTGATGCAATTTAATAGTAGTATTTATTACCTGCTACTGCAGAAGCCTATGGGGGCAGCGTTTTGGCATGCTTGCCCAAATTAATGTTGCATGTTTGCACTTCAAATATCTCAAAAGTTAGCCAGCTAAAATAAGTTACTTCAAACTTAAATAATGTAGGTTATAGCGTCCAACCTACTAATACTATATTCATCTCAGAATGACAGAAGCTCATAACGGTGGGACTATGCAACCTTAATCTGGTACTTACATACTCACATCATTGAAGACCCGTCCTGATATGACCATAGATATTGCTAGGGCGTAAAACCCCAACAATCAACACATCATCATTGAAGGTGTTGTGTTGTGGTGCTATGCTTTTCTACATAGCTGACCGTTATTAGTGTGACAAGACGATCTAGGGATGTATGACCATAATTACCTTCCATCTATTATATATTGTTGTTTGTTGTGGTTTACATGCTAGACATATCCAAGGTTTGCTTGTTGGAGTTTTCCTTCCTGGCAACATCTAAGGTCATATCACGCCGTGGGCGGTACATCTAAGGTCATATCATGATGTGTGCCGACTTGTGACAGTACCCACTCATAACGACTTTATAGTGCTATCCCACCGGGTGACTGGGCTGCTTACACCATGACCTGATATCCCAAATGGTCACGATACCCTGATACTGAGGCCGAGTGCTATGCTAGGTAGTGACAACTATCAATTTAGTAAATTATTGGTTCCACTCGGTTGGGGTTCAAACTCATGACCTCCCAAATGGGAAGGGAAGCCACCCAACCTTCTTACCAATTCGACCTTCCCGTCTCTATTTTTATGGACACAGTATAATATACTTCCGTTTATTTATATTCGCATAATATGCACACGCCATTTCCGGTCAAAAGCTGAGAAGTCAAAAACATTTATTTCGAAACACTTGTTATTGTGAATCGTAGTTTATTTATACCTTGAGTATAATTGGTAAGTTGAATATTCATGTATATCTACATTTGAAGCATAAGCGTTTATTCTCATATGAATTTGTGCATAATTGCCCACACACACACATGTATATATATATATATAATATATATTATATATATATATATATATATATATATATATATATATATATATATATATATATACAGTACAACCCCGTTAAACCAAGCTCGGTTAAACCAAATGATCAGTTAACTGGTTAATCCTAACTTTTGTTGGCGGCCTGGCAAAATGCTACCATTTACCATATAAAAAAGTTGGTTAAACCAAAGTCGGTTAATCCAAATTATCAGTTAATCCAAATGAAATTGTCGGGCCCCAGGCCACTTCCGGTATGGTTAAACCAAACTTTGATGTGGTTATAAGGTCATTTGAGACCCCACCAACTTTTTTATATGATAAATGGGAGTATTTTGCTGGGCCGCTGAAAAAAGTTTGGATTAACTGATCATTTGGTTTAACCGAGCTTGGTTTAACGGGGTTATACTGTATATACATAAAAAACAATAATCAAAGTGTCCACATACATTGTATATTACATTCATAATGCACCCACATTTTTGCGAAAGCCAAGTAAAAGTCGAAGCCAAAGCTCGGTTAAATACACACACTAGTATATGTATATATATACTGTTATCCGGCTACCAGAAATCTGGAATTACCCAGAAAACCAGCTATTTTAGAAACTGGTTAAATACAATTTAGTTCTTTGCTTTTCATTATTTATTTTATGTTTTAGGTATATATTTAGGCTGTCTCCAGAAAACCTGAAAATCTAGAAATCAGAACCACTTCTGGTCCCAAGCTTGTGGGATATTTGGTTCGGTACCTGATTTTATATATGTGTATGTTTGTATGTATGTATACATGTATGTATGTATGTATGTATGTATGTATGTATGTATGTATGTATGTATATATATATGTATGTATGTATGCATGTATGCATGCATGCATGCATGCATGTATGTATGTATGTATGTATGAATGTATGTGCAAGTACAAGTACATACATGTATCTGCACTGGTTTATATGAACATATAAACGGGGGGGTGTATAACTATAACCCCTTTATATATGCATAGTTACCCATGTATATATAATACACATATATATATAAGTTCCTGATATATTTCCATATGGGCACGTCTGCAAATATATATGCATGTGCTGTATAGGAACTTATCGGATATCAACATCTAAAGGTCAGATCAGGACATTTAGCGACTTGTAACAGTGCACACTCATGGCGTGTGTATAGTGCTGCCCCACTGGAAGACCAGACCACTGCCACCATGACCCAATATCCCACACAGTCACATTACCCTGATGTGATGTGAACCATATCCTATTCATGCCGAGCACGAGGCTAGGTAGCGACAAGTATACATTTTTAAAGTCATTGGTTTGACTCGGCTGGGACACAAACTCCCGACCTTTCGCACCTGAAGCCTACGCTCTACCGATCCGGGGTATATACAGTAAAACCACTCTAATTGACCACCTCCACAGATCGACCACTCCTCTATATCGATCGCTTTATTGGGGTTCCAAATGAATTTAAAAAAATCCCTAATATGACCACCTCCCTAAATGGACCATTTAAAGTCAGTCCCATGGTTGGTCGATTTAGAGAGGTGTTACTGTATATAGATGTGCACATGGGGAAGTGTTTTGATATATACCGTGTTGTATATCCGGTATATATAACACACTTAGCTGCACACACACGCACACACACACCACCACACACACACACACACAAACACACACACACACACACACACACACACACATGCGTGCCGCGGGGTGATTAGCAGGATGTGTATCAGTAGGCCACCCTCAATCCACTACCCCATTACCAATGCTACTGCATACATACCTTAAACAGGTGGGCGCCTCATTGTTAGCCCGGTTTTAAGTGTTGTAGGAAGCTGACACATGGAGAAGGCAGAACAAATATGCTCGTCTGGGGGAGTTGTAGTTACAGAGGATGGTATGTCGGCAGAGTGCACACATAGCCGGCAATCACGGGGTATGTGGGGGCTCCATACACGGTGAAAACGACAGAGAGTGGGAGAGGAGGGGGGAGGGAGAGGGAGAGGAGAGAGGGAGCGAAGGAGAGGGAGGGAGTGAGAGAGGGAGATGAAGGGAGGGAGAGAGGGACAGGGGGTGGAGAGGTTGGGAGTGGGAGGGAGAGGGAGGGGGGGTGGGGGAGAGAGAGAGAGGGAGAGGGAGGGAGAGGCAGGGAGGAAAGGGAAGGTGCATGAGAAAGAGGGAATTGGAGGGAGAGGGAGGGACGGAGAGGGGGTAGGGGGAGAGGGACGGAGAGGAAGAGAATGAGACACGGGCGAGCAAAATAAATGTAATATTTATATAAAAAATTGTGAAATATACTAGCCACAGTAAAATGCAATAATTCTTTCGTATCGACCGCTCGAACGGACAATTGCACCACATCGTGTATGGCAGCAATGTATGGGTTTTAATAACCAGCCGGCGCACCAAACTCCATATATATAAAGTTAAGTCACGCCGAGGTAGTTTGCAAAGATCTCTCATGCATGTACACAGGTAGGCGTGGATAGGCTGATTGCATCAGGGAGCTTAGATGGTGTAATGGTTAGCACGCTAGCCCCGGAATGGCACAATAGGTGTGGGTTCGAATCCAACTCTTGGTACAATATTATTATTATTATTATTATTATTATTATTATTATTATTATTATCCTTTTTCACGACCCCCACATGTATGTATGTATGTATGTATGTATGTATGTATGTATGTATACATGCATGTGTGCATGTATGTATCTGTGTATGTATGTATGCATGCATGTATGTATTATATATAATATATATATTGTGTGGCTCTATTATTTATTTTGCTAGTATAAATAACGAACTGCGATCCACTGTTTGTACTACTTGCATCCTACTGCTACTATCCTATTTTCCCAATGTCCACAGGATCAAATACTACCTGTGATGTCCCGTCTCAATAAACCCCATCATGGCTCCCTCTGGACAGTTGCTGCCGAGAATCTTCATAACGCATGTCATACATCGATACCAGTCCTCATATGACCTCAGATGTTAGGCCGCACTGATATGACCTTAGATGTTGCAAGGCCGTAAAGCTCCAACAACCAACCAGATGTTAGGAGCTATATTCCCAATAGACCAAATAAATGTTATTTAAGAACCGAACGTGTGCCACTTTAAATTTAATGCTGCATAGTCCAATAGTCTTGAGCTTCTGCCATTTTTGTTAAAGATGCATATATAGTAGTAGGGTGGTCGTTATACTCTACCTTACTTTAATTTGAAATAACTATTTTAAATCCCAACTTTAGAGATATTTGAACTGAAAACATGCACTAATAATTGTAGCTTACATGTAAAGATTGTGACGCCACAGGCTTCCATGGTAACAGGTGCTATTAAATTAGTTTCTATGCAGCAACACATACTTGATAAGTGCTACGGTGGCGCCACCTGTGTGTGTAATTATGTACCATTAACCAGCACAGCGCGTCAGATTTTAAACTAACGCCAGGCGATATGAGTCAGGCGAAATTTTCTCTATACCCCCTTCCCCCCTCTCTCTCTCTCTCTCTGCCCCCTCTCTCCCTCCCTCTCCCTCTCTCTCTCTCCCTCTCCCCTCTCTCTCTCTTGCTCCCTCCCTCTCTGTTCTTCCACCCTCCTTCATTCCCTCCCCCATCCCCCATCCCCCTCTCCCATTCTTTCCTTCTATCACTCATTCCCTCCCTCCCTCCCTCCCTCCCTCCCTCCCTCCCTCCCTCCCTCCTCCCTCCCTCCCTTCCTCCTCCCTCCCTCCCTCCCTCCCTCCCTTCCCCTTCCCTCCCTCCCTCCCTCCCCCCTCCCTCTCTCCCTCCCCCCTCCCTCCCTCCCTCCCTCCCTCCCTCCCTCCCTCCCTCCCTCCCTCCCTCCCTCCTTCCCTCCTGCCGTTTATTCCGGCCTCTCGCAATCAATCCACCAATCCATGCTTACACATGACATGTATGTAGTATGTATACACATATACATATATACCATATACAGATGCATAAACATACATCCAGTTACACATGTGCTCTATAATCTATTATGGGAATATAAACAAGGACACTACCACTTATCAGTTCTCTTCTATATATTAGTTATCACCCACTATCCTACTGTCATATGAGTTAGTTCCTGCTTCTGCCACTATGGCGCCACCTGGGGGTGACTCCTGGCCACCCTGATATCAGCCTTTTGTTATTCTGTTTACCAGGGGCCAACTGTTTATATATATATATATATATATATATATATGTATATATATATATAACCTTGGTACTACCCTCTGGCTACTTGTAGTCCAGGGAGAAAGAAGCACATCCGGGTCCACCAATTAGCATAATCAGCTCACAACGGGAGGACGTTTGTGAGTAGCTCTGGCAGTTTTCTACATTAAGTACAGAACCAACCAGGTTAGTATCTTATTAACTGGATATGTTGGTTCAGTTCATGTTAGCATTCATGTACAAAAAGTTTTGAAACTTTTCCATAAGTTATTACTGTTTTACAGCTTAATTATGATTGTATTATGTAAGATCGTTAGAACAATGCAGCCATTGTTTGTTATTGATAAAGCCGCCCATTGCCGAATGGAGAGATGTTTGGCAGGAGCCATTTACATCGATAGGATTTATTCCTGGGTTTCTTTAAGATTCCCCAATTAAGTATTCGATAAGGCGTACCTCCGAGTCCTATAGTATTTTCTTCAACTTGTTGCCGAAGAAAGCCACAGGTGGGAGAAGTTTATAGAACAGAGAGTGTGGGAGGTGACCACTACACTGATCCCTACCCCTCATTTGGTTCGGTTGGTTGTCCATACCATTATCCTACGACTGTCTATTAACCATACACCTGTGTTAAAAACAGACTAAATACGGTTTTAACGCCATGATGCACACCTAGTATAATTATACTCTAATTATCTGTGTGATATTCAGCCCGAATAATGCCTAACCATTGTTTATTTTGTGTTTTACAGACTCCAAGGTATGGCTACGAAGTGGAGTATGGCAGAGGCGCACCTCGAGCGCTCAATGAAGATGAAGAATCCTCACCGCCGGCACAGGTGCAAAGGTCGCCGGAACAAAGAGATTCCGACGAGGCGGGGGGGGGGGTCCGAGCCCGGCCCAGCTGACCTAGATGAAAGCGTTGCACGGTTAGAACAACAGAAGATGGAGGAGATTTTTCCCTCCAGAGTGCTGACCAGGAAAGGGAAGAAACCAGTGCAGGATTCAGAGGTCTGACTGGGAGGATCTTTCAGAAGATCAGGCCTCGTCTGACGATGAGTCAGAGAAGGAGGTTGTTGTGGCTGCATGCAAATGCAAGCACAAAAAGAAGGCACACTCATCAAATGGGGATGAGTACACAAGGGCATGTAAGAAGAAGCTGCATGAAAAGAAGAGCAAGAAGTCCAAGAAGAGGAAGAAGAACAAATCCTCTTCTTCTGACTGTTCATCAGACTCATCTTCGACGAGCACTGACTCTGACACTAAATGCATGGGGAAATATGCAGAATTGAGTGGCAAGGTGATGAAGAAGTGGAAGATTCTTTGAAGGAAAAAGATCCATACCACTACAATGATGAGGAAAACCATTCAGGGGCACTTCAACACCTTTAAGCCGGCTGAGGTTATTATGAAGTTGGCTGAGAAATTCACGGGGATCAAAGGGATCCTGGAATCTGCCATCAAGGAGATGGACACAGAGGTGAGACTGAACAAGGACCAGAAGAAGTTTGAAGCGGTTCTTCACACTGTACACAAAGGGGTACTCTCAGCATTCTTAGCCATTACACCGATAGCCAACAGGATGATGGCTGAGAATAAATTCTCATTGCTGTGCGAGGAAATGGATGGGGGAATTGCACTGCTGACAGCGACTAGCAATTTTCTGTCATACAGTCATTTCGAAAACGTCTTTAAGGCAGTCTGCACGGATGCAGGAAAGGAAGTAGCCAGATTTAAGGTCTTGGACAATGATGGGAAGGAATACACATTATTCCTTGCCCCCAAGCCCATTAAGGGAAAGCCACTGGACAAGACCAAGCTGTTTGGTGGACAACTCCAGCACTTGTTCAAACAAGTGGAGACCAGTTCCAAGTGTGGGAAACATGGATATGGACAGAAAGAAGTCCACATACACAAATCCTACCCACTTCAAGAAGATGAGGCAGGATTTTCGAAACTGTCGAACCGAACAACGATGAGGCCGGTTCGAAACGAACTTCAGCTTCCAGGCCAGGGGAAGGGACCAAAGGCAATCGTTCGGCTGGAACGACGGGAACAGACCTTTCAAGAGGGAGTTCAATGCCCAGAAGCCATTCCCTCGCCCAGGGAACAAATAGACATGGCAATGCAAACACCAGTAAGCATATTTAAAGCTGGTAACCTCAATAATTGCCTCCCGGAATGGAATAGCATTACGGACAATTTAGCTATCCTTAGTTTAGCGGAATGAGTAAGAATACCTTTGATTGAGGAACCTATTCAAAATAGCATAGCTTTCCCTTACCGATTTAATGGTTCAGAACGTGAGGCATTAGATAATCAGGTCCTTAAATTTAGTGAAAAAGGCATCATAGAACCAGCAGTACATGTGGCTGGGTAATTTATTTCTAATATTTTCGTAAGACCCAAACCAAATGGAGATGTAAGACTAATTCTAGATCTAACTTTGTTTAACAAATTAGTAGAATACAAACATTTCAAAATGTTTTCATTAGACACAGCTAGAGACTTAGTAACACAAGACTCCTGGCTAGCCAGTGTGGATCTCAGAGATGCATACTATACAGTACCAATCTATAAACCTGATTGTAAATATCTCAGGTTTTGTTGGAATGACAAACTGTATGAGTTCACGTGTGTGCCTAATGGACTAGCTTGGGCTCCACGCATTTTCACAACCTTACTTAAACCTATATTTTCCCAGATGGCTAGGGAAGGACATATTATGTTTCCTTATATTGATGACTCATTTATTATTGCACAAACACAACAACAATGTCAGACAGCAGTAGACAAATTATGTGAGACATTTAAGAAATTAAGATTCTACATACAGGAAACTAAATCAGTTTTAACACCAACAAAGAAGTTATAATTTCTGAGATTCTTTATTGACACCACAGAAATGACCATTTCAGTAACGGAACAAAAAGTTGATAAATTTACAACAACAGCAAACCAATTATTACAATTGAACAAACCAAAGACAAGTCGCAATACTGATAGGAATTATGATAGCATATGCACCAGCTATTTGGTATGGCAAGGCTTATATTAAATTGCTAGAAATAGATAAGAACTTGGCGTTGGCTCAAACAAAAGGAAACTTTGAACGACCCATGATGATTTCACCAGATGGTCAAAAAGATATTAATTCGCCCAACCCCATTAGAATGGGAGAGCTCAACACTACAGTCACAACAGACGCTTCACTAGAAGGATGGGGGGCTCACAGAGACCACCAGGCAACAGGTAGTCGGTGGATGGATGATGAAATCTCCGATCACATTAATGTACTAGAACTTAGAGCTATTTTTCTAGGATTACGTAGTCTAGTTCACCTACCTAAAAATCATGTAAGGGTATTAACAGATAACATGACAGCTATGGCTTACATACATAATATGGGAGGGACTCGTTCCAAACCATGTAACTATTTAGCCAAACTAATTTGGGGCTGGGCAGGGAAACACGAGATATGGCTAACAGTAGGACATATTCCAGGGAGTCAAAATACTTTGGCTGACAAGAAAAGTTGACATTTTCACGACCATCTAGAATGCTCATTAAATCAAGAGTATTTTCGACCACATTTGTGATAAACGGGGCAAACCAGAAATTGACATATTCACCATCACGCAACAACAAAAAGTTACCCAAATATGTGTCTTGGCATCCAGAGCCAGAAGCCTGGAGAGTAGATGCATTTTCTTTAATTTGGAATAATAAATTCTCTTACATAATCCCACCATTCAGCATTATCAGCAGAGTGGCCAGGAAGATCAAGATGAATCACTCACGCACAGTACTGATAGTACCAGCATGGGACACACAACCATGGCTAGCGGCAATAACATTAGCAGGAAAAGACATGCTCAGGTTTCCACAAGAAAGGGACAACCTACAACATCAGGGACCACTAACAGTCCACGGAGACATCTCAACAACACCCCTTTTGGCATTCCTTTTCTAAGAAAACATTTACAACAATATGGTTTAGACAAAATTACACAAGAAAGACTCATTTCACACGCATAGTGGGAAGAAACGGTGAAATTATACGTAAGTTATTTAAAGAAATGGGGACTTCATTGTCTGCTTAAAGGAGTCAAACCATTAAAACCGGATATGTGTAGTTTCAGCCATTAGGGCATATATATCCAAGTTACGCGGAATAAGGAATTCCAGACAGCTACTAATCAGCTTTATCAAGAGACACACTCGCAAGATGGACCATCAAGATGCTTAAACAGGCAGGCATCAAAACTGGATGCTACGCATACCACTCAACGACTAGAAAAGCCAGGCGGCCTGCCAACTCGCCTACTCACCAACTGAAGACGAGTGAGAAACAAAATTAATATGTTTCACTAAAAAACAATGGTATGATTACAACATTAAGTATAAAAGGATTAAAAAATGAGAGTATGTAAAATTCTCCCTGGACTACGAGTAGCCAGAGGGTAGTACCGAGGTAAAATAGTATAGTTATACGAATCTTACCTGGGTACAGATGATGGATAACTGGTGTTTTCCAGAGGTACTAGCCTTGGATAGTCATGGGTCAGGGCCCGCCCAACCTACACTACCATGACTATCATGTTTCGCTGGTGCCAAAACAAAAACACTAAAGTATCCATATGATACTAAGATAATTTGCTATCATATAAAGTATGTAAAAGATTGCTGGACCCGGATGTGCTTCCTTCTTCCTGACCCATGACTATCTGAGGCTAGTACCTCGGGAAAACACCAGTTATCCATCATATGTACCCAGGTAAGATTTGTATAACTATACTATATATATATATATAATGAGTCAGCCTCACGAAAATGGGCCAATTGGGGTAAGTTGTCGGTATCGAGCATTGGATGTCGGCGTCGAACTGGATAATTATAGTTTAGCATTGACAGAGGTGTTGGAAAGTCATTAAATGTATCCTGAATGTAAAGGTAGAGAAAATATAACAACCTTATTTGTTTCTAGGATAATTTAATATAAAACAAAGAAATGCACTACACGTTAAGAATTGCGACGCCGACATCTGGTAAAGTTGTCGGCGTTGAGCATCGGATGTCGCCGTCGAACGGCATAATTATAGTTTAGTATTGACAGAAGTGTTGCAAAGTCCTTAAATTTATCCTGAATGTAAAGGTAGAGAAAATACAACAACCTTATTTGTTTCTAGGATAATTTAATATGAAACAAAGAAATGCACTACACTTTAAGAATTGCGATGGCGACATATTGAATTGACCACCAATTGGCCCATTTTCGTGAGGCTGACTGGTATATATATGAAGCGAGCCTTGGAAACATACTTAATACAAACACACATGCATCCATCCGTACAGACGTATAGGTACATGCATCCTTTATATAAACTCAACTGGCAGCTCACTTATTAGAATCCCGTCTCACCTTTTTTCTGTGATGCATTCCATATAAGGCAGGAATCCTGTGTGAAAACTGGGGTATGGTGTTGCGCAGATCTGGCAGGTGCCGCAGCTATTCGCCAGCCCAGAGGCCGGGGGCACAGTGCGCATGCGCCCGCCAAATGTGATAATGCGCTGACTGCTGGAGCCCCAAGGGGAGGCGTCCCCTGATACTGAACGCATTTAATTCAAAGGGCCTCGGTTTGATTAGGACGCCCCCTAGCGGCCACAGGTCACTCACAGAGCACCGGCCCAGCCAGGTGAACATAGGCGCCGGACAGTGACTGGTCTTACACTCATTTCGCGGTCGGTCACAATGCCAATGCAACACTTCTGAGTTCTGGAAACCCGTTAGTATAAAAATGTCCTCTTCAGAAAATCTGACTAGTTCATAAAACATGAGCACTCCTATATTTAATTATCGGAAGGTTTGTTTCTTGGAGTTTCACGTCCTGGCAACATCTAAGGTCATATAAGGACAGGCACCGACTTGTGACAGTGCTCACTCGTGGCGACTTTATAGTGCTGCCCCACTGGGAGAGCAGGCCACCAGCACCACGATCTGATATCCATTTCAGTCACATTATCTGGGCACTGACCTAACCAGTCCTTGGCCTATACTAATAATGCCGAGCGCCAGGCCAGGAAGCGGCAAGTACTAATAATTCTCACTCTTGTGGCGTTCTCTGTGGCTGAGTGGTTAGAGTGTCTGACTTTTTTCTAGGTCAGACTCCTAATCTGAGGGTCGGCGGTTCGATTCCCCATGCCCTCAGCTCTGCCAATTTGGATTTCCACCGCTGTGTATAACTTACAGCGTCATCAAAGGCCGGTTGCTCTCATACCATGTCTATGTGGTGTGGGAGGTTAAAAATCCCTTGGGTCGGTAAAAGTGTAGGCTCGGGCTTTCTATCGACCAGCAGTGGAATGAGGAAGACCAGTCGTCTATGATTGAAATTTCCCCTGCTTAAACAACTAATGGACCAAAAAAAAAAAAAAAGTATCAACTTTGTAAGTCATTGGTTTGACTCGACCGGAAATCGAACTCCCGACGTTTCGCACGGAAAGCCTGCGCTCTGCCGATTAGGCCACCGCGTGTGGTATTATCGGAAGGGGTTCAGCCGGCATTGAATGCGGCTGAGATGGTGTTTCTAATTGTGAGCCATCCATTGTTGCTTATTGTCTGTTACAATGCCAGAACATGACAGTGGTAGGGTTGTCATGTTTTATTGTTATATTATTATAATCAGGTAATAATAATATAGGTGATAAGGAGTTAATTTATTGTTCAATCTTGTCACGCATCTCTAGCTCTCAGATTGTTTATTCGATATTTTGCACATCCACCCCAGTTATTTGTCTATCTTCCATATCACTTATCAGAGCACTGTTATCCTTCCATATCACTTATCAGAGCACTGTTATCATGCGTGGTCTTTTATTTACCACCATGTGTTCTTTCTTATCGACTCGTGCATTGTCCTCCGATTTATTTCTATTTATAATGAAATATGAGCTCAACTTTCATGTCTCGTCAACTTGTGTACTCTACTATGATTTATTCCTCTCGACGAACTCGATTTTTATTTCTCATTGAGGTGTGCACTTTTCTATGATTTATTTCATTTAAAATGTTTTTAATGTGAGGTTGAAGTTCATTTCTCGTCGATATGTGCCGTCTTCTAAGATTCATGTCTATTTATAACGAAACATGAGCTTAATTTGAATTACCTGCAGTAAATAAAAATGTTTTTCGAATTCCATTGCACCTGTCCACTAACCATGCAACTTCACATAAGCAGACTTAAAAAATTGACATTAAAAAAAAAAATGTAACCCTCCGCCCCCCCCCCCCCCGAAAGCCGGATGGATAACGAGGGTGGCTGAAGAATAAGTCGGCCTATTTAATCGTTTTAGTTTTATTAACTGTGTCTCAATAATAAACACCGACAGATGTTAGTTAGACCCAAGACGCAGAAAAAGTTCCCCCTGTAGAACCCGCTCCAGTGATCACCAAGTATTTAGGTCTGGGTGAAAAGATGGGAAAGAGTACACAGGGAAGCAAAGGGTACACAAAGAAGCAAAGAGTACACAAAGAAGCAAAGAGTACACAAAGAAGCAATTTAGAAAAAGAAAAGAGTTGCAATGTTTTCTAGTGCTTATATTCTCTTTTTTGTCCTTCTTTTCTTTTTTCTCTTTTTCTTCTTCTCTTTCTTCTCCCTTTTCTCTCTTTTTTTCTCTTTTTTTAAAAAAAGAAAGGAAAAGAAGACGGTGACTTGAATACAAAGCCTGCCATGGGGTGGGACGTTCTCCGAATAAACCAGGGGCAATAGGTTATGTCGTTAATGCCATTCAGAAACTCTCCAAGGCGACCAGTGATCAGTCATGGCTATTTCGATTTGTACTAAATCCACACTGCTTTTACGTATGTTATAATCGGCGGACCAGACGGAGGAGTTGAGCGTCCGTCTCCCGTTTTGGTAGATCGTGGGATTTTTTTTCTTGAAGATTTATACTGTCTATCATGGATAAGTCTGAATGGACTTGTTTTCACCATTAGACAGTTTGTCGATAGAAAGCCTGAGTCTACACGTTTACCGACCCAAGGGATTTTTAAGCTCCCACACCACATAGACATGGTATGAGAGCAACTGGCCTTTGATGTCACTGTAAGTTATACAGAGCGGTGGAAATCCAAATTGGAAGAGTTGGGGCATGGGGAATCGAACCACCAACCTTCAGATTAGGAGTCTGACCTAGAAAAAAGTCTGACACTCTAACCACTCCGCCACAGAGAACACCACGGATTGAAACAGTGGTCAAGTCAAACCAATGACATACAAAATTATACTTGTGGCTTTCTAGCCTAGCGCTCGGCATTATCAGGGTAGGGCAATTTGTCGCAATTGCCTCAATAATCTGTGTTGTGAATCCCTTTACGATTTTCACAACGCAGTAATTACTAGTGTACAAACGGTCATAAATGCACGCAGTACACATATCCTAAGACTACTACCGGACTCGGGCGCCTAATCGGTAGAGCGGTAGAGACAATACAGGGGTGAACGATAACGTAGTCTAAATACGGGCGAAAATAGCTTTAGTATGGAACAGGATGTAGAATGCCTGGAACCAATGTCAAATGGTTACTTATATCAGCACAGAGTTGGTGAAATGGGAGAGAATGCAAAAAGACAAGATGGCAGCCAGAGAACGCCATCGATTTCACTTTTAAAGTCTATTAAGCTGCATGTTTTATTACATTTTTCAACTCAACGGTAGCGGGGAAATATAAACATATATAAAGAATAAATATTTCTTCTAAAATTAAGACATTATTCACTCAATTAATTTCCCCAGCATGTCAAAATTCTTCGCCAGCTTTTCTAATGGGTTGGTTTTCACCCCAGTACTGTAAGTACGGGGTGAATCTTTTATCTACAGGATAATGTGACTTGTGTGGGATGTTGGGTCATGGTGCTGGTGCCTTGGTCTCCCAGTGGGGCAGCACTATTAAGTCACCATGAGTGTGCACTGCTCACAAGTCGGTACCTATCCTGAAATAACCTTAGATGTTGCTAGGACATGAAGCAGCAACAAACAAACCTCAGATATCAAGAAAACTGAAGGATAGGGTATTTACTGCAATGTACGTTCTTTAAAGGTCGTTTTGAATTTCTGACTTTTTTCCCCTAAGATTAATATATTAATTTGATTGTTATAGCACCTTACTTTAGTTTGAAGTAACTTTTAGTTTAAATGTCTAACCTTTTCCCTTTTTATTATTATATATATTTGAAGTGTAACCATGTCAAATTAGTTTTGGCAAGCACGCCAAAACTATGACACCATAGGCTTCTGCAGTAACAGATTCTATTATATTTACTCAGGGTTCCTTTCCATGTGGTAACAAATGCTTACTTAAAGCTGCATAGTCAGATGAAATATCAATTTTTCAAAACCAAACCAATTATTTAGATTTGCTTTTACATATCTAACTTAGATACTGATGCACTTATTAAGTAAGCATTTGTTTCTGCCTAGAAGGCAATACTGAGTCAATTTAACAGAACCTGTTACTGCAGAAATCTATGGTGTCAGAGTTTTGGCAAGCTTGCCAAAACTAATTTTCTATGTTTGCACTCAAAATATCTAAAAGAAATTACCATTTAAAATAAAAGTAACCATTTAAAATAAATTACCATTTAAAATAAAAGTAACTTTGAACTGATGCGCGGCAAGGAAGGACGAGAAGGCGGGAGTGGAAAAAGAGGGCAGTTTATTCAGTAAATGCCCGAGGGTTTCATGAACATACAATGAGGTGGTATAATAGATCAGTGAGGAGCAATATAGGTAGTAAACATAATGTATAATGCATGCTCATGATGAGAGCGTAAATGTCAGTGTCATAATAAGAGAGTCAAGGTAATGTCAGTAGTTGGGAGGTGGGCCCGAGGAGCCCTCAACCCTATAGTGGAGAGTTGGTGTATAGGGATGGTGGGTGGGGAAAAAAGGGTGAGGAGTGGAGAGTGTGGAGGCAGGAGGGCGAGTGGCAGGAGGAGAGAGGTGGAGGCGGTTATAAGGGAAGTAGAGGGGGGGGGGGGTTATGTAAGGTGGGAGCTGGAGGACAGAGGAGAAGGAGAGAGGGGGGGGGGGGTCCTCCCTCGCCTCGCATCAACCGCAATGCGAGCATTACGACCGATGCGCGGCAAGGAAGGACGAGAAGGCGGGAGTGGAAAAAGAGGGCAGTTTATTCAGTAAATGCCCGAGGGTTTCATGAACATACAATGAGGTGGTATAATAGATCAGTGAGGAGCAATATAGGTAGTAAACATAATGTATAATGCATGCTCATGATGAGAGCGTAAATGTCAGTGTCATAATAAGAGAGTCAAGGTAATGTCAGTAGTTGGGAGGTGGGCCCGAGGAGCCCTCAACCAAGATGGAGGAGAGGGCTCGAGGGGCCGCCGAGGGGGCGAGGCGGGGCACGTAGGCGTGGACCGCCTCAGAGGTCCAGGTTCCTTGGGCCATGATGTCGGAGATGTCGACTCCGGCGGCATGGCAGGCCTGGGCGGCGCCCCGGCGGAGGCTGTGGAGGGTGAAGGCCTCGGCCCCCGGGACACCTCGGGCGTGAAGGGCGCCTCGCATGAGGGCGGTGAGTGTGCGAGGGTCGAGGGGGCGGTTCCTCCATGTCGAGGGGGCCAGAGACGCGAGGCGCAGGCGGGCGACATCCTCCACCTCGGCCGAGGGAAAACCTGAATCAGAGGCCGGGGTTTAAAGGGGAAGGCGTCATGTGATGGGCGGGAATACAGTGCGGAGCCCGAGGCGGGGCGACGCACAGCGTCCGGGACCTCGGCCTCAGGCCGTCGAGGTGGGGCTGGGGCTGAGGGCGCCATGGGAATACAGTGCGGACCGAGCTCGGCCCCGGGCTTGTGAAGGATGGTGAGGGTGAAGCATCGGGTCGCCGCGAGGAGCCAGAGCTCCCGGGCGTAGGTCCCGAGGGTAGCGTCACGGGCGCGGCCCGAGGTGAGTGAGGCGGCGGAGGCCATGTTATCCGTGTTAATGACGAGAGTGGCCCCCGCCACGTCCTCAGGGATGAGGGCGCGCAGTGCAACGACGAGGTTGATGGCCTCCAACTCGTGAATGTCGGGGAACCGCGCCCGGAAGTCGAGGGTGTACCCTCGGGCGTAGCAGTGGGTGGCGTAGTAGGCGCCCCCACCCGTGAGGCAGGAGTCGCACTCGATGACGTGGACGCGCCCTGCCGGGGCGCGGAGGAGGTGGAGGCCGTTGGAGGCCCGGCCGTAGAGGGCGAACCACCTTAGGTCCCGGAGGGCGTCGTCATCGAGGGTGAGTGAGGCGCAGCCGAAGCAGCGGCGGAGGGCCCCGAGGAGGCGACTCATGAACCTCCGGGCGGGAAGCACACAGCTGCCCACATGGTTCAAGCGCCCGAGGAGGTCTGGAGCTCGCGTCGGGTTATGGCGGGAAGTGAGGGCGGGCTCGCATGAGGCCGAACGAGGGGTCGTCGACTTTGCGGGGGGCCCCTTTGTCTGGGGCGATGCGCACCGTCATCGCCTCGCAGTCGAGGGCGAAACAGCACAGCCAGTGAGGCGGACAGGGGGCCTACCCCCCCCCCCCCCCCCCCGGGTGCTGCGCCCGACGCGGGGGGGTGCATTCCCGGGGGCCACTCGAGCGCCGGGCCCGGCGGCGGCGCGCGCGGGCGGAGGAAGGGCAGGCGTCAAGCTGGAAGGCCGGTGGTAGGAGGCCTCGCACCCGACAAAGTCATCAACGTAGACGAGGGCGTGAAAGCCGTCGCGCCTCATGATCCAGGCGACGGCCGCCGTCACACGGGCACAGGCCGCGCCCGAGGAGCGGCAGCCAAAGGGGAGGGCGAGGTCAATGTATGTTTGTTGGTTAGGGGTGATCCCGTATAGGGGGCAGGCCAGGGGGTCGGCGCGGAGTTGCCGGTATGCGCGGGAGATATCGGCGGACCAGAGGTATGCTCCGGGGCCCTCCCCCGTGAGGCGGCGGCCGAGGTCAGCGACTGAGGGGAGGGTGTATGAGTGGGGTTTCCCGAGGTATTCCCGGCGAGGGATGCCGGCGTTGACGCTGGCGCCGGGGGGAAAGGAGAGGTCGACGAT